>JARWLC010000005.1:91137728-91512728 GCA_033318265.1 Phyllotis vaccarum | reverse complement strand
AATATTAAAAGGTTAAAAAACCAAAAAACTCTTTCTTTATTTATCAAAAAACGTATACATAGGTTGAACTACAGTCTCTAAAATTGGAAAGCCAGGCAGCTTTCAGAATCACACAGGTCATAACAGAATGGAACCCAAGAGCAGAAGCTTAGCCTGATTTCCAGCAGAGAGAAAAATATCAACTCTCAGTTGCTGAGAGTCAAAAGATACAAAGTGAGAACTGTTTGTTGCCAACAAGGTTGACCCATCAGAGCCCAGGGACCTGATGGAGGTAAAGCCAAAATCTCAAGGAATTTTGGTGTTAATCACTTTTGTAGGTGCTAATTGCTTCCTACAGAGGATTTCTGTGTGTGAAAGTAGCTCCCCCTATCTGATTTTTTTTTTTTTTTTAATTTATGGATGTCCTCCTATCACTATATGAAAACAGTCACACAGACAACAAAGCCTTCCAGGCCTTTTTTTCCCCTGCCCAGAGCACACTTACTGTCTATCTTCCCTGTAGTAATCCTTGCTAGTAAACATAGTAACTCATTTGAAACTTATTTCAGATATGTCCTAAAGTCACCACCCCTATTGATAAGAGAGCTATCTCTGGAGCTAACTAACTCCCAAAACTTCCTTTTTCTTTTCTTATTTTTAGTATACAATTAACGTTTATTTATATATTTATTCTTTCACAATTTCATACATTTCTAAAACATGTTTGGTCATTTTTCTTACTCCATTGCCCTATTTCCTCTCCCTCCCTCTCTTTTTTTTTTTTAATATAAAAATGCCATTTTTACCTATGTATTCCCCTGCCCCCCTTCCTTTCTTCCTCTCAACCCCTCCAAGTCAGCCTTCAGCTTTACCCTTCTCCATCTATACATCCCTTCCCCCAAAAGGGCAAGAAGTCCCAAGGTGGGTCAGCTCAGCGTGGCACATCCACTCTAGGCAAGTCCAATTTCCACATCTCAAAGTCAAGACTGGATTAGGTGTTCCTCTGCAGGGAATGGACTCCAGGTGCTATTCCATGCACAGGATCACAATCTGATTGCACCCCTTGAGGCTCCACATATTTCCGATGCCAATCGACAATTGCCTCTGATTGAAGGGCCTGGCTCCTTTTCCAGATGGTTTCTCAAGGCTGTTCTTGATTCAGTGAGCTCCCCAGAGCTCCAGTCAGCCAGCAGTGTG
This sequence comes from Phyllotis vaccarum, assembly GCA_033318265.1. Taxonomy (NCBI): domain Eukaryota; kingdom Metazoa; phylum Chordata; class Mammalia; order Rodentia; family Cricetidae; genus Phyllotis; species Phyllotis vaccarum. The sequence continues at coordinate 91,511,552 of JARWLC010000005.1, read as the reverse complement.
GGAATTTTCCTCATAATCCCCACCCCCTTGCTCATACATATTTTCCTTCCCTGCTCTCAGCTGGACCAAGAGCTCTGCCCAGTGCTCAGCCATGGATCCTTACCTCCATCTCTATTATTTGTTGGAAGTAGGTTCTGTGATAACACGTAGGTTGGTTACTCATTTGATTCTAGGAGACGCCCTCTTTAGGCACCCCCTGCAATATTGTTTGGAGACTTGGACAGGAACATCTTGTCAGTTCTTAGAGGTTTACCTAGCAACCAGTCTCTTTCCAACCCCAAATTGGCTCCCTCTATCAAGATATCCATCTCTTCCTATCTCCTTCTTTGCTCCTCTCACTCAGCCATCTCCTTTCAAGATTTGTTTCCATCTCTTTTTGGTTGCAACCTGTTATGACCCCAGTTTGCTAAGGGTATCTTCTCTATTTTTTATTTCTAGGGGAATCTCTGGATGTCCCTCTTAACTTACATCTGATCTCAAGCTATTCAGAAGTTGTGGTTTGCAGCTTGGGTATTCTTTGCTTACTGTCTAAAATCTGCTTAGAAGTAAATACATGCCTATCTTTCTAGAGTGTGATACCTCAGGAGGATATTCTCCAAATCCATCCATTTGCCTGAAAATTTTAGAATTTTTTTTTCTGCTGAGTAGTACCCCATTGTGTAGATGTACCACAGTTTGTTGATCCATTCTTAAGTTGAGGGGTATTTAGGTTGTTTCTAGGCTCTTGATATTATGAATAATGCTGCTATGAACATAGTTGAGCTAACACATTTGGGGTACAAATGTGTATCCTTTGGTTATATGTCCATTGGTGGTATTGCTGGACCCTTGGGAAGATTAATTTCCAGTTGTCTGAGGAACTGCCATAATGGTTTCCAGGAGTGGCTGTACAAGTTTACACTCCCAGCATCAATGGATTAGTGTTCCCCTTGTTCTGCAGCCTCTCCAGCATAGGCTGTCATCTATGTTTTTGATCTTAGCCATTCTGACAGCTGTAAGATGGTATCTCACAGTTGTTTTGATTTGCGTTTCTCTGATGACTAAAGATGCTAAGCAATTTTTATAGTGCCTTCAGCCATTTGTGATTTTTCTGTTGAGAATTTCCTGTTTATCTCTAAACCCCATTTTTAATTGGGTTATTTAGATTTGGGTTCTCTAGTTTCTTGAGTTCTCTATAGATTTTAGAGATCAGTCCTCTGTTAGATACAGGGTTGGTGAAGATCTTCTCCCATTCTGTAGGCTTTTGTTTTGTCTTATTGACTGTGTCTCACTTATTGATTGTTGTTCTGTGCTACTGGTGTTATATTTAGGAAATGGTCACCTGTGCCAATGTATTGGAGTGTATTTCCCACTTTATTTTCTATCAAGTTCAGTGTATCTGGGTTTATGTTGAAGTCTCTGATCCACTTGGATTTGAGTTTTGTGCAGGGTGATAGGTTTGAAAGTATTTGCATTCTTTTATATACTACCATCTTCTATATACATTTGTTCAAGATACTATCTTTTTTCCATTGAATATTTTTGGTCTCTTTGTCAAAACTCAGATATTCATAGGTGTGTGAGTTAATGTTAGGGTCTTTGTTTTGATTTCATTGATCTGCAAGTCCTTTTTTTTTGCCAGCACCTGGATTGTTTTTATTACTGAGCTCTATAGTGTAGTTTGAAGTCAGGGTTGGTGATTCCTCCTGAAGTTCTTTTATTGAACAGAATTGTTTTCACAATCATGGATTTATTGTTATCCCATATGAAGTTTCAATGGAAATTGCATTGAATCTGTAGATTTCTTTTGGCAAAATTGACATTTTTACTATATTAGTCCTACCTATCCAGGATCATGGAAGATCTTTTCATTTCCTGATATCTTCTTCAATTTCTTTTTTCAGTGACTTAAAGTTTTTGTCAAACAGGTCTGCTACTTCTTTGGTTGGAGTTATGCTAAGATAGTTAATGCTATTTGGAGCTATTATAAAGGGTGATGTTTCCCTTGTTTCAGCCCTTTTATGTTTAGCATATATGAGGGCTATTGATTTTTAAAAAATTAATCTTGTACCCTGCTACCTTGCTGAAGATATTTATCAGCCGTAAGAGTTTCCTGGTAGAATTTTGGTAGTCACTTATGTATAAGGTTATATCATCTGCAAATAGTAATAGTTTGATTTTTCCATTCCAATTTGTATTCTCTTAATCTCCTTTTGTTCTCTTATTGTTTATGTAAAACTTGTAGAACTATAACTTTCTAAGGCTTTCTTGCACCTGGATTCATTAACACAAGATCATAACTTGAAAGTTTAAGGATGCAATTTAAGTCTTCACAAAATCTCTTTTAGGGAAGGTGCTATAGCACAACAAAGGACTGCAAGGTCCCCTTAATTCTTTACTTAGTCATCTAACAAAGGTCCCCTTCATTTACTTACTTAGCACCAGAGAATGCCTGCTACCCTTTTACTGCCTATAGCCCTATCAGGGGACCAGTCTGTTTGGGTTATATAAGACTTTATTGCTATAGTGTCATGCCACTATATCATCATCATCATGTCCATCTTCATGTAATGCATCTTCATGCCATCATGTTATGCCATAAAGGGACATGCCATTAAACATTGTGCCAATAAGGATGTATTGAGGAAGAATTGCTATGCTTGTTTCCGAGGACAAGATTATAATATATATAATTCCCACAAGTTCAGAGTTTTTAAATTATTACTTCAATCTTAAAGTTAGCAAAAGGTTAAAACAACTATTTACTTAGCAGGAAATGTGTATAAACAATGAACTTCAGTCTCTCAAGCTGGCTAGCCAGGCAGCTATCAGAAACACCCAGATCACAACAGAATGGAACCAAAGAGCAAAACTTAGCCTGAAGCAAGAGAGAAAAGTATCAACTCTCAGTGGTGAGTGTCTGTAAACTAAGTGTGGAAAAATCTTCCACCTCCAGCAATGATAAATCAATAGACAGGGTACATCTGTTTTGGGGCCAGTAGCTCCAGTGAGTTCCCACAGTGATGTTTGAAAAAGAACATATAAACATTTCAAAAATTAAAAGCAAAAATATGAATCTGTAATTTACTCATAAACTTCTGTTCTTGCTTAAATTTGCATTCAATAGAAACTATGTTCTTTTAGAAAGTGAACTTTTTATATGTCAGGGTCTAGTAGGTGTGTTGAAGAAATTAGGTTGCTTTCTGGCCATTCCAGAAAACTGTTGGCAAGAGAAACCTGAAAAGTGCTTGTAAAGTTCAAAGTTCAGAGATTCAGTCATAAAAAAGTAATTCTAAAAATATAATGAAAGTAATATTAGATCCTGGGACACTGGAAGACTTTCTTCTTATGCATGTACATCACACAATCATATTCCAGAATGACAGTTTTGTTTTTGTTTTTTTCCCCAGTACACAATCACATCTTCTAATACATGCTTATAAGAAAAAAAAAATATTGGGAAGATGGGCAACCCTTTGGAAGATACAAAGCAAGATTCGTGTTTAAATAAAAAGTACCTGTAGATGAGTTGGGGATTCAAGAGCTGGTCCTATGAATATTCATGACTTGAGGCTAAAGCAAAATATTCAAGTAAAGTCTCCATGAGGGTCCAGTATTGGGATTTTAAAGCAGACCAACAACTCATTGCAAGGAATATTTGCAAGAAAAACTCTTTGGGCAAAAGGGTATAGGGAACAACACACTGTTGCTTCCAGTGGCATTCTGATGAATGACTATGTGACAAAGAGGCTGGAAAGAAAGGAACAAAATGGTGCATTCACAGCAGAACTGGGAATAAGACAACCGTGAAGGGTGTAAGAGAAGGCTGCAGTTAACAATGGAGCAGGCAGTTGCCCAGAGGAGTTGGCAGGATGGTTTGAATTGCTTGTTTTCAATTTTAATTTTTGAATGGTGGTTACAAGAATAGAAATCAGAAATGGAATGACCTGAAAATGAGTGGGATTGGGGTACACGGTATGAAGTTCCCAAAGAACCACTAAAAAATGTTAAAAAGAATGCCTCTCTCAGCAATCTCTCCCTCCATCCTCCCCCACTTGATACCTCCTTGTCCATCCACATTACCTCTCCCAGGCCCCTCCCATTTCCACTGTCATTGTCCGTATTTCCCCTTCAAAGTTAGATTAATGTCCCCTGTGCCATCCCCCTTCCCACTCCCTGGAGCCCTCTTTGTTACTTAGCTTCTCTGGGTCTGTGAGTTATGTCACATTTCCCCTTTACTTTACAGCTAGCATTCATTTATAAGAGAGTACAAACCATGCTTGTCTCTCTGAGTCTGGGTTACCTCAATCAGAATGATATTCTCTAGTTCCATCCATTTGCCAGAAAATTTCCTAGTGTCATTGTTTTTAACAACTGTTTAATACTCCATTGTGTAATCGTAGTGAGCTGCGGAGCTGCACCTTAAAGATGGCACTGGCTTCCACCTTCCACCTTCCCGATGGTGAGCACTCTCTGAGATAAACAACTCCTTATTTGGCTAAGGCTAAGCTCCTGGCTTGCTTCCATGCACCTGGATCTATTGGCACGGCCAACGTGGCGCCCCGTGATTGGCAGTCCAGAAGGTATTTAGCTGGAAATGAGTTTTTCCCAGCAGCAGAAGCTCTGTTCAAAGTTCCTAAATAAACTGCTGAAAGAAGAGCCTGGTGTCACTTCATCCTTGCTGGTGAGGTTGCATGCGACATTTAATAAGTATTACATTTTTCTTATCCATTCTTTTATTGAGGGACATGCAAGTTGTTTCTCAGTTCTGGTTATTACAAATAAAACTGTTGTGAGTGTAGTTGTACAAATGTCCTTGTGGCATGATAGAATTTCCTTTGTGAATATGTTCAGGAGTGGTGTAGCTGAATCTTGAGGTATGTAAATCCCCATTTTTTTGAGAAACTGCCATACTAATTTCCAAATTGATTGTACAAGTTTGCATTCCCATCAGCAATAGAGGAGTGTCCCCTCCAGCATGAGATGTAACTTGCGTTTTTTATCTTAGCCATTCTGACATGTGTAAAATGGAATTTCAGTGTCATTTTGATTTCCCTGATGGCTAATGGATATTGAACATTTCTTGAATTTATTCTTAGTCATTTGCAACTCTTCTGTGGAGAATTCTCGGTTTGTATCTGTAGTCAATTTGAAATTGGATTAATTAGTATTTTGATGTCTAGTTTCTTGAGTTCTTTATATACTTTGGATATTACACCTCTGTCAGATGGAGTGTCTCTAGGATAATATAGAAACCTAAAGCAATGGAAACTCCCAGTAATGTATGAGAGTGACCCTGATAAGCATCCTAAACTGGCCATTCAGTATAATCAGAAAGACTCACAGAAGAAACTGAGACACCAATCCATCTATAAACCATTCAACCTACAAGTTGTCCTTCCTAGAAGACTTGCTGGGGTAAAGATGGTGCAAAACTTGTTAGAGTGACCAACTAATGATTGACACAGCTGAGGACACATACGCTGAGAAATAGCTCACCCCTGAAGGTCAGCACTCAGTAGTGGGAAAACCCAGGGACCTAAGATGGAGCCAAATACAAATATAAAATGAGTCAAGGAAATTATTCCTAAAGATATTCTGCAATACTTATAGATTGATGCCTAGTCAAATTACCAGAAAGGCATCACCCACAACTGATAAAAACAGATGCAATGACCCACAGCCACACATTAATCAGATCTCTGGATATTCTGTGGAAAATAGAGAATAAGAGGTATAGGACCCAGTAGTGTCCAGGACACCACAAGAAAACCCTTAGAATAAACTAGTCTGGGCTCAGGGCTCAGAGAAACTGAATTAACAACCAGGGAGCCTACATGGAACTGACCTACGCCCTCTACATATATATTATAGTTCTGTAATTTGGTCTTCCTGTGTAAGACTTCTAATACTGAGAACCAGGGCTGTCTCCAGCTATGTTGCCTTTGGAAACCTTTCTGCCTACCAAGTTGACTTTTCTAGCCTTAATAGAAAAGAAGGTGCCTAGTCTCACCTTGGCTGACTGATATCCCTGGGAGGCCTGTTTCTATCTGACAAAAACAGTAGAGCAAAAGTGGATGACATGGAGGGGACTGAGGGGAGAGAGGAGAAATCTTGTTTGGAATGTAAAAGCAAAAATAATTAAATAAATAAATAAATAAATAAATAAATAAATGAGTGAGTGAGTGAGTGAGTGAGTGAGTGAGTGAGTGAGTAAGTAAGTAAGTAAGTAAATAAGTAAGTAAATAAATAAGTAAGTAAGTAAGTAAATAAATAAATAAATAAATAAATAAGTGAGTGAGTAAGTAAGTAAATAAGTAAGTAAGTAAGTAAGTAAGTTAAATAAATAAATAAATAAATAAATAAATAAATAAATAAATAAATAAATAAATAAAGCCTAAATTGAGGTATTATATGTTTAAAATAGATATGAGTAATATAACAAAAATGGAAAAAGTAAACAATATTCTTATTTTTAATAGATGGAAAGTATAAGTAGAAAAGTAAAAACTCAGAAAGAAGATACTAGAAATAAAAAACCATTGTAAAAAATTCAAAGTGTTTTATGGGCTCATTAGTAGAACTGATGCAGCTGAGGAAAGATTCTCAGAGTTTGAGATATCAATAGAAACTTTCAACGACAGAAAATACAGGATAAAGATTAAGTAAAAGAAATACAATATCCATGAACTTTAGGAAATAAAATAAAAAATATGTAACATAATTAGGAACAGTAGAAGGAAAGAAAAGGTAATGAACAGAAAAACAAAGAAAATAAGAAATAAAATGAGAAAAAAAAAAAAAAAAAAAAAACATGTAGTGACAAAGCTGAAAATTTCCCCAGGTAAATATCGGGCACTAAAACATAAATTTAGAAAGCCTGTAAAATGCCAAGATAAGATAAATTTCAAAAAGCTAATAATTATATTTTAAAATAAAGAAAATGTTATCTGAGTTGGAGAAGTGTGTTATAGTAATCAGTAATCTGATTATATGAAGGTTATTATAAAAATTAAATATAATCCCTAATAGCTGAGCTACCAAATCTGAGACATCAGCAAAGCATGTGTGGTACTGTACATCATTTATATGTAGAAGACTGAAATTATTAGCAGTCATCTCATTCATGATTTATGGATTACTTCACCTAAAAACATGAGAATATTAATTTTCATATTAACATGAGCATATAAAAATTGGAAAACTGGGTATATTTTGAATCTTAAAATATTAAAAATATTTAAAGAACAGAAATTATAAAAATTGAAACACAAAGGATAAGACTAAAGATTAATGTATTTAGATTAAATGTATATTTAGACTAAGTAAAAAGAACTATTTATGAGACAGCAAAGCTTAAAGAAAAATTTATCATCTTTCATGCATATGTTAAAATTAAGGAAATACTAAACTCAGCAACCATTTTTGAAACTAGAACAAGATCAAAGTAAATTATTGAAAAATGCACTACAAAGGAATGAATACCAAAGCTGACACTATTATGAGCAACCTCACATCTAAAATAATATGTTCTATATAAAGTGTATCAATTCTCCTAAGGACCTATTCCTGACACTTCATACATGAATGAGTAGACAAGTTGAATAGAATTCTGGCTATTGAAGAAATTTAATTAAAATTGTAAAATTGCTCAAAATAAAAAAGACACAGATGGTTTAGGTGAGAAATTCTGTAAAATATACAGTAACAAACTATACCTATATTAAAATCTTTATTTAAGTATGGTAATTGTAAAAAGTAATGTGTTTCATTATGGAATTTTATAGGTGCACATAATACACAATGATGATAACCCCACCTATATTAACACTATCTCTCCTATATTCCCTACTTTGTATCTGTACCCACAAGTCTAAAAGGCATCCTTTTAGTTTATTTTCCTCTAAAAATTAATTATTGTTCTTATCATAATTGGCACCATAGTTTGTGTGTGTATGTGTGTTCCATTTATTTTCCTAAAAATAATTGTTAATTTGATACATACTGTGTAATTTTATCAGCTTGCATTTTAACGAGTATCAAAACTCATTCTATAACCTGGTCATTGTTATAGTGTTAGGATAAGCAAAAATATTCAGCTATCTATATGTTCACATTGGTAACTTATGTCATATATTCAAAATTGGAATATCATCATGATATAATATTTTTATTTGAAATTTCTAATTCCTATTTTAAAATAGTACAACTAGTAGCTAGACTTCATTAGATTTCCATCACCAGTAAGCAATAATTCATCTTTATTTTCTAACTAGCTTTTCTTAAAGTGTTTCTTCGTGATAGGATTATGTCTCAGAAATTAAGAGCATATAATCATAACCCAGAGGACTAGAGTTCTGATCCCCAGCACTCATATATGGCCACTCACAAGGAAGCTGTCCCTCCAATTTCAGAAGGACCAAATGGATCTGGTTCCTACTGAAACAGGTATCCTCCAATCAAAGTCTCTCTCTCTCCTCTCAGTAATACAAAGGGGAAAATTGTTTAATGACAGTAATTCTGATTTATATGTGATGGATCTGAAAATAATTTTGATAGAATATTTAATTAACAGCTAAAGATGTTGAATATTTTTCATGCATTCATTGGACACTTAACACTTCTTTTAAAAATCTATTGAATTCACCTCCTACTTACTAATTAGGTTATTTACTCTTTTAGTTTTAAACTTTTTAGATTTAATTGTGAAGAATCCCAATTATGTGATGTATCTTCATTGTTTCACAAAATATTTTTTTATTTTATACAGTCCTACTTGTCAGTCCATCTAACATCATTTACACTATTAAAATGTTATTCAAATAGATCCTGTGTGCTGAAGTCCTCCTTACATTACTAAATTACTAAACTCTACAATTATTAAATATATAATTCTGAAGGTATTTTAAGAGTGTGTTCTTTTGTGTTATGTTGGTACTTTGATGAGGATTGCATTGAATCTGTAGATTGCTTTTGGTACAATTGCCATTTTTGCTTTGTTGATGCTACCTATGCAGGAGCATGGGATATCTTTCCATTTTCTGATATCTTCTTCAGTTTCTTTCTTCAATGACTTAAAATTCTTGTCATTCAGGTCTTTCATTTCTTTGGCTAGAGTTACCCTGAGGTATTTGATGCTATCAGCAGCTATTGTGGAGTGAGGTTTACCTGATTTCTTTTTCAGCACTTTTATCATTTGTGTATAGGGAGCTATTGATTTTTGAGTTAATCTTTATCCTGACACATTGCTGGTGTAGTTTATCAGCTGTAGGAGTTCTGTGGTGGAATTTGGGGGGGGGGGGCACTAATATATACTATCATATCATCTACAAATAGCAATGGTTTGACTTCTTCCTTTCCAGTTTGTGTACCCTTGATCTCCTTTTGTTGTCTTATTACGAGCACTTTGATTACATGGGGCAAGACTCCAAGCAATAATGAAGAGGGTACCTAAACTGGCCCTCTCCTATAAACAAACTTATGACCACCATAATTGTCATTATAGAACCTTCATCCAGCAACTGTTGGAAGCAGATGCAGAGATCCATAACTAAGCAGTTGGGCAAACTTTCAGTTTAGCTGAAGGGAGTGGGTAGAGATTATATGAAAAAGGGGGGTCAAGATCATGGTAAAAACCCCAAAGAAATAGCTGACATGAGCTAAGGGAAGCTCACTAACTCTGGAATGAGAGCTGGGGAACCTACATGGGACTGAACTAAGCCTTCTGAATGTGGATAACAGTCTAATGGCATGGGTAGTTTGTGCAGTCTTTGGCAGTGGGGCCCAAACTTATTCATGGTACACAAACTAGCTTCTTGGAGCTCATTCCCTACAGAACACCTTACTCAGACTTGATACTAGGGGGAGGGGCTTGGTCCTACCTCTGGATATGCCAGACCATATTGACTCACCCTGGGAGTTCTTAATCTCTTCGATGGGTGGATTGGGTGGAGGAAATGGGGTGGGGGATGAGGGAGAACTGGGAAGGGGAGGACAGTGGTGGGTATGCTAAAAAAAAAAAAAAAAATAGGAAAAATAGTGTGGTCCTCTCTGATTTGCTATACTAGAACCTGAGGGAAGAAGTTACTGAGAATTTTGAAAGAACAAAGCACCTTACAAATGAAGACAGTATCAGTGGGGAAAACAAGGGATATTGGGTCACAAAATAGAATATTTTGAAGTACTTCTAGTGAAATTATAATAGTAGCATTCAAAAAAGAAAATTAAATGGACTGTAAAAGCAACATAGTACATAAACGCATTAAAATTGGCAACAGATGATAAAGTGCAGCCATTTTCAGCAATTTTTGTCACTTTAAAATGAAAGGATAATTTCACAAAAGGCGGTAGACATTTATTCAACTTTTGAATCTCAAGGAACAAAATTGTGTTTATTGATTTTAGACTCGATATTATGATTTTCCAACAATTAATATACAAGCTGTCAGCATCCTCAGAGCCAAAACAACAACAAAAAACATGTAGTAATGACATAACTCCTTGGTCAAAAGGGGTAACATCCTTTCTGAAGGAGCCCCAGTTCTCAGAGGGTTCACAAACACTTTCAAAAAACCATTGATATCAATAAAATTGGGTTACTAAATTTACTTTCCAAAAGTTTAAGGTACAAAACAGGAGCAGAAGAAAAATATAAATAATGAAACATTATGTATTATTCAGTAATGATTTTTTATAGCAGTGAAGGACAGTGACTCATGGAAGATTTTATATTTATTTAACCTTTTAAATATTAAAGATGTACATGAATAAATGCACTTTCATATGAAGTGTTTGGCAAAGATTTATGCCAGTAAACACATTTCTTGCTTTCTTTCATTATAACTTTTGGTATCTAATAAAAACTTTATTTCCATGTCTATATGATTGTAAATCAAAATTCATTGACTCAAGCTGTTTTATCTGAAACCAGGTATATTAAACTTATGTTACAGGAAGACAGTTTATGTGTAGCTATAGTTATGGCTTGTGTTAAGATATTTTTATCCCATAGGAGTGAATAGTTTCCATTGTCTGCATGTAGCATTATTTGACATTACTCACACTACACAGTTACTGATTAAATACCTTAAATGATGTGAAATTCAGAAATTTAGAGTCCACAACCAAATTTCACCAAATTGAGGTAAAGTTACTTACAACAAAGCCCACAAATTTTAAGTATACAGCTCTGTTGCTAGAGAACTAATAGTGTACTGAGTTCAGTACCTTTACTGCAGGAAAGAACACAAAAATTCTCAATGCTTTTGTCACTTCCGGGATCCGTCTGCTTCCTGTGATAAGACCTTACATTTACTTACTCTAAGCCTTTAGATTCAAATAGTAAAACATGTTACTTTATGTGTCAATTTCCTTAATAATTTGACATTTCATGAATCATAGATTGATTGGTTTTTTACTATAACATATCACATTGTATGAAATTCCCAGTGTCTATCCTCCTTGACTAATAAATTGAGATCTTTTCATATTTGACTATTTAAGTTAGAATTTATTTTAAAATAGTCTGTATGTATCTATATTTTTAATGGTGATTTTTTTTTCTCCTTTAACTCATCTTACTTAATTTTACATTTGAAAACATAAGCATATGGTGCAAAGTTCAAAGCTCTTAGAAGGAGAGTGCTTGCTTCAACATACACAACATTCTTTCAGTTACTGCCACCATCTGTGAGTAAACACAGTAATGTCTTTATCATTCAGTTCTGTTGATTCCTGAATTGTGCCTATGGAAAGTTCCACCTTGGCTCTTATGGCCCCTCCTCCCCGAAAGACTGGACCTTATGTTAAATAGAGGGATTAAGATAAACAAGTTTTCCTGCTCTACAGTCTCCTTAATGCTGCCACCTGCAGAGGTGTCAGTCTTTTGTGATCTTCCAAGACCTTGGGTGTGTCCTGAAGAGGGGGCAGGGTGTGAGAGAGTTAAGAAGGAAGTGGAGAGCTGAGAGAGGGGAAAGGAGAAGCTGGGGACAAGCATGGCAGGAAGCTAGAGGGGAAAAAGCTGGGGAGAAGCATGGCAGGGAGAGAAGAGGGGACTAAGATGTAAGGTGTACTGAATAAAGCTCGGGTCTCTCTTTGTGATCCTGAATGATGGAACCTGACTGCTCCAGAGTTCTGATTATTTAACCTCGAAGCCCCTCACCTGAACTAGACTCAGACCACTCAAACTGGACGCGGTACAGTTCACTTGTGCTTTCTTTTTAAAAATACATTTCTAATTCATCCTTTGAGGATTCTGTACACTTATGCAGTGTATTTTGATTTAGTCCATTCCATACTACCTCCCATTCTGTTTCTTACAGACCTCTCCATGAGATCTGTTCATAACTTTATGTACTATTTTGCTTAAACTCGGGACTATACTTGGTAGTTCTGGTATGTGTGTGGATATAGCAACAATCACTGGAACATGGTTAATCTACTTGGTCCGTATCCTTGACAATAACCAATTCTTCCAAGAGCTAGTAAATATCAATAGGTCCTTAGTTATGGAAAAATCTTCATAAGGCTTCTTTCACATTCACGTTGGAATTTTAACTGGCTTGAGCTTACACAAGTTTTCTGCAGGCAATTATGAATGTTATGAATTCATTGATCCAAATTCTGTAATTCCATTATATACTATTTCTCCCTGGTCATCTCAGAGCTTAGGCTCGCAAAGATTCTTAGAGACAAATAATGTATAAATGGTTATGGTTAACTACTCCGTAGAGACCTATTCTCTACACTTTAATCAGCTATGAGGTTTGCCATTAATTACCAACCATAGCCAGAAAAAACTTCTTGAGTGAGATATAACCTAATCATTGGGTATTGTGGTGGGAATCAGGTGTCAGTTGATAAAGTCCGAAGACGCTTATATAAGGTCCTGGGCTCCTGAAGGGGGAGTGGCCAACCCCACTCATAAAAAAGCTGCTGGAATCTTGGGGTCCAGTTGTTCTCCTTTTTTTTGTTCCCTCGGGCCGCAACAATGAAAGTGCAAAATCTTAACCACTAGACAAAGCCACCCACCCTACCTGGAGCTACCTGTATTGTAAGAACAAGCCATACCTTAAGTCTTGTTTCTGTCATGGTGTCTCTGATGCTCAAATTTGCATCTTTGATTTGGGATGAAAGAAGGCAAAAGTTGATGAATTCCCACTTTGTGGCCACATGGTGTCAGATGAATATGAGCAACTCTCTTCTGAAACTCTGGAGGCTGCCCGTATTTGTGCCAACAAATACATGGTGGCAAGGATGCTTTCATATTCAAGTGAGATTCCACCCTTTCCATGTCATCCAAATCAACAAGATGTTGTCCTGTGCTGGGGCTGACAGGCTCCAGACAGGTATGGGTGGTGCCTTTGGGAAGCCCCAGGGCACAGTGGCCAGGGTTCACATGAATGGGGTTGGCCACTACCCTTCAGAATCCCAGGACCCTGGGTAAGCATATTCAGACCTTATCAGCTGACACCTGAATCCCATCACAGGGTATAATAGATATAAAAATTCAAGGTAATTTGTTACTATGTTTATTTAAAAATATAGGAGGAACGACTTCTCGGTTAGAATCTACCACCTACTGAGTCTCAGGTTCTTGTCCTAGTTTGGAGCAGAGAAATGAGTTAGATCCTGTGGAATAGGCCTTAAATTCAATCAAGAAGAGATCAATTATTCTATGACATTTACACCATGATTTATTTTTCAAGTTAAGTAAATGTATATGCAAATTATCTTTCAGATTTCGAAAGCAAACACTGACACATAAATTTTTGAATTGCTTTTAATATATGTATTAATATAAATTTGTAAAGACCTTTCTCAAAACTGAATGGTTATTTAGTCCTTTATAATGTGAATGTGCCAAAATTGAGAAATTGCTTTATAGAATGGACAAAGTTTTATCTGTTCCTAACATGCACTACTGCATTGTTCCATCAATATAACAGTATATAAAAATCATAGTATACTTAACTTATTTGGAATTTGGGGTACATAACTTCTCAGGTACATTTTAGAAAGTGAATCTGCTGACTTCGAAGATGTTGTAATAAATTATTATGCTATTACACATTCTCAATTTTCTGACAACTAAATATGGTTATTTTTCCAATGGACTCTAAGTACAGAAAATATTGGCTTTAATGCACTATTGGATTACATTTTCTAGACATTTGTAGATTACTTTTGCTCTAAGAATGAAATAGAAATGATGAGTTCCTTCTGTTTAGGATGCTAAAAGCCTGAAAGAGAGTTTCTCTAAAATGACAACCAGAAAAAAAGGCAAGATGATATATAAAATAAACATTTTAGACATCAGAAAATTGAAGTCAAAGGGCAGCTTCTACGATGAAAAAAGGCCATTGCTGCAAGCCATGTAACACATTCTGATTTATCTAAGAGTAAGTAGGAAGAAAATTTTTGTCTAAACTCATTATCCCTATTCTAAAGACTGAGTCTATATTGTAAGTAGAAAATTTTCACTGTCATTGGAATGGTTTATAATCATCTTGGAGATACATTTCTTAGCATGTTTTGAGAAATTTCTAGAAACATTTAAATGAATAGACCAACCTTTGACATGGGTAGAAAACAACTTTTCTGTTGTTTGGGCATGAGAGAAAAAGAGAAAGCCAGTCCCCATGATCATTCCTCTCAGCCTGGTTTCTGAGAGAAGATTCAGTGGGATCAGACATCTCCCCACCTTGCCAACACTGTTGGAGCTTCTCTGGTATAAGCTACATAACTTTGCATACCTTAAACTACCCTTTTTAAATGCTTAGTCACAGCAATAAGAAAAGCCACAAAGCAGCTGGGAAAGTGGAAGTGCCTTCAGATATTGGAAGGCACAAGCACAAGGGTTTTTCTCAATACATAGTTCACTCTAGGTTCTTTTCCTGAAATTATACTGGCTCTTTACAATGTGCACAGAGTGGTAGTCAGTGTTACAATGTGTTTTCTTGGTCCCTGGCTGCCAGAGGTCCAGACCCACAGACCTGCCGCCCCAGACCTCTTAGATGCTGGCCTCTGTTCAGGTCCCCAGAAATGACTCAGATGCTTATATTAACTTCATGCTGTTTGGCCTATGACTAAGGCATATTGCTAGCTTGCTCTTACATTTTAAACCAACTCATTTCTATTAATCTTTTCTGCCACGTGGCCCGTGGCTCACCTGTGTTCCTTAAATGTTGTTCCTTTGGGCTTCTGGCTCCTTCTGTCTGACTCTGCCCTTACTTCTCCTACCTATTCTGGTTCCTATGGTGCCTGTCATGGGCCAAAACAGCTCTTTTATTTGAAGATTGCTATTCACAGCATAGAGAAAGGCATTCCCACGTCAGGTCAGAATGAATATTCTTCAGTAGGCTTGTAATGCATGAGTTGTATGGCTAATATACAGACTCAGGGGGATGGCCCAGTTAGTAACATGTTTGCTATTCAAGCAGAAGGATCTAAATTCAATCCTTAGCATGCACGCACACACACACATATGTATATGTGGAACAATGTAAAACTTCACAGCAAATCAACACCTTTCTGGGCAAAAGGAATGCTGAAGAAAAGAAGCACATTTGTGTTCTACATATTTACTGGGCTCTGCTGTAGCTCTTTAATATATCAGAGGAAGTTTCATCTTGGAGTGAATGTCCACTTACAACAAAAGACAGGTATATAAATACTGCATTAGTTAATACACTGACCATTGAAACAGAAAGTCCAATCTAAATAATCAATTCTAAGGAATATAAACCTTTTATGTTTTGTGTATACTGTGTCTCCAGTGCTTGACACAAATGAAGTTAGGAAAGAATTCAGTTCTCCAAGTGTTGATGAATACCAATGCTTTTCTGGTTTTGTTTCTATTGCCATGATAAATATCAGGACAAAAAGAAATGTATGGAGATAGGCTTTGTTTGGCTACCACATTCCCATCACAGTCTACAACTGAGGAAAGTCAAGACAGGAATGCAAGCAGGCACCTGCAAACAGAAACCTAAGCAGAGACCATGGAGGAACATTGCTCAGTGGCTTGATTTCCAAACTAATGCTTAGATGTCTTTCATATATGTCCCAGGACTTCTTGATCATTGGTAGAAGTAGCCAATGTAGGGAGGGGGAGCATTTCCAGATCAATCACCTAGTAATAAACTACTGCTCAGATTTGCCTGCAGATCAATCTGATGGAGACATTTTCTCAATTGAGGTTTTCTCTTCCCAGGAGATCAAACACTGTAGCAAGTTAAAAGACAAACGAACAAACAAACAAACAAAAAACAGGAACAAAAACATAACAATACAATTTCCTAATAGCTAGGAGATAAAATGTTGATTGACCAGTTTGAATACAAGCAGATTTCATTTGCTTTTTGTGATTTCACTGAATTATGTCCAGACTGCTGAGCTCAGTTGTTTTTTATAAAAAACAGAATATGAAATTTGTTAATCACCTTACATTATACCTTAACCTTTTAACCTACAGAACTTATTAGCATGTTTACTGGTATATTATTGCCATGAGGACTAAATTTTGAAGTAGACAGGGCATTTAAATGATATTGTCTCTGTGTACATCAGCAGCAGGTTGGGAATAAGTGCATCACACTGGTAGCTTTAAAGGATGTGAGAATTTTTATAGTGTGTAAAGGGTTTTGAAAATCCAGTGAACTACAAAAGCAGGAGAGAGGGGAATTGTAAGTATCTCCAGGGGTACAGCTAAGCCAAACAGCAAGCGAATTCTCAGGAAGATTGAAGAGAGGTAGTTCCTTTGATTCCATCTCAATACTAACAAGGAACACAGATAACAATCACAAAGATGTCTTACAAACATGGGAGATGTGTACCCAATGGGATATCTTTACCAGTGAAGGCAAGTCCATCATGCCTCCAAAATCCATTCCCTGTCTCTTTCATATTGAAACCTATACTACCTTGTAAGAAAAAATAACTGTCTAATATTTAGGCATGGGTGAGGTGGTTGGGGTCCAATTTAGAACTAAGGCACTAAGAAGAGAGCATGCTCAGACATATAGTCAATGAAGCCTTTACACAGTGTGTTCTGAGTTTAAAAATCAGTGCAAACTTACTTAGCTCAGCAATTTCTCCTATAGGATGTGTTAGGACAGGATATATTTCAGAATACTTTAGTCATTGCCTATTTTTGCTGTTATAACAATATTCCTTAGATTGTAATATATGGGGAATACAGATTTATTCTAGAGCCCATATATTAGGAAAACAAATTCTTAGATCAAGTCCTCAGTGACTAACACAGGCTATGTTCTTGCTTCCTTGCATGGCAGAGAAGGAAGGCAAAGAAAGGAATTAACTCTTATGCCCAAACAGAAATATGGAAGACACAGAGCTCATGACTGTGATGACTTTTGAGGCTGCTGCTATTCTGAATATGAAAGTAAAGGCTTTATGATTCAAATATTTCTCAGAAGAGCTAGCCCTCAAAACTTACCCCCTACACCAACACCACTACTTTCTTTTTTTTTCTTCTCCAGATTTTTTGCCACCTTTAAGCTTTCATCAATTGTAAATTTGTTCCTGATATGAGAAAGTTCACAATCATGGGATTATATGAATAGTTAATTCCTCAGGAAAAAAAAGCAATAAACCCTAAAATTACCATCATGGGCATTTTTTAAGCCAATGAGTTCTGAAAACATTTTAAATTGTGTGGTTATTATTATAGTTTATCATGACAAAAGAATAAGTATGTATCAAGGTTATGTCTGCTGCAAACTTTAACAGCTTACCCCAATATAATTTTATCATATTGTAGCCCTGTAAAGATTGAAACAGGAATATCATAGTTTATTTGATGTCAGAATCTTTTTCTTGACACTAGGATGCCAGAAACTCTATTTCCAGTAAGGATTCCCAAACCCAATGGCTTTCAGGGTCTTTTCTAGTGAATTCAATTTATGGAGTGCAGAGGGAGTTTTTTTCTGAAATTTAGTATTAATTCAAAGGTGGAGGTTTTGGAAGGTGAGAGGCATGACAAAGGTTACATCTAGCAGCTAGAGTAGGTTTATTTACTTATTTGCCCAGAAAAGAGGTACTTGGTAAATTAATATAGTAGTTTATGAATATAAATCTTCTTTCTTTATTGACAAAATTGCATTAAGATATTTCAGAAAAGTTTTCTTCACATATCTGACTCTAATTGACCTTGCTTAGGTATAGAACAATTTCAAAGCATGAGTACTACAGATTAATATTTAAAATAGTTATGAAAAGAAATACAATAGAAAGTAGAGGACAAGAGAAAAACACACAGCGAAGAAGTAAGAGACAGAGGAAAGGTATAGAGAGAGAAAGAGAGAGAAACCAAAGTAGGCAGGGGGTGATAAAGAGAAAGAGAAAGGACCATTGTACCACAGAAGTATTAGGATGATGATCTTCAGAATATTGAAATGCGTTTAAGCCTATAGTTTATTAGCCCATAATCATTGTAAATGATAATTTTACAATGAGTTTTCATACATATTATGTGTTTTATAACATAATCTGATAAGAAAACTAATTGAAGTCTGACAAAACGATGTGTGAATTTAGTATTAAAAGAAGAGCTTACAAAAAAGACTCAGAACCTGTTTTAAAGTACTGTTTACATATTAGAAAAACTAAAAAAAACTACAATGATATATTTATATATTTATAAAGACAGGTTAAAAGAGTAACATTAAAATAATTTATCATTTACAAAATATGTATTAGTGACTTCATTTAGTATTTTCTTAATAAAATTACTATTAACTTATCACCTTAACAAGTTCATTTACAGAAAACACAGGAGTGAATTCTCAGTTAGAAAGATGTAAAAAGTGAGAAGAGAAAGAGACCAACATTTGTCTATTCACAGAGAAATTTTTAGTTTGTTCACATCAAGTTGTAACCTTGTTTAATCTGACATTTTTAATATTCAAATAATTGAAGAGGTGATTTTCTTTTTCCTTCCAATCACTCAGCCAGGCCAGCCTTAAGATTTGGGCATTGTGGCACAAACTTTGCTCCTCAACCTCATTGGAGCTTGAGTTCCAGTAAACAAGCAGGACCACTGTGGGCAAGCCTGACTATCACTGTCCCTTATCAGACATTCTAGCCCATAAGCTTCATTCCATCTCCCAAACTCATCTATTACAGAGAGACTTCAACTGCTACCTGAGACACAGACAGACTTCATTGGTTCTAATTTTTACAAGAGCTTCAGTTGCACCAAAAGTACCTAATGGACTAAGACTAACTTCCTGAAACACAGATAATGCTTGTACCAGTTGGAGGAAGAGATGGGCAGACACCAGTGCAAATATGTATTCAACAACATAAAAAACAATATGGTACGACTAGAACCTAGCAGCTGTACAACAGAAAGACCTGAACATTTCAGTTGTGAAAGAACAGAAGAAAACCAGCTTAAAAATAAGTTTATGAAGATGATTCAAGCATTACAGAGGAGCGTGAAGAGGAAATGGTAAACTCCCTTAAAGAAACAGAGGAAAAGACAAAGAAAAAAATAGAAGAAATCAATAAATCCCTTAAAGCCAAGACAAGCAAGAACAAGCAGTCAGACAGGTGGACTTAAAAACTGAAATATAGTAATAAATAAAACACAAACCAGGGAAAAGCTAGACATGGAAACTCTGAGTAAAGAAACAATAACTACAGATGCATGCATAACCAACAGAAGGCAAGAGATGGAAAAAAAAATTCTGGCATGGAAGATACAATAGAGAAAATAAATTCACAAGCCAAAGAAGCCACTAAAGAAAAAAAAAAAGAAAACAAACAAACAAGAAAAAAAAGTCATACAAAAAGTACAAGGAAATCTGAGACACCATGAAAAGAATAAACCTAAGTATAATAAGAATAGAAGGAGAACACCAGCTCAAACACACAGAAACAATATTCCACAAAATCATAGAAAAAAATTGTCCCAATCTAAAAATGAAAATGCCTATAAGAATAAAAGAACCTTATAGAATACCAAATAGATTAGACTGCCCCAAAGTACACTCACCACATAATAAACAATGCATATATATGGAAAGAAAAAATATTAAGAGCTACAAAGGAAAATGGCCAAATATTTTATAAAACCAGACCCATCAGAATAACACCCAACTTTTCAATGTAGACTACTAAATTCACAAATTCCTGGGAAGAAGTTATTCACTAAAGATTGTGATGTCAGCCTAGGCTACTATACCCATCAAAACTATCAATATCCATAAATGAAGTAAAAAAAATTCCATGGCAAATCCATAAATCCATATTTATACAATCCTGTCCACAATCCATTTCTACCAAAAGCACGAGAAGAAAAACTTTAGCCTAAGGAAGATGGATGTATAAATGAAAACAAACTATAGAGAAATCCACAGTTGGAAAGCCCAAAGATGGAACACACACAAACACAACCACCAAAAAAAAGAGAGGGAGAAATAGTATCCCTTGATATCAATAGATTTCATTCCCCTATAACAAGACACAGTGTAACAAAATAGATGCAAAATGAAAATCCATCCTTCTGCTGCATTCAAGAAACATATGCCAACTACAAAGACAGACACTTGCTCTGAGTAAAGGGTTTGGAAAAGAATGTGCAAATCAAATGGATTTCAAAGCAGGCTGATATACCTAACATAATAGACTTAAAATCAATCAAAAGAGATTTAGAAGGTCTTCCATAAAGTCTCAGGAAAGATTCATGAAGATAAAATCTCAATCCTGAACATTTATACCTCAAATACAAGAGCAACCACACATGTAAAAGAAGCATTACCAAAGTTTAAATCATGCATCAAACACCACACACTAATTGTGGGAAACTTCAACAGCCCACTCTCACTAATGGAGAGGTATAACAGGAGGTTTTTGGCCTTGACTAGTTTTGTGATTTAGACCCACCTACAGCCAATATTTTGCAAAAATGATTTAGATATTTATATTAATTTTATGTTGTTTGATTTATGCCGTAGGTATATTGTTAGTTGTGTTTTTTACTTTATTTTTATTATTTTGTTTTAGTGAGGAAAAGTAGCCATGGGCAAATCCAGATCATGAGTCTAGTCAAGCCAAAAACCCTATATTATAGATAGGTCTATTGGACAGAAACTTAAAAGAGAAATTAGGGATCTAACAGATATTATGTATCAAATGAACTGAATAGATATATGATGTGGGAATGCCTTTCTGTATGCTGTGAATAGCAATCTTTAAATAAAGGAGCTGTTTTGGCCCATGACAGGCACCATAGAAAAAGTAGGAGGAGGAATCAGAATAGAAAGGAGGAGCAGGGTGGAGTCAGAGACAGACAGAGCCAGAAGCCCAAAGGAGCAACATGTAAAGAACACAGGTGAGCCACGGGATACGTGGCAGGCAGATTAATAGAAATGGGTTGATTTAAGATATAAGAGCTAACTAACAATGTGCCTGAGCCATAGGCCAAACAGTATGAAATTAAGCATCTGAGTCATTTCTAGGGGCCTGAGCAGCAGCAGGCAGCTAAGGAGTCTGGGGCTACAGGTCTGTGTGGATCTGGGCCTCTGGATGCCTGAGACCAAGAAACCACATTGTAACAGATGGCATCCCAGAAGCTGATCATTGTACAAAGAAAGCATGGCATCCAGGTCACATTCAAAATGGTGCCAGCAGACTGGCAACAGTCAATGTAATCTGTAACCAGATCAGTTCCTGAAATCTCACAGAAGACTCAGTAGCATGTTATTGGTTTAAGGTTTGACCAAAAAGAAAACAAAGACGGATATGTAGTAGCAGCATTTTCTTGGGTCTGCTCTGTTTGCTGGCCACAAACAGACCTGGTACCTTTAAGAGAACTTACTGATTCAGATTTATCTGCAAAAACTATGCAGCTCTTTAAGAGAGTGTATTTTAAAAGCTCTTATGGTTGGAAGATGATTAGAGATTCAAAATAAAACAGATTCAGATGAAAAAAAAAACCTGTAAACGCGTTACAATGTGTTTAAAAGGTACATAGTCTTCAGAGAGAAAAAAAAGAAGATAGAAAGTCTTTAAAAAGAGAAATAGAGTAATAAAATATAATAAGCCACATAAAGATGAAAAATAGACACAAAATCTGGATTTTGGTTGTTATTGTGTTTTCTTATAAATTTTTAACTGTTAATGAGCTAACTGCAGAAGGACAGTGGATTACAAATGTAAAGGCTACTAAGTTAAACAAGAATAAATATTTTAAAGGTGTCTTGATTTTGAAATTTGTGTCTAAAGATTTATTGCTTTGGAAGAGTTCTGCTTTTGTTTCAACAGAAGATGAGAACCTGTGGATTGTTTCCAGGCAAATATGGTTTCATCAACCAAGACCCCCTGAAGAAAACCTCTGATGAAAAGAGATGGCCATATCAGCTTCAGGGATGCAGACTATGATCCAGTCTCAAAAACCTGTGAGATTTTCAATGCCTCTTAATCAGAGGAAGTAGTAATAAAAAAACTACACCCAAATTCCCAAAAAATTGCTTATGTTTGTTTTCATTATAAATGATTAATGATCATAGCTAATCTCTTTCTAAGAAGAAAAAGGGGATATGGCATATGAATGATTTTTTTAAAAAATTAGATTATTGAATTTACTTAGATCAGGAAATCAACTGTTAATCTCAAAATGTTTTACACTGGTATGGATTTTGGTTTATTGATACAAATTTAAGGTCAATTCTCTTATGCTGTATGTATTCTACTCTTGTTCAACATATGATGTTTACGTAACTGATTTAAATTTGTAATGTATAATTAATAAATACATGTTAGATTTTTAGGTATACAAAGATATAATTCAAATAGATAGGTAATATTCAAACACTTCAAAGACCTACAGAATATGACAATTTAAAAATTTAGACTTTTCTGGACAGTGAGACAGATATGCTCCTGGCAACACCAATTTACTTAAAAAAAAAAATGGACATCAAAGAAACTCCAATGGAGTTTAGTTTCTTTGTGACATCGCTTAGCCACTAGACATAAACCTGTTCTTATGTTGACTGATGTTTAAACTGGACATACAAGTTCCATAGGAAGGTGACCTCTGAACTTTGGCAGAACAAGCTGAGATGGTCTAAAGTTTCCTGCTTTACAGAGAAAACTTTCAGACATTCTTGAGGACTCGAGGAAAAGTGACTGATAAACTATACTATACTAGAATGGACAGAAAAGATTTCATGCTTCACTGAAATGAAAAAGCCTGTAGGCTTAAGATGGATGCCCCAACTTTATAAATGAACTTTGGGTGACTGTCCAGGCAGATAGATGTCATCTCTGTCATTTCTAGATTTGGGAAGTTGCTTGCACTTCTGGTTTACTTGGATAAATATATCCTTCTGTGGTCTTTGATATAGTTGTAGATTAGATAGTTATAGATAGTTTTTCTTAGTCATTTGAAAGTTATATTAGATATAAAACTTTAGATTCATAAAGATAAGGTAGATGATAAGAGTATTTTCTTTAAGTTTGCTAAATACAAATAGACTATATGTTATAACTGTAATTCTTGCTTGGTAGCTGTTTTGTTATATGTAATTTTGCCTTTTTAAAATTGAAGCCTTCCTTTTGTTAGACAGAAAGGGGGAAGTGATGTGGGAATGTCTTTCTGTATGCTGTAAATAGCAATCTTTAAATAAAGGAGCTGTTTTGGCACATGACAGGTACCATAGAAAAGGTAGGAGGAGGAATCAGAATAGGTAGGAGGAGCAGAGCAGAGTCAGAGACAGAAGGAGACAGAAGCCCAAAGGAGCAACATGTAAGGAACACAGGAAAGCCATGTGCCATGTGGCAGGAAAGATTAATAGAAATGGGTTGGTTTAAGATATAAAAATAAGCTAACAATGTGCCTGAGCCATAGGCCAAACAGCATAAAGTTAATATAAGTGTCTGAGTCATTTCTGGGACCGGAGCAGCAGCTGGCGGCTAAGGAGTCGGGGGCTGCAGGTCTGTGTGTCTGGGCCTCTGGCCACCTGGGACCAAGAAAATACATTGTAACAGATATATGCAATATCTTTCAACCTAAACACTAAGGAATGTATCTTCTTCTCAGCACCCCATGGAACCATCTCTAAAATTTACCACAACTTGGTCATAAATCAAATATGAACAGATACAAAAATAGGGAATAACCCCTTTAGTTGCACGAATAAAGGAAACTCAAAGTCAGATAATCAAGGAAAGGCTGCACTATCAAGGAGTGGAAGAACCACAGTCCAATCTCACCCAGATATCTTCCAGCTTCCTCCGCCTTGCTCCTCCTGGCTTCTACTGTCTCACCTGTCTTCCTAGCCTGCCTTAAATACCCTCTTCGCCCTGTTGCTTTACATCCAGGTTAATATTAAAGGAATGGAAGCACCACTGGCTGCCTGGGAGCCTGGAACCCCATCTGTAAACTAAGCTGGCCTCAAACTCAGATTTTCTGGGATTAAGGGTACAGATATACTCCCTGTGCTGGGATTAATAGTTTAAATCATCCCTCTCTGATAATCTTGCATTGATTGTGGGTAGATTCCTCTTATATTTCAGACTGTTTTTTTAAACATCTCTTGTATCCTATCAGACCACCATGGCCTAAAGTTAGAGATCAACAATACAGACTGCAGGAAGCCTGCAAACTATTGGAAATTGAACAAACCTCAACTGAAGCATCACTTTGTCAAAGAAGAAATAAAGGAAAAATTAAAGACTTCCTAGAATTCAATGAAAATGAATCCACAACACAGTAAAACTTATGGGACGTAATAAATTCATTATTAAAAGAAAACTTCATAGCACCAAGTACCCCCATAAAGAAATTGTAAAAATCTTAAAGAAGCTAATTAGAAGTACACTTTAAAACTTCAAAGGGAAGTAAACTCTCTAGAAGGTGTATAAGGTAGGAAATAATCAAACTCAGAGCCAAAATCAATAAAATAGAAACAACAAAAATAATTCAAATAAAGGTACTTAAACAAAGATTTGGTTCTTTGAGATAATCAACATAATAAACAAATCATTATTCAAACTAACCAAAAGGCAGAGAGAGAATATCCAACTTAACAAAACCAAAAATGAAAAGGGGTACGTAACAATAGCCATCAAGGAAATCTAGAGAAACATTATGTAATACTTCAGATACCTGTATTCCACTAATTTGGAAAACCTAAAAAAAATGGAAAGCTTTCTGGATAGGTAACATTTACCAAAATTAAATTAACATCATATGAACAACCTAAATAGATCTATAACCCAAAGGAAATAAAAGCAATTATTAAAAGTCTCCTTAGGAAAAAATACCTAGGGACAGATGGATTCAGTACAGAATTCTATTAGAATTTCAAAGAAGAACTAATACCAGTATTCCTTAGATGGTCCATACAATAGAAACAGAAGCAACACTGACAAACTCTTTTCATGAGGCTACATCACCAAAGAAAAAGAATTACAGATCAATCTCCCTCATAAACATTGTTTCAAAAATATTAAATAAAATGACAAACCAAATCCATGAACCTATCGAAAGAAAAGAAAAAAGAAAAAAGAAATCCACCAAGATCAAGTAGTCTCCATCCCAGAGATGCAGGAATAGTTCAACCTATGAAAATCTGCCAGTGTTATCCACTATATTCACAACCTTAAAGAAAAGAACCACATTATAGTCTCATTACATGTTCAAAAAGCCTTTGACAATATCCAACACTCCTTCATGGTAATAGTCTTCTAGAGATCAGAGATATAATGAACATACATAAATATAACAAAAATATTCAGTAAGCCACCAGCCAACATCAAAATAAATAGAGAAAAACTCAAAATGATCCCAGAAAAACAAGAAACAAGACAAAGCTATCCACTGTCCCCATGTTTATTTATTATACTATCTAAGTACTAGCAAGCGCAATAAGAAGACAAAAGGAGATCAATGGCAAACAAATTGGAAAGGAGGAAGTCAAACTTTTGTTATTTGCAGATAATATAATTTCATATGTAAGTAACCCCAAAAATGTTACCAGGGAACTCCTACAGCTGATAAACACATTCAGCAATGTGGCAGGATACAAAATTTACTTTAAAAAAAACTAATAGCCCTCCTATATGCAACCAATAAAAGGGCTGAAAATAATCAGGGAAATATCACCCTTTACAATAGCTGCAAATAACATCAAATATCTTGGGGTAACTCTAACCAAATAAATTACAGATCTGTATGACAAAAACTTCAAGTCACTGAAAAAAAGAAATTGAATATATCAGAAAATGAAAAGATTTCTCATGCTCTTGGACAAGTAGTGTCAACATAGCAAAAATGGCAATGCAATATCCATCAAATTTCTAACACAATTTTTCACAGACCTGGAAGAGCAATACTCAACTTCATATAGAAAAACAGGAAATCCAGGACGGCCAAAACAATCATGTTCAATTAAAAAAATAAAAATAAATAAAAAATCTGGAGGCATCACCATCCCAAGCTTCAAACTCTACTATAGAGCTATAGTAATAGTAGAAACAGCTTGATATTGGCATAAAAACAGACATGTGGATGAATGATGAAATTGAAAACCCTGCTATTAATCCACACAATTATGAACATCTGATTTTTGACTAAGAACTAGGCCAGGCCAGAAGCTTCTGACTTCAATCCAGCAACTGATGAAACAGATGCAGAGATTCATACCTAAGAATTGAGTCAAGTTCCCAGTTCAGCTGAAGAAAGGAGAGATTATATGAGCAATGGGTCAAGACCATGATGGGAAAAACCCACATAGATAGCTGACCAAAGCTATTGTAGGCCACTCACTCTCAACTGATAGCTGGGGATACTACATGGGACTGAACTAGGCCCCTTGGATGTGTATAACAGTTAAATGGTGGGAGCAATTTAATAAGACCTCTGGCAGTAGGACCAGAATTTATTCCTGGTGCATGACCTCACTTCTTGGTGAACACTTTGCTTAGCCTTGATGCTGAGGGGAGAGAGGTTCCTGGTCCTCCTCAATTGGATCTGACAGGCTTCATTGACTCACCCTGGGAGTCTTTACCCTCTCTGTAGAATGTATGGGTGCATGGGGTGAGGGAAAGCTGGAAGATGACTGCAAAGGGAAAGAGAGAGGAAATAGTAGTGGGTATGCTAAGCAAACAAACAAAAAAGTTTAAATAAACGGATCCTCAGAGTACCTTTATGATATATTTTTACCTGATGGTTTGTGAGCATCTCTGTCAAGCTGTATTTTTTTTATTTTGAACAAGTTTTCCCCTAGCTCAGTAAGTTTATCTATAGTTACATTTTTAGAACTGACACAACATATTCTAAAACAAGAATGTATAGATTTTATGTGTTAGAGTTTTGCATATATTTTAGGCAAGAGGCTCAACACACATAGTTTTTACAACTTAATAAATATATAAATACAAGAAACTCATGATTATACTTTTAGGTAATTTATTTAATTTTTTTAAATTAATGGTTCCTTTAAAAAAGTCCTAAATAGGCCTATCACAAACCAGTGACTCAGTCTTTCTCTAACTCTAGTAGACCACCTTCTGAAAGTCCACCTTCCCTTTATAAAGTTATCTCCAGCAGATCACACAGATCTTCTCCTCCAACCTTCGTCCCTACTATTTCCCAGTTCCCAATTCAAGTGGGAATTCCCTGGGAATCTGTAGGCCATTCTGGTCAGAGAAGGGGATAAGCTAACTGCAGATCTTTACCTGTCCCTCCTCTTCCAAATCTACTCACCTAGTCTTATCTCCAATTCTGTAGCAGAATACCTGATTGTGGCCTCTCCTTCCTCTCTGACCCCATCTTCTGTGGTCACACATATTTCTCCTTCATTCTTGCTCCTCATTCCATTGTCCCAGTTTCCAATTCCAGCAGATATGCATTGGGAACCTACTTGTCAGGCTGAGCAGAGAAGTATTAAAGCCACAATATCAGGTAGGCAAGTTTCAAGTATGCATGCTCTTCCATATCTAATCCCCTGGTCCCATCTCCAGCTCTGTAGCAAACTACTTGATGTGATCTCTTCACACTCTCATTACCAAAGGAATAAACAGATCTGGATGGAATCCATGCTTTGTTCCTTCTTGTGAACATCGTAGACCCACTAAATTACCTTGCTGGCTAAGGGTGAGAATTTTCTAGTACTACCAGAGGTCAGTCAGCATTCTGTTTACATGGTCTTCTGCTGTGTCTCTGAGAAGGTGCAGTTTGTTTCTGGGATTATAGTTTCCCATCTAGATTACTCCCATTCCTAAGTGTCAGCACCCAATACTTAGAAATATTTATTTTCCTGGACTTCACAGTGGTCACATTTGGCAAAATCCCAGAAGTATCTTTTTTTCTATCAGGCAACACACAACCACCACACTCTCCTAAGGAACCAGAGAAAGAAACATAAACCAAGAAACAAAACCACCAAACAAAAAAGGTAAAACCAAATATCTGCACCTAGAATTACAGTCATCACAAACTTAAATCCCTAGATTCAAGCATAGAAAAAACAAGGCAATAACACTCAGGTCAATATTTCTGACTAGATCCCAGCAATCCTACTACTGTAGACTCTGAGAATTGTAGCATAATTGAAACACAAGACATGTACCTCAAAATAGACTTTATGGATATATTAGAAGTCTGTAAGAGGAAATGAATGCATTTATTAAAGAATTTATAAAAATACAAACAGTGGAAATGAATGAATAAGAATCTGAATGTGGAAAGAGAAATAATAAAGAGTACCCAGAATAAGTAAATAAATTAATTTAGAAACTTGAGTAGAAATCTTAGAGGCAAACTTCTCTAACAATGTAAGTCGCAGAAGAGAGACGACTAAAGAGAAGTACTGAAGACAAAATAGGATGAGTAGTTACTTCAGCCAGCTATTTTCTTTTAATTCTGGGAAAAACCCATCTAGGGACTCTGGGATACTATCAAAGATGAAATCTAAGAATAATAGGAATAGAATAAGGAGAAAAAAATCCAGGATAAAGTCACAGAAAATAGTTTCAACAGTATTGTAGAAGAAAATTTCCTAATTTTAAAAAAGAAAATGCCTTTCAAGGTATAAGAAATGTAAAGATGAACAAACAGACTGGATTAAAAGAAAACCTGCTCAGAATATATAGTAATGAAAATGAAAACATACAGAACAAATAAAATTGGTACAGCCAGAAGAGGGGCTTTCACAAATGTTCTTCAAACTCAGAGATGACAGATACAAGAACAGACTACTACACCAGCAAAATTTTCAGTCACAATAGATTGAAAAAATAAGATGTTCACAATAAAAATACATTTTAAAAATGCCTAAACTATAAATCCCCAATGTTAAAATAGGATCCATCATTATACTTTATTCTCAGCATAGACCTTATTTCATGGTAAAGGGTTGGGTAAAGATTCTGAAAATAAACTTAAGAATCAGATGTATCCATTTTAATATCTGACAAAAAATAAAGCAAAACTAATCAGAAGAGGTAGGGAAGGATGCTGTATACTCATCGATGGAAAGATACACTAATAGGACATTGTAATGCTTAATATTATGTACCAAACAGAAGGGCTCAAAAGTTTATAAAAGAAATGTTACAGCTTAAATAAAAACATAGACTCTTACACACTGGAAGTGGGAAACTTCAACACCATACTCTCACCAATAAATAGGTTACCATGGCAAAAAATAAGCATGGAGAAACTGAAGTTAACTGGATTCATAAACCAGCCAGTTATTTACAAAACATTTCACACAGAAACAAAGGAATCTAACTTCTTTTCAGCACATCATGGAACTTTTCCCAAAATTAACTTCATACTCAGACATATACAAAATCTCAGCAGATACCAAAAAACTTAAGTAACTTCCCACAGCATAGAGAATCACCATGGCTTAAAAGTAGATATCAACATTAGAAGCAACAAAAAGTTTACAAACTCATTAGCAATGACCAATACACTGTTGAATTAAAAAAGGCTTTAAAACAGAAATTAAGGAAGAAATTCATAACTTTCTAGAATTGAATGGAAATGAAAATACAACATACCTAAACTTTGGAGACACAATGAAGGCAGTTTTAGGAGGCAAATTTGTAGCAATAAGTTTCAAACTTAAAAAAATAAAAGGTAAAAGAAAGAAGTGATATTGTGCTAAGAATTTAGCAAAACATCTGGAAGCAATAGAACAAACAAACGAAAAAAGAATCACACCCAAAATGTGTAAATTACAATAAATAATGAAACTCAGGAATAAAATAAATAAAATAGAAACAACAACAAAAATAATACAAAGATCATATGAAATAAAGAGTTGTTTCTTTGAGAAGATTTATAAGAATGACAAACTCTTACCCAAATTAATTGGAAGGCTGAGATAGAAGATCCAAATTAACAAAATTAGATATGACAATGGAGAAAAAAGACATCTAGGAAATCTACGAAAATCATTGTGAGAGTTCCTCAGGATGATAGTAGTAGATCTATTTCAAGATGCAGTTATATAGCTCACGGGCATAATTCCCAAAGAAGTTACATCCTGACACAGAGACACTTACTTAATCATGTGTATTTTTTTTGTGCTCAATAGCCAAAAATTGGAAACAACCTAGATGTCATCAACAGATGAACAGATAAAGAAAATATAATAAATTTACTTAATGGATAATATTTAGACATGAATATAATAAGATAATATCAAATAATTTGTAGGTAAGGGGGTAGAAGTTCTTTAATCTCAAAATGTTGTGTCAGGGCTTTTCCTGTTTGTTTTTCCTACATGTCTTTTGCATGTATACTGGCGTTTGACTTTGTGTTTCTATGGGATTCCTGAGTGTGAGAATCAGTCTCTCTGTTCTATATATGTTTCTCGTGTCTTCTCTTGGGCTCTTTTCCTTCTGTTTGTTTAATTTGCTCTCTTCCAATTTCCTTTTTTGTTACTTTATTCTTATTTCTTAGAGAGAGAGAAAGGGATAAATTAAAGGAGTACAGGAAAGAATTGAGAGGTTTAGGAAAGGCAAAAACTAAGAATATATTGTATGAAAAACTACTTTAAATAAAGGATAAAATAAGAATTAAAATGTAGAAATAAATAAAACTATGTATACACACACAAACACACACATATACACAAACCTTATGTTTATACTAGTCTCCATTCTTTTAAGATAAGGACAGTCTTAAGTATACAGAAATTCTTGTGACTTTAAAAGAAATAAAATTTTTAAATGATTACATCTTCAAGGGTTTTTGTTGTTGTTGTCTTGTTTTTTATGTCCTCAGGAGAAATCTTTCATTGGCACCACAAAAACTATGACAGGACATTCTTCGGCACAGAAAGAGCTGTTTCTCGTTTCTCATTGCATCTTGGAGACTGACAACAGACTTGAGAGCTGATGTCAGGTGAGAACAAAGCACATTCAACCAAAATTGAACAGTGTTACATCTTTAGCTGCTGATGCAGTTAGAAAAAAATATTCCCTATCAGTAAAATGCTCAAAAGAAATCCAAGTGGGAGAGACTCTGTAATGATAAATGAAATTGCATGGTCTCCATGGCCCATAAAATTGGATTTTATTTTATTATAATTGGTTTTTGATTTAAAACTCCAAGCACAAATAAAAATCTTAAAAGGAGCAGAAGTTTTAAAAGAACTATTTGAGTATCTTTATTATATGTGGTTTGACCTTAATAGTTCTCTATCGAACAATGTAGTCATTTTATTGTTACCAGTGAACAGTGTATTGAATCTCTAAATTGAATAATTGTCAGAATATTGCCAAAAATTACTCACTCACCCACACCAGCTTTAAAATAGTCTTTACATAAGTTAATATAGTAATTTGTGTTACCTATAGCTGTAGAAGCAAATATTTATTAATTATGCATCTCATTTCCATTTTTATAATCATAAATCAAAGGTAATTAATAATGTTTCTAGATCTCTAATCTTTCAAAAAGTATTTAAAATATGATTATATACCCTTTACTGAATTCTTCAAATGCTGTATTTATTATATAACTAAAAAATGACAAACCCTTCAAAGAATTTATAATTATATATGACAAGTTACATAGTTTTCTGGCTAGAGGGAAATATAGATGTGACATTTCTTAAATATTTTGTTTAATATCAGGTATGAAAAAATTAAAGAACATTGAAGGGAGTTTAAAGTATTTCAGAAGACAAATAAAGGCAGACAGTGTGTCATTTTGAGATGTAAACAGTATTTGCACAGGAGAGTTATGTTACCTCTTCTGAATGTGAAGTCTGTAATGTACATTGTATTAATACCTCTTAAGTATAGGTACTTAAAATAAAGATGTATTTTAGTAAGGGTAAAGTTTTATACCTCAAAGGCTCTTTTAATTGGCAAATTTGCATCTATGCCTTTTTAAATAAATATTTAGGATTATGATGTAATTGCAGTATTATTTTGCCTTTTCACCCCCCAAACTCCTCCATATATCATATAGCCCTTCCTGCTCTCCTTCAAAATCATCACTTTTTTATCAGTCATTATTCTATTCATGTACATACATAAATACTGCATATATGTTTCTAAATATAACCTATTAAATCCATTTAGTGTTATTTGTATTCATGTTTATATGAATGATAATTTGGCACTGGGCAAACACATGGTGTATTCTTTCCTGTGTATGACTACATGTCCTGACACCAGCTTTTGTACATTGCCCTGTAGCATTGGAACACATGGCTTTTTTCACATCCACTTTGACATGCCCATTGTTGTCTTCTTTTTTTATTCATCTCAGCTATATGCATTTAATTGCATGTATATATGTGTATATATCTTTATTTATTTTTTTCTCCTAGTATCTCCCATCTCCTTTCTGCACCCTCAATGCATTCATTCTTTGTTTCTATTCAGTGAAACATAGACTTTCCATGGATCTCAAACACACATGGAATGTCAAACTGAAGGTCGGACAGGGCAACCCAGTGTGAGGATGTGTCCCAAATTCTATGAGAGGAGTCACAGATAGTTCCTATTTCCCCTTTAGTGGTCTCTCAAGGAGACCCAGCTATATAACTGTAAGATAGATTCACTGGGTCTAGGTCAACTCCACATAGGTCCCTGTTGTCCTTTCAGTCTTTATAATCACCTATGAGCTAAGGTCAGGTGATCCTGTGGGTTCTGTTTTGACTCCTCTCGCTCCTGCAACCATTCCTTTTCTTCTGCAAGGCTTCTTCAGGTCCACATAATGTATTTCTGAGGGCCTCTGTATTGTTTCTGTCAGTTGCTGAGTGAAGCCTCTCTGATAACATTTGGATTTGGCAACAATATAGGAGTATAACAGAATATTATTAAGGATTATTTCAATGTTAGGGTAGGATCCCTCTCATAGTATGGGTCTCAAGCTGGATCACTCATTTCTTGGCCAGTCTCACAGTTTTTATGCCATCAATATTGCTGCACATCATGTAAGCAAAGCAAATTGTAGGTTGAATGTTATGGGGCTGGGTTGGCTTCTCAATCCTTCTACTGGATTGTCATTGTCTGGTCATGGAAGATGGCCAGTTCAGGCTCAGTATCCCTCATTGCTAGGAGTTTTAGCGAGGGTCACCTTGGTAGATTCCTAATTGCTATTGTACTAGGTTTCTAGCTCTTACCTGAGACTCCTCACCCCCAATTCAATTGTCTCTCCCAGTGTTCTATCCCTCCACCTCTGTTCCTTTCCCTTTTATCCCCTTCTCCAACCACACTATCGATTTTATTTCCTCTTCCTAAGTAGATTCCCACATCTCTCTTGAGTTTTCCTTGTTGTTTGGATTTTCTGGATCTGTGAATTATAGAATCATTACCCTGTACTTTATAGTTTATATTAACATATAAATGTTTACATCACATGTTTATCTTTCTGAATCTGGGTTACCTCACTCAAAATTTTTCTCTAGTTCTCTTTGCCTACAAATATTATGCTGTCATTATTTTGAATTGCTGATTGATATTTCATTGTATAAATGTACCACAATTTCTTTATCCATTCTTTGATTGAGGGACACCTCAATTGTTTCCAGTTTCTGGCTATCATAAATAAAACTACCATAAACTTAGCTGAGCAAATGTCCTTGTGGTATGATTGACTGTTCTTCTGGTATATGTCCAAAAGGATTTAGCAGGATCTTGAGGCAGATTAATTTTCACTTTTCTGAGAAACCACCAAATTAAATGGCTAAACAGGTTTGCATTTCTACCAGCAATAAAGGAGCCTTCCCCTTGCTCTAGTTTTGACACCATAAGCTATAGCTTACACTTTTCACCTTGGCCATTCTGATTGATATAAGATAAAATCTCAGAGTTGTTTTGATTTGTATTTACCTGATGTCTAATGAGCATTTCATTGTTTCTCACTCATTTGAGAATCCTTTGTTGACTTTTATGTTTAGACCTGTACCTCATTATTTTTATTGACTTATTTGGTTCGTTTATATCTAGTTTCTTGAGTTTTTCATATATGTTGAAAATTAGCCAACTGTTTGCTGTGTAGTTAGTAAAGATCTTTTTCCATTCTATAGCCTGCCATTTTACCCTATTGATGGAGCCTTTTGCCTTACAGAAACATTTAATTTCATGAGGTCTCATTTATTAATTGTTGATATTTGTGTCTGTGTTATTGGTGTTCTGTTCAGGAGTTTGTCTCCTTTGTCAATGTGTTCAAGGCTATTTCCCAGTTTCTATTCAGGTTCAGTGTATCTTCTCTTAAAGCTACAGCACATCTGTCGAGACAGGCCCTTCTGGTCTTAAAGTGTCCATTTAGAATTCAGCTGTAATTCTAGTAGGTTTGCTTCTATATATTGCTATGCCTTCTTGATTTTCAGATTTTAATATTCTTTCTCTTTCTGTATGTTTGGTGTTTTGATTAATATGTAGCAAGGGGACTTCTGTTTTTGCATCATTCAATGTGATATTCTGTGATCTTGTAACTTTGCTTGCATTTCTTTAGGTTAAGAGGTTTTTCCTTTATGTTTTTGTTGAATATATTTTCTGTGCCTTTGAGCTGGGATTCTTCTCTTTTCATAATGTCCTAATTTCTCTGGATGTCATGTGTCTGGAATATTTTAGATTTAACATTTTCTTTAAGCAATGTAATCATTATTCTATGTATTTTTTAAGCCTGATATTATTTTTCTCTTACATATCTGCATTCTCTTGGTGATCCTTGCATCTATGTTGAATGCAAAACAAACAAACAAGCAAACGGAGGAGAAACAACTCCAAGGGAAAACATAAGAAATACATAAAGACACAGAAATACATTTGCAGCCACAGAAAACCACAAAAAAGCAGAAAACTATATTATATAATAAAATACCTGTAAGGTCAAAACCAAAATAAAATATCTGAAAATTCTAAGACAAAGCATAAAAGAAAAAGCCTCCAAAATTACCACTGAATTTATTTTGTGTTCTACATCTACATCTGGGCAAGGGGCCTATCCTTAAGTGTCATTTGAATATCTAGTGAGACTCCATTGAAGATAAGTATTTTTTACTTTGCAAGAGATTATAAATTGGAGATATCTTTCAGGTTAGAGACTCAGGTATTTATCTATTTTCCATTTCAGCACTAGAACCTTATCTGGCTTAGACCTCTGCCAGCCCTGTGCATGCTGCCAGTTGAAGAATAGCTATGTATTTTCTGTTACTAGTTTATTATAAAGAGAACTGCAATGAATAGGGTTGAGATGTATCCTCTTACTGCATTTTATGTCTTTTGGGTATATTACATGGAATGATATAGATGGCTCACTTCTCTGATGAGTTCTATAGTAACTGTAACATTTTACTTTTCACCAATAGTAAATTACAGTTCCCTTCTCTGCATCCTCACCAACAGTCAGTTGATTTTTTTTCTAATCATGGCAGTCTCACTGGGGCAAGAAAAAAATCTCAAATTTATTTTTATTTACGTCTCCAGTTGCTAAGGACTTTGAAACATTTACTTAATTTTTATTTCTACTTTTGTGAAATTTCTGTTCAGATTCATTGTTTAATTCTCAATTAGATCTTACAGGTTTTTATAATATTGCTTGTTTGTATGTATGTATCTCAAATTTGCACTAGTAGCACTTTACTGGAAGCTGTCTAATTTTAGTTAAGGCACACTCAATGGGAAAAACTCATATCTAATAATACAAACATAGCCAAATACCAGAGACTGGAGAAATCATAGACCCTACAGGGTAGCCTACTACTATCATTTGCTAAGCCAATATATTTGCTAACTATAGTCTATACTCCTAACGTTATATCCACAGACAAGTACAGTTCCTATTCCTTCATCACGGAGTCTCCCTCATTCCAGCAATTTTAGACCATTACAGAAATCCACAACTAAAACTTACAGAGAATAAATGATCACTGATTACCCAGCCCCACTGGTACACCTACAACACAACCCCTACACTTAGAACTTAGGCGCTATCTTAGTAGAAGCTCCTCAAAAAGTTTACTTAGTATTGCTAATAGAGCTCTTTGTCTAAGGCAATCAACTTTGGCATTTTGACTGCTTTGACAATGTGTAGACCTTTTTTTTTAGGCAACCACATTTTTGAGAATTCACAGGTGTAGTTTTCTTTTCATGTCTAGAATATAATGTCTCACAGAGGCACTCTGGTCCTTTGGTACCTCCAATATTTAACTGAAAGCGAGCTTCAGTTTACTCTAAGATGAAACCAAAGGTGGGTTATTTAACACAAAGTGGTCAGCTCTAAACACATGTACCTAAAGACAATACTAAATGGATGAAGTAGTATGTATACATAATATGAATAACTAAAGAAATATAATTAATGAATTTGAGAGAGAGAGTAAAGGCAACATGGGAGAAATTGGATAGACTATGGTAGAAATGGTATACTCATGCAAAAACTTCTCAAAAAATACAAAGAAAACTTTAAAACAAAATTTAGGTAGTTAGAAAGATAGGGAATTTTTGAAGTCAACCATATATCCAGGCTATTATTCCTACTCTTATCTCTACTCTATCATTTATGCCCATCATTTAGATGGTTTATAAACTGTACTTATGTGCTTTATGTAAGATTCTAATATCTGATATGTATATATATATATATTCCTCAAATGTTAATTTTACTCTTTTATTAGTTAAGGTGAAATTACTTCCAGTTATAGAAGAAAATATAATGGATCTATAAATAACTCACAACATTCAAAATATACTTTAAGTATAATTCATAAAATAATGCATTCTAAACTTAATTCTATATCTTAACACTAAAGTTCATCAAGGATCTGTGGAAACTAAGCTGGGCTTGTTAAGTTTTTTTTTATTTTATTCCTCATTGTGAATTTTCTCTAACCTTATTTTTAGCTACTGAATAACAGCTAACAATGTGAAATTTCAAACCAAGTCCCAATACTGCCATATTGGACACAGAGTATATGTCTACTGAAGTATCATGCAGAACTAAAGTCCAAAGACATAAAGTCATTTTTTTTCCAATTTTACTGATACCACCACATTATAGAAACAAGAATTTGTCATTTTTATCATTTAATTTTTGATAATCCATTTAAGTTCCAAAACCATAAATTTGGAAGAAACAACAGATATCTCCATGCTGAGTCATAGAGAAAGAAAAAAAGAGTAGTTTATAAAACTGACTTTTAATATTCCATAATCTATGGGACAATGCTACTCATGGGATTCCTTTCCACATAGCCAATATATTTTATTTCTATATGCAGTATGTGTGAGTTATCTCCACTGCATTAATATTTAAAATTTTATATATTCTACTGTTCTTTGACCCTAGCAATATGTTTTGCTACTTGTGATATTTGTAGATTCACAGGCCTCTTATATGAATATATTTTTTCACTCTACATTTCACTCTACATTTTATACTTCCCTTATAATAAAAATTAATTGGAGTTATTATTTCTATACATACACCTTCAGAGTTCTTAGCATGATCAGTCAATATACAATGGAACACAAGAATATATATTTCAAAACTATAACAGTGTACCTGTTCACCAGTCTCTGTCCTTTCCCTCATTTCCATCTTCTCTCTTTACTTTATCATAAGAATAATTCTTACCTTAATTTCTATCAAATCAATAATTTTTAAATTTGACATGCATATGACATGATAAATGATATGTCTTACTAGCCTGACTTATTTCATTTATAAGGCTGTCTGGTCCATCTATGTTGTCACATGACAAGAGTCAGCATATTTTATAACAATATTTTCCCAGAATTTATTTAATCCCACATTTTCTTTGTTTATTTATTGGGAAAGGGTTTTTGTAGAAAACATATGCTGGCCTCACTCAAGTTAGAAATACTATTTTCAAAACAGTAAAAGAATGACAAAGATCTCTTTAAATGTAGTAAAAAGCCTTCTCACCTGCATCACATCGTTGATGATCACATAAATTAAAAGAGCTATTGTGGAATACATTATAGAAGTTCCTAGAGAAACTAAAAGATTTATCAATATATGGACAGTTTAGCAATCCTACTATTTAATGTGTTTAATGTGTGCTCAAAAGAAATATAATCAGTAGATCTATATGACATGTCTATTCCCATGTCTGCCATGATGCTATTCAAAATTCCATCTATTTTTACACTGACTGTGCCATTTTGATTTATTTTACAAATTAGTTTATTATTTTGTACAAACAAATTTTTTAAAAATCTATACTTTTTTTCCTTTTGTATTAGTTGTGGTTGATGTTAGTGTGAAAAAAATTGCCATTGACTTTCCATTCATTTCAACATAGTGAGTTTCAATCAATATATTTATCCAAGTGTGGGCAAATGCTTGAATTTAAACTTAATATATAGAAATTGCATTACATATATTTTATAGAATACGCAATGGTAGGGAAGACATGTTATAATCATTTGCTTTAAATAACTGAACTTCTTCACTGAAATAACTACAGTTGGCCATAAAGTGTAAATACATTTCACTTATAATAACAGAAATCATTCCTTATGCCCACAAATCTTCTCTTTCACATTGTACTTTTGCCCTCCTATTATAAAGATGAATTTTATCACAGAAAATTTTGAATTTGGAATTATGAAAGGATTAATTAACTATAAAGTGATTCTTAAATAAGCGTTATTGATTCAATTTTGTCTACTTTGCCTTAATTTTATATTACTCATGGTTTCTCTTCTTCCCTTTTGTCTCACCTCTGATTTTCCCCACTGATAAGTGGCCTAGTATGAGAAAGCAAACCCTAATCAAAGGCAAAGTGCATCCACATGGAGAATACACCTGTCATGCAGTAGAGCAGAGATAGACTATCAAATGGAGTAAGGGTCCACATAGCATCAGGAAAGTTTTCCCCAACTGAAATGTGTCTAAATGGAAATAGAATGAAAAGGTTATTCACGTATTTGGATAACCTAATTCAGGTCAATAGCAAAGAAAACAAAGTGTTCCTTATCTAAAGAAAGTCTAGCAGAGTGTGAGTATGCCAAATGTAAAGCAGGTGAGGAAGGTATCCACGTAGAGCGTTGGTAAACTACTATGGAATTGTAAGCTCTAACAAGACAAATTTATCAAGGGCTCAGTATGAGCTATCAGATCGTGAGTGAGATATGATATAGTGGGATTTAGGCATTAGTTGGGAAAGCTTTGAGGCATATCTTTGGGGTATTAGGATCTGGAATGGGGTGTGACCAGACTTTACTGAGACTTGGGGCATACTGAGTTCTTGTTTTTTTGTGTGTGTTTTGGGGGAGCAGATCAGCAGCCTGGCATGGGACAGTTTTATATTTTAAGAATTGTCTTAAGGTTTAATTTGTATCATGAATGTTTATATATTTGTAATTAATATTAGTCTTTTATGTGATATATTGTAAATAAATATGTTTGCAATATCTGATGAACAACGTGGGTTTAGTTCTCAATAAATAGATTATTATATCACTTATAAACAATTATTAGCCAAATATAAGCCAAAGACAATTTATAGTCATATAGATGCTTATATTTATTCAAATATAAAATTATTCTATATGCCTGGTTAAGATCATTTGTATACTGATACAAACTTAATTCTAAAATTGTTTCATATGCCTAAAATAATTTATATATTGATATAAAATTAAATCTAAAATTGTCATATTTTACACATGCTTCTGCCTATGTTTGAAATTTTATACATGAATACATGTTAAACATATCGTCATTCCCACTGTTCAATTTCTACCTCTGTTTAAATATACTATTCATAATATATAATTATACTAGTCATAATATATACATATATTCCATTTCTGTTTAAGATATTTCATATACCTCTGTTTAAATATTTTATATAGTGATATATATTTAAGATACTATTGTCATTTTATACTATACATTTACCTTTGTTTAATGTTTATCTGATTGTCATACTTAAAGTCATTATTCAAAAACTACACACCCATTTATAGCATGCCTATTTTTACAATATAAGCTTCAATCTTTAAAATAATAAAAATAACTTATCACAGTTACTCAAGTTTGCTATATAATAGACATGCTGTTTAAGTTTCTCAGATATATAATAAAATATCTCAAATAGATGAGTCTTCAACCACTTCATAGATCTAAAAATGTATGACATTTAATGTTTTATTACTCAAAATTTGGCCATAAGAGGCTCAACAACTCCTAATATCATTGTTCCTTACCCAAAATGATGTTAAACATCAAGGACACTCCACAAAACGTTTGTCTTCTTTGACAAACAATGGCCTGTTGGGCAAAAACTGCCCTTGCTTTGACTACTGTCAATACATATGCTGTCCAATCCAAACAAACAAAATAAATGATAAAGACTGCCCAAACCTGCCAAGACACAATAAAACAATTTCTCCAATAGTGCCCTAGTTCTAAAGTAATTTGTCAAATATTTTAGGCCTATAGCCCAAAAAATAAATACTCCAAATTTCCAAAAAAAGCTGTGACTGTCCAGATATCTGACTGTTATTGTCCTTTCCAAAAGCTTAAATCCTAATCTCTTACGCTTCCAGTTAATTCTTATTCAAATGCTATATTTTCCTTCTGAGGTCTTTGGTTCTGTGTTCTCAGGGAACAAATCAGCAGCCTGGATTGGACAGCTCCACTCTCTAAGAATTGTCTTATGGTTCAATTTGTATCATGAGTGTTTATGTATACCTCAATAAATATTAATCTTTTATATGATATGTTGCAAGTAAATATTTCTGCAATAGTACAGAAAGCATCTGATCAAAGTTCTGATTTAGTATGGCACATGACAATCCATGGAGCTGACGTTCAGCTGCTGATTTTACTGAGATGTATAATAGAGTTTGATTTTATTAATTAAATTTATACTTTGATACTTTTTCATTATGATAAAGTATGTTCTCACAACTCTCACCTCTTTTCCCTGCTACATACCCTCTTTCTTAAAAATTTCTTTCCTAAATCCATATATTGTCATCTACTGAGTTTAAACAAGGTGGTGCATGTGCCTAATGGTCTGAAAATATGATTGTGTTCACCAATGGGTATACAACTGAAGGTAATAACTTCTCTTAGCCTGAAATTGTTCAGTCTCCAATAGTTCACCAGGAGTGGGTAGGACCTTACAACTCCCTCATTGATCCTTGATTGTCCATTAATAGGCCTGGTCTTCTGTAGCCCGAGTATAATGAG
Source organism: Phyllotis vaccarum (assembly GCA_033318265.1). Lineage (NCBI taxonomy): Eukaryota > Metazoa > Chordata > Mammalia > Rodentia > Cricetidae > Phyllotis > Phyllotis vaccarum. The sequence goes on along the minus strand of JARWLC010000005.1, from coordinate 91,469,893 downwards.
CCACCAGTTGATGTGAGTTCACATTTGAAATACTTATGTGTGCCCAGGAGACAATTTTAAGACCCTTCCTCTTCTCTTGTTATTGAATTCTTTCTCTTGTCAAATCTATGATCTGCTCTGTGCTTTACAAGCAGTGGTACAAATATCTCATTTAGAGATAAACACTCAACCATCATTTATTCAAAGAAGTGTGAAAGTTTCTACATTCATCACCATTAATATCAAAGACAGACTGTACTGATTAATACTGAGAGAAGCAAGTGTCTAGTGACACAAAATATTTAGAAGGAAGTCAGACACTTTAAAATTGAGCAATTAACAGTGGTAATTTTCATCTAGGATATGTAAGGCTCTATAACTTTTTTGAGTAAGGGGTTTTGACTGGGTTTGTAAAGGAATTCATGGATCCTAGACAATATTGCTGCTCTGAAATACAATTGGAGAGATTGGTTGCCCTATCATAGTCATACCATAATTTGACATCTTGTCAGGTACATCCTCTTTTGTATTCTAGAATTCACAGCTGTGTCAGACCATTGATACCCTTAATTTGAAAACAACCCTTGTAACTCCACCAGAATTTTAAAGCTAGTTTGTAAAGAGGAAATTTCAATTCTTGTCCAACTGGTTTTGTTGTTGTTTTTCCCATATCTTGCAACCAAGGTATATGGTGTCTTTAGCTACAAGATATTATAATCTAGCTGTGGTGGTAAGCCAAGAGAAATGGAAATTGCTAATATTGTTTATGAGGCCTCTGGATCCTCCATTATTAATAACTCATTCAAGATATCCCACCTGGTCTCAGTTGAGAACTTGTATGTGTAAGTATAAAGAGATAGTTACTCTAACTGGAAAAAATGTAAAATAGTCATTTAATATTACACATCTGAAAAGCTTAAAAACTACATGTTCCCAAAACCTTAATATCAGGCATTCATTCCCAGTATACAATAAGCCCATGCTAATAAAAAAGGAATTTTGAAAAACTATCATGAAAACCTACACATCCAGTTGTTTAAATTCAATAATGACAACAGTAATACCTACTTCTTTTTCTTTTTGGTATGGTGTTTTTATTCACTTCCATGTTTTTTAGTAAGGTGAAAAAGAGAGACATTAATAAACCAAAACATAAATTGCAAACATACAAAATTTTGAAAAAATTTGACATGTATACAATGTGTTTTGATAATTTTGAAAAGGTACATGATGTATTTTGATCAAATTTATGTCCTGAGTCTTTATGTCTTCCCCCATGTCTGGTTGAATTTCTCTTCCTATCAATAACAAAAAATTTTAAAGAAGCCAGAAGCAAGGACTCTGCATGTTATATGACATTGGAAGCAGAAGTTATTACAATATAAACCTCACATTACAGACAGCAAAACAAACACAGCACTCCAGAAAGAGAGCAGGTCTTCCCTGTGGTTGCCTTTATGTGTTTTAGCTACTATCTATTGATATTCTCTCTTTTTAGTTGTTTCTCTGGCTAATATTCTCACAAATACATCAGTTTTATTGAGTAATAGTTTATCAAAGAATTTATGGGGGGCTATTTTAACCTTTTTTTTTTTTCTTAGAAAACAGATTCTTTTTTATGTCATATATCCTGACCACAATTTGTCCTCTCTCCATTCTTTCCAGCTCCCCATGTCACCCCTCCCGGACTCATTCTTCTCTATCTCACTGCAGAAAAAGCAAGTCTCCAAGCAACAACAACCAAACTGACAAACACAAAATACAGTTAGACAAAGCAAAACCCCTCACACCAAAGATGCACAAGGCGACCTAGCAAGAGGAAGAGGAGGAAGAGCACCCAAAACAGGGAAAGGGATTCAAACCATATCTACTTCTCCTTTTTAATGTAACACAGAAATGCCAAGCTAACTGTAATACATAGGCCCAGAAAACCTAGAAAAAAGCAGTTACAGTCCTTATATTTACTGATTCAATGCCTATGTTCCCATATTTGCTCTGCTTATTTGATTCAATGGGCCATGTTCTCCTGCTGACTTTGATATCTACTGACTTCTACAGTCTTTCTTCTCCCTCCTTCACTGGGTTCTCCAATCTCTGAGGGGAGGTACCCAATGGAGACCTGATGTGGGAATGTCTTTCTGTATGCTGGGAATATCAATCTTTAAATAAAGGAGCTGTTTTGGCCCATGACAGGCACCATAGAAAAAGTAGGAGGGAAAATCACAACATAGGTAGGAGAAGCAGGGTGGAGTCAGATATACTGAGCCAGCTGCCAAAGAAGCATGTAAGGAACACAGGTGAACCACAGGCCACATGGCAGACAGATTAATGAGAATGGGTTGAGTTAAGATGTAAGAGCAAGCTAGCAATGTACCTAAGCCATAGATCAAACAGCATGAAGCTAATATAAGTGTTTGAGTAATTTCTGGGAGCCTGATTAGCTGAGGGCAGCTAAGGGATCTGGGGCTACAGGTCTGTGAGTCTGGACCTCTGGCTGCCCGGGACCAAGAAATCTTATTGCAACATAGACCTTCCATTTAGATTCTCTCTCCTCAACCTATCTTGCTGTGAGTCTCAGTACCTGATCCCATCCACTGACAGAGCAAGTCTCTCTGATGATAACAGGACAAGAAACTAATCTATGAGTATAGCAGACTATCGTTAATAATCCTTTTCTTTTTATATCTGACAAGCAGTGTTAGGTTCTACCTTGGGTGTCTGGGCTACACAATCTCTGGTTTCTGAACATCTGAACAGTTTTAGTCATGGGCTCATTCTTGTGGAGTAGGCCTTAAGTTAAATCAAACACCATTTGGGGACTCCCACAAGTTCTATTTCATGATTGTCCCAGCACATCATACAGGCAGGACAGACTGCACATCAAAACTTGTGTGTCTGAGTTTGATTTTATTTATAGTCTCATTTTTATGAGATACCATGACCATGACAATATATATCAAAGAAAACATTTAACTATGGTTATGGTACAGTTCAGATACTTAGTCCATTATCATCATGGTGGGAAGCATGGAATCACACAGGCAGACATGGTTCTGGAGAAGCAGTTGAGAGTTCTATATATGGATCTGAAAACAGCAGGAAGTAGCTGAGAAATACTTTCTCCAACAACAATATGACATCTACTCTAAATGACCACAACTTCAAATAGTACCACTCATTGTGAGACTAGGTGGGACATTTTCATTTCAGATCTTCATGAGAGTAAACACTAATAACCACATAATATAGTAAATTCTAGGCTGTTTTGAATTTTCCACTGGCAACAAAACTAACCCAAAACATTTTTATCCTGAGGCAGACTTCACTGACAAAAGGAAATAAGCAGCAACATTCTCACCAAATATCACAATTATAGTCTCTAGGACACATTCCCCTTTTTCTTCTCTGAAACCTCTTGAGCCAAGTTTCCACAGTTCAAATTACCATCAACACTACTGTCTTCCATGTTCCTACTAATATGTCCCAATAATCAGTGTTTAAAGCATTCCACTGCTTTCCTAACCCAAAGTCTCAAGATCCACATTCCTTTAAACAAAAGCAAGGTCAGGCATATTACAGAAATATTCTAGTCCTTGGTACCAATTTCTGTTTTAGTTTTAAATTTTACCATGTAGAGACACCATAACCATGGCAAATCTTATAAAAGATAACATTAAATTGACCTATTTTACACTTCAGAGCTTTATTCCATTATCATCATGTTGGGAAGCATGACAGAATTCAATGTGGTGCTATATAGATAGTTAATAGTTTGACATCTGGATCTATAAGCAGCTAGAAGTTTCCAAGACACACTTCTTCCAATAACTGAAATCCTATTCCAACAAAGTCATATCTCCTAATAATACCATTCCCTATGAGCCCAATGGGAACCATTTTCTATCAATCTATGATAGTTAGTGTCCCCACCTTTTTTTTTTCTTCCATAAGCTTCAGAGTACCTTCCTATCATCAAGAGTTTCTCTCCTGCCCTACCATCAAAATTCCAGATACAAAGTCCTGACTAGCTGGTCCTGTAACCACTTAGTCCCAAATAATCAGACAAAGCTTTCTATAAATTGCTGTATTATTTGCTTGATCATTCCCCAAACTGATATCTCCTGCTACTGTTTTCATGTACTCCCCATGTAACCACAAAATCTATTCAGTTTTCACTTCACAGAAATATACATATGCAGCTCCCATTCTTCCTCTTTACCTAATTTTTTGGTCTATGGATTATAACTTGGTTATCATTTACTCAATAGCTAATATATTTATAAGTAAATATATGCCATATTTATCTTTATGGGTCTGGGATATCTTACTCAGGATGATACTTTTGTATTTCCATTCATTTGTTTGCAAATTTCATGATGCCATTTCATGGCAAATTTATTTTTAAGAGCTTAGTAATACTACTTTTTTAATAAAAGTTCCTTTTTTATCTATTCATTATTTGAGAGATATAGAGGTTGTTTTCAGTTTCTGGTAATTATAAATAAGACAGTAACAAACAGTTAAATATATGTCCTTATGGTAGGACAGAGTGTCATTGGTTATGCCCAAGAGTGATATAGCTATGTCTTGGGATAGATCAATTCCCAATTTTTTAGAAAATATCATATTGATTTCCGCAGTGATTTTACAAGATTGCATTCCCACCAGAAATTTAAGAGTGCTCCCCTTGTTCCACATCTTCATCAGTGCTTTTGATCTTAGCCATTATGATAGATATAAGAGGGAATCTCAGAGTCATTTTACTTACATTTCTCTAATCAATAAGAATGTTGAAATTTTCACTAAGTATTGCTAAGCCATTTAAGATTCTTCCATTAAGAATTCTCTGTTTAGATGTGTAACCCATTTTTTATTGGATTACTTAGGTTGTGAATATCTAGAAGTTTTTTTTTTGATTCTTCATATGGTTTAGGTATTATTCCTATTGGATATGAAGTTAGTAAAATATATTTCATATGTAGATTGTTGCTTTTCAAATTGACATTATCCTTTGCCTTACAGAAGTTTTTTTCAATTTCATGAGGTCCCATATATTAGATGCTAATCTTTGTGATTGCACTACTGGTGTTCTGTTCAGAAATGTGTCCCCTGTGCCAATGTGTTGAAAGCTATTCCACATTTTCTCTTCTTTAAGATTCGGTGTGTCTGGTTTTAGATTGAGAACTTTGATCCATTTGAAAATTTGTGTTTATTATTCTGTTGAAAATATTTTCTGGGCATTTGGCCTAAAATTCTGTTACATCATTTATTGCTGTTTGTCCTAACTTTGATCTTTTCATAGTGTCCCATATATTCTGGATGTTTTATTTTAGGATTTTTTTGGATTTAACATTTTCTTGGCTAATACATTTATTTCTTCTGATATGTCTTTGATGCCTAAAATTCTCTCTTTCATTTATTATATTCTCTTGTTGACACTTGCCTCTGTAGTTTCTATTTGAATTCAAAAATTTTCATTTCTATAATTCTTCTAATTTCTGTTGCTTCTAATCTTTTTTTCCAGGTCTTAAACACTTTTATTCATTTCATTCAATTGTTTTATTTTTCTTGACTTTCTTTAAAGTGTTTCTTCATGTTACCAATTATTGGGTTTTATTACAAATATTCTAGTTAGTATATAATGAAAACCCAGATCCAGATATTGGGGAAAAGCCAGAATATAAGAGAGGAAACATACTATAGTCAGTTCCCATCCAACCAGCTTCTCAGGTGGAACAGAGTAAATGTTATCTTCAAGAGTCCTCAACCTGGCTAGTGACTTCTACAGAATTTCTGAATCTCTGTGTCTTCCTGCCTTAAAAATCTCCCCTGCCCAGCCATTTCACTTCCATATTTAACTCTGCATCATAATTCTAGAGTTAGTATTAAAGGTGTGAGCTACTACTGTTTTGATTTTAGGCCTTGAACTCACATAAAACCATAAAAAAATCTCTGTATCCTGAGTAATGGGAATAAAGGCAAGAGTCATCACTCTCTAACCTTAGAGTTTGACTGTGGGTAGTTCTGTTCCATGATAATTCAGGCTGATTTTATTAAATATACAATATATCATCACATATCTCCTTTTGTGTCAAAACTAAAAAGGTCATAACTAACATAATAATAAGTATATACAATAGGTACAATAATTATATACAATATATACAAGAAATAATTACATGAGTAATGTTCAGTCCATTAACAATTGACAAAACCAAAAAAATAATCCATTATTTATCATATTTTGGTGAGTACAAGGGATTGTACCTAATTTACTTTTTATTTAACTTGTGTTACTAATTGAAAACTATATTTTGACATCTCTCAAAATTATACACATCAACATCTAAGTAAAACTAGTACTAGAAAACTATTACTATGTCATCTTTAACTTCCTCAGACACCCAATAAGGAAATAATATTAACTAAATAAGTAGGACATACAAGCAACAACATTCAGAAAATGTAAAAAATAAAACAGTTGGGTGGCTGAACAGTCACCCAAACTTTCTATGCACCATTGAAGAAATGCTCTTTGGCTTATAGGCAGAGAATATCTAAAAAAAACTTCACTGTGAAGTAGGATTTTCTTAAAGACATTACTACCTTGTCAGGACAAGGTTCAGCAGTTCTTCTTTTGGGTGGCCTGCTTACCCATTTTGGACATCATATTGATAACACTTGAGCCAGGTGTATTTTGTTGCTCAGTGGCAAACTTGTGCCACAAAGAAGGGTCAACTCCATGTTGCATAAATTCTGATTGTAGTAAAGGAAACTCAGAGCCAGATATTAGTGAAAGGCTGAAATATAAAAGAGAGGAAAGACCACAGTCAAATCTCTCCCAACTATCTTCTAGCTTCCTCAGCCTTGCTCCTTGTGGCTTCTACTACCTTCATCTCTCTTTCTATGCCTGCCTTAAATATCTCCTTTGCCCAGTTGTTTCACATCCAGATTAATATTAAAGACATGGACTTCTACTATTTGGTAGTTAGCCTTGAACTCACAGAAACACAGAAAGATCTGTCTCTGGAGTTATAGAATTAAAGGCATGACACTACTACTGGTTGTCTGGAAGCATAGAACTCCTTCTGAAAACCAAGCTGGCCTCAAACTCAGATATGATGGGATTAAAGGTATAGGTCATCACTCCTGGTTTTTCCTTATGCTGAGATTAAAGATGTGAGTTACCACTCTATGATCCTCCTGAATTGACTGGGAGTAGATCTCTTCTCTGATATTTCAGACTGCTTTTATTAAATATACAACATATCACCAGAACTACATATGAAGTTTCTTCAATGCACATCATTCTCTCTGAAGTAGGTTGGTGCTGCCAGGAGCAGATGTCTCACTGTCATAAAAATAACAAAAACTTGTTTTTAAAATATCTTAAATGGCATATTCTATGGATCTCTGAAGTGTTTGAATACCTATACTTTAAAATATATCTACATTTGACCTAGAAAACATATCTAATATGAATATAATTTGATTGTAATGTCAAGCTATTAATTTGCATTTTATATGCTAATTAGTTGATAGTAATAACTTTCAAATTTTAACCATTTATGTTACATTTTTAGGTGAGCTGTATAGGTACAATACCCTGAACAAGCACAAAATATATGTACAGTAACAAAATTAACCTCAACTTTATATAAATATACACTATTTATGTACAATATACAGAAAAATGTAAAACATTTAAGCTATTAATTGCTTTTTAAAGGCAGATTCAGTAATATACCCTTATATTTTATTCTATCTGTATTCCTCTATTTCTTTTTTCAAACAAGGACCCTAAATCTAATCTCCCTTGTTCATCTTTTATTCTAACTATAACCAACAACAATTTTTAACCAATTACCTTAAACAATGTCAATCATCTGTAACCCATTGAAAGGCCAAAATCCACCTATCTACCACTTGTGAATGTGATTCTCGTGTTCTTAAATTTACATTCTGCTGTCTGGGCATAACTGCATCTTTAGGGAATCCTAAAAAGAAAAAAAAAATTGAGTCCTGAATAAATATCTGTATCATTTGTTGCCTATTATCAACATAATAGAAAAGTACAGGGCTTGTCTCGAGTCCTGGCTATAGTAGTCTGAAAAGCTGGTTCATCTCAGCTATCTACTTCAAAATTGTCCTGAGTAGTTTGTAGTCCAAATTTGATCTTTGGTAGGTGTTTATCAGCCTAGTGGCTTTGGCATAGTTCACATGAACTCGTCATTGTAGGACCCAATCATCCTTTAGGGTACTTCAAAAGTTAAAATTCAGCATTCATGGTTCACTGCAAAAAAACTGATAAGAGACTAAAACTCAACAGAATGTATGGGAAGCTAGATAAAGGCTTTATTCTATAATCAATTTTGATGGTATACATACTTTTCCTTCAGCAGAACAAACAAAATCAAAACCCCTTTTCCAAGTAGCATATATCCTGGCTTCCATGCTAAGTTCAACACAGTATTGAAGCAAACAGTCTGATTTAGCTCAGTCATTTTTTTTCTACATTACAAGTACTTTTTGCAGCTGTTGTTCCCCTCATTAACATTAAGAAAATTCACTTAATAAAGCATTATGTAGTCTATTTCTGGGAATCTTTGTTACTTATTTCTATTTATTTAGTATATCCTTCTGAGTTGGATTTGATCAATCTGCTTGTCCAGTAAGATTATGTTGTATACCTACAATACGCAAAAAGAGTTTCCTTTTACTAGAGACATATATATGCTGGAGCATTGCCAGTCTTGATTTGTACAGATATTCCCATGATGGCCATAACTTCTAGAAAATGTGTGATTTTAGAATCAGCCTTTCCTGAATTCAAAGCAGTGTCCATTGAAATCCTGAAAAAGTATCTATTGTATAATGTAATATCCTAATTTTCCAAGTTCTATAAAATAAAACATATTATTTCCTGCTGGTAATGGAGTTTGGTTTTACAAGGAACAGTTTAGACATTGTTTTACAATTTCTTTGGCTTGTTGCCAAGTGATGGAGAAATATGTTTTTAAACATTTTCTATTGTTGTAATGTTCTTTAATAAGACTCTAAGATCTCTAGGATGTTTTCTAATAATAATTTATAAATTTTATCATTACCTAGTGCTAGAGGGCCTGGGACATCTGTATGGGAACAAATGTGTTTTATATAGAAAAAATGATTTCTAATTATGATTATTTCTTGTAACAGAGTAAATAATGAAGTTAGTTCTTAGTCATCATTCATAAAATCAGAAGTTACAATGTGTAAAATAACTCTTTTTTCATACTGTTAGTGACTGTGTTAAGAGGTTCTGTAAAATTCATTACTACCATCATGGTGTCATATGATTCTGACTTGTGGACAGAATTATAAGGGCTTTGATCCACTTTGCTTACAGCATCTGATTTGTAACCTGCCTTTTCTGATTTTGTTTGCATCAGAATAAAATGTCAGAGCTTCAAAAATTTGTGTATCACATACAACATGAGGAATAATCCCATTAGTCACCTTTCTCAATTCATTTTTTTTGCTTTGATGATGTCTGCCATCAATCTTTCCAAAAAAGTAAATTCCTGAAAGCTCATTACCAAGGTTCACTTTCATAATTGGTTAATTTCTTCATTAGTTAAATGTACACCAAGTTTTGCTGAGTTCATTCCTGTTAATTGATGAAGTCTTAATTTTTCTTCAAAAAGCAAATCAGAAATCATTTTTACATATGTCTTTAATTTCCATTTTGGATAATGTGGTAGAAATATCCATTAAACATATTTTTCCTTTGCACTAAATTTCCTGTAGGAGAATGCTTAGAAGGTAAAGTAACCATAATGCTATTAAGGTCTGAATCCAAACATGTGCATTCTGTAATTTATTTTCCTCATGAGACAAGTCTCTGAATTTAAGCTGGCAATTCACTTGGGTTATTTATTTGTCACCTTTTAAGGTTTTGAACAAATTATCAAGTTTATGATATTGTTTTCCAATAGTGCTCTATAAATTGGAAATATCTCTTAACAATATTTGGAAATCATTAAAAGTCTATGATCTATCTCTCCTGATTTGCATCTTTTGGGGTCTAATTTTATGATGACCTAGTTTATATCATAAATAATTAATGGAATCTCCTCTTCATATTTTTTCAAAAGCAATATGTAATCCCCAATCAGGCATTTTTTCAAACTTTTTCAAACATTCTTTCTATTTATTTATATTTGAGCCAGTTAACAACATGTCATCTATGTATGAGTAAATGATAAATTGTGGAAATTGTTTACATATCACTTCTAATGACTGTCATATAAAATATTGGTACAAAATGGGGCTGACATTCCCTCTGGAAGAACCCTTGATATCTCTTTACAGTCCCTAAAATGACTCAGATGTTTGTAATAGTTTCATGCTGTTTGGCCTATGTCTCAGGCACATAGCAAGCAAGCAATTTCATCTTAATTCAGACCGTATCCATTGATCTGTCCTGCCACATGACCCATGACTCACCTGTGTTCCTTACATGTTACTTCCTTGGGCAGCTGTGTTGATTTCTGCCTGACTCTGTTCTCCTCCCACCTATGCTTTGATTCCTGCCTACTGCTACAGTGCCTGTCATGGACCAAAATAGTCCTTTATTCACCACATATAGAAAGACATTTCCATATCACTCCCACTCTAAGCCTCTCCCAACTCAACCATACCATTCCCTGTGTTCTCTTCCTACTTTCTCTTCCCCCATTCCCCCATATGTGGGAATTTAATAAAAGCACCAGAAGTTTTAGAGATCTAACCACAGTCAGTCTAGGAGGATCAGAAAGTGGTGATTCAAACCTTTAATCCCAGCACAGGGAGTATCCTGGGAGTGGTGACCTATGTCCTGATTCCCTACTGAGTTTGAAGTCATCTTAGATTACAGAAGGAATTCAAGGCTCCCAGGCAGGCAGTGGTGGGGCCACACCTTAACTTACCAAGAAAGTATTAAGGCTTAATATGGGCATATAGAGAGAAGGAGAGGGAGCCAAAAGAAGCCAGACTGAGAAAGCTGGAAGACACCTGGGTAAGAATGACTGTGGTTAGATCTCTCTTATATCTCTGAAACTTCTGGAGCTTTTATTAAATCCCCACATAGACTGTGGGTAGATTCCCTCTGATATCTCTGAAACATTTGGAGCTTTTATTAAATCCTGACACCCATGAAATCAATTTACTCAGGAGATCTTTTCTATTTTAGCTTTCCAGGGGAATCAATTAATATCTCTCTAGGGTTCTCCTTATTACCTAGCTTCTCAGGGATTTTAGATTGTAGCCTGGTTATTCTTTACATTATGTCTAATATTCATTTATGATTGAGTACATAACATATTTATCTTTGTAGGTCTCAGTTACCTCATTCATGATTGTTTCTATTAATTTAATTTATTCATCTGCAAATTTCAAGATGTCATCTTCACCTACCTTGCAGAGTAATACTTGACTGTGCATTTGTATCACATTTTTTTTCTTCTGTTGAGAGGCATCTAGGTTGTTACTAGGTTCTAGCTATTATGAAAAAATATTGCTATAGACATAGGTGAGCAAATGTCCATGTGACATAAATGTGGATACTTTATATATATCCAAGAGTAGTATTGTTGGATCATGAAATAAATTAATTTCCAGATTTCTGAGAAGCTTCAGTACTGCTTTTGAAAGTGGCTATAACATTTTACACTCCTACCAGCTGTGGAAGAATGTTTCCTTTACTTTATGTTACTGTGTTCCCTTCCAACATAGGTTACCATTAGTGTTTTTGATTTTAGCAGTTCTGACAGGAGTAAGATAGTATCTCAGTCATTTTGATTTTCATTTTTCCAATGGCTAAGGATATTGAGCAACTCTTTAAGTGTCTTTTGAGATTCTTCTTTTGAGAATTCTTTGATTGATCTGTAGTACACTTTTAGTTGGATTATTAGGTATTTGCTGTCTAGTTCCTTGATTTATTTATATATTTTGGAGACCATCCTTCTGTCAGATGTAGGGTGAGTGAAGATCTTTTCCCATTCTGTAGGTTGTGATTTTGTTTTCTTGACCATGTCCTTTGCCTTACAGAAGCTACAGTTTCAGTAGGTCCCATTTATTAATTGTTACTCTCAATGTCTGTGCTATTTGTGTTATATTTAGGAAGTGGTCTTTTGTGCCAATGATTTAAAAACTACTTTCAGTTGGGCTGAAGATATGGCTCAGCTATTAAAGGCTAGGCAACAAGCAAAAATCCAAAAAGTTATTTTTAAGGCCATTTTTTTGTGTTCCAGCTGCACTGGAATGTTCAGGTGTTGTTGCTATAGAATCACTGGGGTTTTGATTTTATATTGCTCACTTGTTCTTTGACTGGTGTGGATTGTGCTTGAGTCTATGTAGTTTGTTATTTCACCTGGTATGGGGTTTGTCTGTGCCTGTTCTTCTAACAAGTGTAATTTAAGGTATGGAATCAGTCCAGATGGGTGACCAGTCACTCAAGTGTTTTTTCAACTAGTATAATTTGCACATGTACCTCTGTATGTTGTTGCATAAAACTGGCAACAGGGTAAGTGTTTAGGTCTATATGGTTGGGTAGTGGAGTAGGTCTTGAAGGAACAGAGTCCAGTGGGTGGCAGGAGTGGTGTGTCAGACTGAAGGCATGTCTCTTGCAGACTGGTGGGGACTGATAGATTATTGGTTTTCTAATGCTTGTAAAATTCAAGGAGGAAGTGTTTACTCATTATTTTTTGTGTTGGTTGTTATGCTTATATTTTTTATGCTTTCTTCTAAAACTACTTTGTGTTTTGAGTGATATTAGAAACAAAGACATGAAAAGAGTTTACTCATTTAGTTTGTAGTTTACTAGTAATTAAATATTGGTTAATCAATAAAAACTTTAGAAATTTAATTTAATTCTGTATTTTTTTAAAAAAAATCTTAAATAAGACATACTTGGAGGCATATTTCTTCAATCACCACATTGAGAAGCAGAGACAGACAGAAGTCTATCATTTGGGGCAAGCCTGTTCTATAAAGTAAAGTCCAGGGCAGCAAAGTCTACATAGTGGGACTTGTCTCAAAAGAAACAATCTTAAACAGATTGAATTATATAAAATTCATTCCATAAAATATTAAATACAATTAAGAACCATATATTATACACTTATACATAACAAGAAGTCATCTGATTATGTATTCCTAAAGAAAGTCCAAGTAGAACAATATACATTCATGAAAAACTATAAATGATGATAAAATAACTAAATCTTGACAGATTCCCTTTAATATCAGTTACAAAGTAATTCATCTATTGTAACAACGAAGAAGAAGAACACACATGAGAACTATTGTTTCAATCACTATGTGCCAAGGCACAGAAGATAAAAGAGAAAGAAATAAGAATAGGTCTATGAACTCATGACTTCATTAACCAGGCTATAGGAGGCCTTCAACAGAAAGAACACTAGCGACTTGCTTTAAAGCATTAATTTTCTCAAAAAGTACCCTCTGGCATTTGTTGCTGTTAAAAAGTTTTCTATCTATAAAGTCACAAATGTCATTAGCCTCATGGGGTAAAACTTTCATTCTGATTAATGAGGTCATTCATGACATTGGCCTAAGAGCTGATCAGTTAATAGCCTAGAGAATCTTACTATGAAAGTAATATTTGTGAATAAATTGATATTAAGGTGCCATTTTAAAAGATTTTTATTTACATATTAATTGCACATATACAATATTATGTTTATTATGAATTTTTTCCTACAAGCATACTTCTATAAATTTTATAAATGCATATGGGAGATGTGGGAAGAATCAGAGAGGTGGAAAATTCACCAGCAATATATGTAAGAAGTCAAACAAACTATATGTACCAAAAGTAATGAGTCATGTTGCAGAATGTAGATATAGATAGGCCAAATTAAAATTTTCAAAGCATGTTTGAAACAAGACTAAGCTAAGGTCAAGCTTTCATACTTAATGAAAAGTCTTTATGCCATTATTTGGGGGCTAGTGGTCCAAAGAAAGCCTGACTACAATAAGCATGCTGTTTCCCTATAAATTTTATGTAATCTGCCATTACAAATTATAACAAACATGGCCATCACTTTTATTTTGTAGCAATGTGTGTTATTTGTACAGAGAAACGTATTGAAAATTTATCATTCTCTCAAAAATTAACTTGACTAATTATTGTTTTTCCTCTCTCTATCAACCTCCCCCACCCCATACTTAGACCTCCCTCTTCCCCTCCTTTTTTTTTCAGAAAAGAACATTATTCCAGAAGACAACTAGGACTTTTACAGAAAATAAAACTACATGAAACAGATAAATACATGATTAGATTCTGCGTTTGAATTGTGTTTATAGAAGGTTTTATTAAAATAAAATAGAAAATAAAATCTTTTTCAAAGATACAGCAATGGCTCCGATTCATGAGTTAAGATCAATTTTGTAATGTGGTCCTACTGGAATATTTTGATCAGACATAAATGACATCTTGACCAAGGAAAATCTAGATAGGCACACCCAATAGACTGAACAACACATTCATAAGTAGAGTGAATATAATATCTTCAAAAACACATTCATGAATGTAGCAAATTGAATGTCTTCAGAAATGTCTAGAAGATAATCAGAAAAAAATCACATAAGGATTTTTTTTTTTGTTTATAATGCCCATGAACAAACATTGCATAAATACACACTGCTTAGTACCTCCCCAAAACTTCTGAAGAAACAATGTCTAAGGCAATTTTTGCAAGTAATTGCTTTTCCTGTTAATTTAAACTTGGCATACAGTATGTTGCTGACTACCCTTCTCTGCCTTCTTTCATGAATTATGAGTGTCATTCACTCCCTAAATACAGAATAGAGAACATGTTATTTGGCTCAAGGAGTCAGTAATACAAGTCTATTTAAATTAATGGAATATAATTAATTACTTAGAGATAACTATATATAACCAAATAACCATCTTATGCAGAAGACCATACTATGTTTAAATTTATTTTCTATTCTAATTCTTAAAAATTTTTTGGGGGAGACTTCTCTATTAATTTTCTTTTCCTCTGGTCTATTGGAAATGTTTCTTGTACAGGAGTTCTACATTGTTTGTAACCTTTTTCAAATTACAAGGAATATAATATCTTATATTGCTTTGTCAAGGAAAGTTTAAATTCATCTTCCTTATTGATGACTTATTTACCTTGACATTGTAGAACTTTCATATCCTCAAGAACAGGTTTGCTAATCAATGTCTATACATTTATGACTCTGGTGTAGCACTTTGCTTGCTCTTTTACATTCAGCAACTATGGATTACAATAGACTCTCCTCCTGGTCTAGCATGCACTACCTCTTCCTAGCCCAACATACACACACACACACACACACACACACACACACACACACACACACACACACACACACACACACACACTAAAAACCACATGAAACCACATATGCCAAAATTCAAAGTTAATTTTAAATAGTCACCACTGGTTGCATAAGTTATTTCAGTATTTTACAATAATTGTTAATTTATATTTTAACACCTTCTATGATCTTAAATAAAATTACTACCTACAGTTAAAAGTGCCTTTCTAAATGGTACAAATGCAAAGATAACCTTTGAATAAGCACATTTTTAAATGTAGAGCAAATTCTTGTGATTGTTATTTTTTAGAAAGTAACATACAGGGAATATTGCATAGTATGGGAAATTGTTGCCATTTTATTAGACTGATAGCCTATTGCACAAATTCTAGTTAGCATATAATGAAAACTCAGAGCTAGATATTAGAGGAAAGCTGGACTATCAGAGAAAGGAAACAGACCACAGTCAATTCTTACCCAGCCAACTTCTCAGGCCAAACATAGTGACCTCAGCTGGCTGGTCACTTCTACAGAATGCCCGAATCTCTGCCTCCTCCTTCCTTAAATATCTTCCCTATCCAGCTTTTTAACTTCCAGTTCAATTCTGTATTATAATACTAGAGTTAAGTTAAAGGCATGAGCTACTACTGCTTGACTATTAGGCCTTGAACCCACAAGAAATCCAGAAAGATCTCTGTATCCTGAGAGAGGATTAAAGGTGTGGATCACCACTTGTTTATCATGAGTAATGGGATTAAAATTGAGGGTCATGACTCTTTTATCTTCACAGCTTGACTGTATGTGATTCTGTTCTCTGATATTCCAGGCTGTTTTATATTAAATATACAACATATCACCACAATAGTCCCTTTTTAACAGATATCAAAACTGAAATTGAAAGAAACATGAATCTGCAGCAGAAATAGTTTCACCATTTTGTGCAACCTAAGGATGCCTTTCCCCAATATTTGAAACTCACTATACCTGTGACAAGAGTAAACATGCAAGATATGTATATTTTACCCTTGCACTATGGCATAGTTGAACGGCTGGTAGCGATTATTGTCATGCAGCCTTCCGCAACTGCTGTAGATCTAAACTGCTGTGGGCTAACTCTTCTGGACAGTGCCATATTGGCAATCCTGATAACTTTAGTGCTGCACGTCTGGGCCTGATGTGTTGCATTTGCTTTGGCTTTTCTCATTGGATTGTCCAAAAAAAATTACAGAACAAAATCAATATATCCCCTTTGTATCCATCGACCTTGTCAACGCAGACTGTAATCAGAGAGCTTGCATTCTAACTCGTGATTTTTCACTGTCAGCCTTGTTCACTTGTAAGAGCATTGTCATTTTCTAAAAGGAAGGCTGAGGATCAATATAACTACTAATAATTTTGACACACTACACCTAATCTACAGTGTGAATTGGATCTGTTTATTACAGTCAGTGACAGATGAGAACCAAGGCAACTAGAGACTGCTGTAAAAAAATTCCAGAAAGAAACCATGTGTCATAACTCATAGAAAAGGGCTTAAATTATACTTTGTACAGTAAACAAGTTTTTAGTCTTTTACTGTGTAGGTTTGTTGAATGATGATTTTCCTCACACAAAATAGTTTTAAAATGATACAGCAATATTTACAATAATTTTAGTACTGCACTACAATGGACAATTTTATTGAAGTTTCATAAGTCAAATGACTGCTTTTCAAGATGGTTCTTTCACTCATCTATTCCATATCTGGGGAGATTCCAATTCAATTGAAGATAATCTCAGGTTTTCAGAGAAACATGTCTTTAGTTGCCTCTTCATAGTTTGGGTAGTGATGGAAGAAAACTGCCATTTTATTGACTGGACCAGTAGTCAAATTAGTGCTTTGAATCTTGGGTGAAATAAGTACTGTGCTGATATTCTCTTGGACTAAACTATGTATGGATTAGAACAACATGTTCTTCAGTGTGATGCATGCTCAGAACTTGGAAATAATGGCCAGTGACTTGTGTGACATAATTTCAATTGTGACGAAGGCAGAACAGTCTTTAAGGGCAGTCAGAATTAATTAAACTCCACTCCCCACTCCTCTTCCCCAACAAAGAAACAATTACAAAAATAGGCAAGCAACAACTACAATACATTGGATGCAATTATTTTAACATATTTATGTAAAATTTCTTTCTCTTACACTTGTTTTTGCAGTTTTTTAGTTTTCATAAACTTGTGAAATCTGGATTCTTACAAATTGTTGTAGCTAAGAGTTCCTCTAGTAAAACATGCAACATTTTCTCAGGGTTCCATGTAAAGAACATATCTGAGAACCTCTGGAAAGTTATTTGCTCATCAATTTCCTTGGCGCTCAGTGTCTTAGTGAGTAAATGGTTAAGATTCTTGTAGTAAAATTGATCTATTATTACTTTACACTACTGACAAGCTCCTTCCTTTTCAAGATTCCTGATGTTTCTCTGTTGTTAAAGGTTCCCACAGAGCAGTCTCATTTCTGCTATGCTCCCAATGCTAAAGGCACTGGAGCAATTAAGAACAGGCTGTAATACCAAAAAAAGGAGAAAATCTCACGTTTCATAGACAACAAAAAGGAAGAACAATTCCTACAACTTTGGTAAAAAACAAGCAGAGAGGTTATCTCTGACAAGGTGCATGTCCAAACCTGTAGTACAATATGTTTGTTTTTATCTAAAATTTAGACCATCTATCCTGAGGGCTACAGACAATGAGAGCATTTCTCTGACTTTGAGGAGTTTCCTATATCTTATCCAACATATTCCTGTCTTACACAGAATTATCCTCAAGGCTAGTAGACGATACCTCCATGAAAATTTAGAAAAAAATGCAGATGACAATAGCTAGAAAACCTACAAGAGGAAAAATACGTAAAACCAATTTGATTTTACTGAAGTCAGATAGAGATAAACAGGAAAGAGGAACTTTCCTCAGGCTTTCCAGTTCCATCCAACTCTTTTGCTTCTTTTAAATTCATTCCAGAATCACTGAAAAGTTAATTGTATATATGGAACATTTTCTTGATGTGTTATTTATCCACAATTGATTTTCAGTTGCCTAAACAAGAAGCATAAAACTATAGACTGAAAGGAGAAATTCAGGTTATCATATTTATAATAAAATTTGAAATTTATTTTCTCTCTTATAACTTTAATTCATCACTGTGTTTTTTTCTTCTGAACTGAATACACTGTAAATATTAAGTACATGGTCTTATTTAATTATATATGATTAGGTTATTCAACAGAATCAACATCACTTATTAGTTTAACAGAAATCAATAAACATTGGCCATCTAATTCATTTAAATATATGTAAGCAGAATATTGAGTGATATATTTAAGTATACAATTGAATCATTAAGTTGTCTCATTAACTCATTTTAAATTATAAACATTAATGATGTTTAATGTTAATCTTTAAATACAAGTCACTCAAATATTAAATATATTTAACTCTAACTCTATGTTTTATTATTTCTGCAGTTTATAGGATCAAATCCAGGCCTTTGGGGGTATTCCACAATTATTCTTTCACTGAGCTATCATCCATTTGCATTTGCTTAAATACTTTTAAGTTAAAAATTAAAGCAATTAAACCTATGGGAAATTTAGAATTTTTGTGCAACAAATTTTTTCTTAACTTGTTTAGACATAAATTGCTGATCTAATGACTCATCATCTCAGAAGACCATAGTGTTTTTCTTTGAACATGAGAGAGATAAATGGAGAAAGGGAAGAAGAAAGATTACCTATATAACACAACAAAATATAGACATTGACCAATATCCAATTTAAGAATAACCTTTATCATTTTGTTGTCATGTCTTTCTATTATCATTTTAAATCATCTTTATTTTTTAATTTTTGCAGAAGTCTTATCAGTAATTTTGCAAATTATCTGTCTCTCTGCCTGTGTCTCCGACTGTCTCTATCTCTTTGTAAGCAAGTGTGTGTGTGTGTGTGTGTGTGTGTGTGTGTGTGTGTGTGTGTGTGTGTGTGTGTGTGTGTGTGTGTGTGATATCTTCTCATTTCACATACTCTCTACTTTACCTACTAATACAGGGGATTCCCTCATTGGACCTGCAGTCATCCATCGTCTGCTATCAGCAATTCTGTCTAACTCTAGGGTAGTGTTCAGTCACATTTGGCTTTTCTAGCAGATGCTGAGGATGCAAATCCAATTCTTAATCCTTGTACACTGAACAATCCTTTCAGGACTACCAATTAATTCATAATATCATAATATTTTCAACTCTATTCTGTGATAAAGTGAACAGTACCTATGTCCCCACAGGGAATATTGCCCTTCTAGATATCCACCATATTGTGCTTTAGATAACACTATAAACAAAGGCTACAGGAGTTTACAGGAGTGCAATGTGTGGCTCTACAGTTGTCTCAGCTTCTGCTTTAAAACTGAATTTCCAGGAAAAAAATAAAATAATGAAAAGTAAAGAAAATGAAAAATCAATGGAAAAAATTGTCAAAGAGAAAAGTTAATCACTTTATTTGATATAGAAATAAGATATGATTTTGATATGGCATCATCAAAGTTATAACATTTTTGAAAATAATTTTTGAGCTTTATTATAACCTGACATTTATTCATCTCAATGAATTTTGCTATCCACACCAATATCTTCAAACCTGGTCTCAGGTTTTTTCAATGTTTGTCAATGTGCTTAATGTTTGCAATAGTCTTTTGGTTAGTTAGATTCACTTACAATGTTAGTTAAATTCACTTACACCCATTTATTTGTTTCTAAAACAAAGACAATTGTATTGGATAATTTTTTGGTTAAGGGAAAACAATTCTTTATAATTAGTTTTTCATTTTCTAGGACTCTAAAAATAAAATGTGTTTATACATAAGTATGTAGATATTCACCAAAAATGGACTTATGTTTCCGAATGATTTCTTATGAAAACAAAATGTAGATACAATCTATAAATCCATTTGAGTTCCTTGCTATTCCAAAGACTAGCTAAACTGTGTCAGTCGGATTTCCATTCTTGTAACACAATTCCAGGTATAATTATTACAAGGGAGGAAAAGTTATTTTGGTTTATGGTTGTAAAAAATCATAGTCCAGGGCTTTTAGTTCCCTGTTAAGGGGAACTTGTCTAGAAAGCACTTGGTGGTAAGCAGCACAAATTGAAGGGGGACATTGTTCCACAGAGATGAAATGAGAAAGAGCCAAAGTTCAATATCCTCTTTAAGAATAAGAGCTCAGTGTCCTAATTTCCTCTCATTGGGTTTTATCTATTAAAATTTTAACTTTCTCATAATTATGCCTCAGACTAAACAACCATCTTTGAGCATATGGAACAAACATTGTCAAACTTGGTTCAAATGATAACATAGGAGGCAATTAAATTATCAAAAGATAGTTAAAATTTTGTTCAAAAGAACCAGTTAGTGTCTCATTATCCTAGGGGGGCATGTATTATTTGAAGTGAGAGAAGTTGAAGATATCCTAACTGTTTGCTTCTCAGATTGAGAATTAGTTAAAAAAAAAAAAAGAATTTGTAAAAATTTCCTTGGCAAATGGATTCTTATACAGAAAGTATTTACTATACCTGAATCTTGTAGGATGGTGTCAATATTTTCCTCTAGCAGTTTTAGACTTTTGTTCTTTAAATTTAGGTCTTTTATCCTTTTTTTTTTTATCCATTTGGAGTTACTTTTTTTTTTCAAGGAGATCTAATTTTATTCTTTTATACGTGGACATTAACTTTTCCCTATGCCATATGTTGAAGATGCAATGTATGACTTTGTCATCTTTGTCAAATAGCAGACAGCTATAGTTATGCATATTCATGAGACTTTGTCTCCCAGAAATGACAGAGAAGATTCACACACTATTGCTCAACAATATGGCTACCTACACAAGACCTGAACATGTATAACACCAATAGACAAGCTATTATAGAGGCTAAAAATCACATGGGACTCCACCTCTGATATCTAAGGAATGTTGGGAGAGGCAGAAATAATCATCCCCAGGAATGAGTGCTCTAATTGGTTATCCAATATCAAATGGTGAGCTCTTCAGTTATATACATACAAGTAATACAAAACAAATTGAGCATTTGAATTTATATAATTGTGTATATATGTATATGTACAACAATAATAAAAATAAAAGGATATCACAAATTTGAGAAAGACCAATTGATATATGGGAGGGAGGGTTAGAGGTAGGAAAGAGAAGAGAGAAATGATAATTTTATTTTAATTCAAATAGGAAAAATATATTGATCTAGTCAGGCAGTGAAATTCAGCACTGATAGGTAATGAAGAATTCATGCAATAAACACATGTGACAAACAAAGGAAAATAATGTCATTCCCTCATCTCTTCCCACATCCCCAGACCCCCTACCCTCTATGGTTCTTAATTACTCAGGATATTTTCTCTATTTCCACTTCCCAGGAAAAATCTATGAATGTCTCTCTTAGGTTCCTCCTTGTTACCTTGCTGATTAGGGGCTATGGATTGTAACCTGGTTATTCTTCACTTTACATAGAAACTTTATGTATGAGTAAGTACATGCATGTTTTTCTTTCTGCATCTGTGTTATCACACTCAGGATAATTTGTTTCTAGTGTCATTCATTTGGCTGAAAATTTCAGGATGTCAGTTTTTTTTCTACCGAGTAATACTCAATTCTATAAATGTACCATATTTTTTAAAATCCATTCTTCAGTTGAGGACATCTATGTTGTTTCCAGGTTCTGCTATTATAAATAATGTTGCTACGAACATAGCTGAGTAAATGTCCTTGGGATAAGAATGTGCATCCTTTGAGTATATGCCCAGGGTAGAATTGTGGGATCATTGGGTAGATTGGTGCCCAGTTATCTGAGAAATTACCATACTGTTTCCCAAAATGATTGTACAAGTTTGTATTCCCACCAGAAATGGAGGTCTAAGGTCATGTTACTGCGAACATGCCGATCTCCTCTGTTTCTGTAGTCTTATTTACTTATGTTTGTTTGATTTCAAATATAGACATACTTATGCAAATAATAATTCTGGAGTTTCCTTTTAGTAAAAATAAAATGATATATTTTCCTTTTGCTTCTTTTGTCCTATTCCAATGTGTTTTGTTTATCTCTCTTCATTGTACTGTAACCACTATAATCCTGATTGTTTCATAATGAGAGACAGAAAGTTCATACAAAAGAAATACACGAAGAAAAAAAGTTGGAAAAATAGCAATCATAATAATTTATGCATTTAAAAATCTATTTTAATAAAAGAAAAAAGAATCTTTTATTCTTTTATTCTTTTAACTGCTTTAGCCAAAAACCAAATCTGTAGTCTTTTACTATAACATTTAATGTTTAGAATACATGTTAAATTTTAAAGTGGTTATGTAGCAAAGTATTAATTTATTCCATAAATATTTAGTACATCATATGGCTAGCAAGTTCTGGTTATTGTTCTAAAGCCCCATTTATTTTTTTCTAAGCACTGAGATATTTATCCATCAAACTCAAACAAAATAACAATCATATTTCCTTCTGGGTTGACAGGAAAATTTTAATAAAACAATGTTCTTAACAACCTTCAACAACTTATAAATGAGAGAGCATGTGAGACATCTTATTGGAAAGAAAATATAAACATTATCAAAAGCATTATTGTCGACGGAAGCTGTGAATAGGAAGGGGACTATGAATAAATGCTGAGGAAAGCAGTATTTTAATGTTATAATAGACAGTCTGCTGCATTCAATGTGGGAACTTGATTTTTGATTGTTCTTCATTCTAAAAATCACAGCTCAGAAACTAAACTCTTTTTTCCTAGAATTTTATATTCTACACTCCAGAAAATAATTTGACTTTCTATAATATCTTGTTTCATCATTAGATTTTAAAGTGACCCGAGTGCCAAGAATCTCATGGTGAAATGAGATTTAAAGAACTATAGAACTCTCTTAGATGTTCAGGACTAGTGGGATTTTTTTTAAATTAAGTAATAGCTTCATAAACTAAGATGACACCCAACTGGAAATTTCTCCCCTACTGACTGCTGTTCATGGAAGAGAGGAAGAGCAAGCACCAGTATCACCCAGCTCAAACTCTAAAACAGACAACAGAGACCTACCCATAATGCTGGTTTATAGAAGCACAGTGGTGTTATTTGAGTAACTACCCATCTTTTTTATTTAAGACCCTCTTCATGACATGTATCCCATATATAACATTGCTTATGTGACCAAGAACTTGAAAATAGATAAGTTGTGGGCTTTGAAGAAATCCTAATACTGTTATTCTGCTAAAGGATCATTGTAATAAAATCATTCCTAATGACATTACTGTTTCTATAGATCAGAGAGTTGTTCAGCCTTCATCAGGGAAGCTCCTGATGGTAGAAAACAGTAATTAACCAGGAAAATCCACAAATGGACAATGTGCAGAGAGTGAATCACTTTGAATCACTAAGCTCTAAAAAGAATTTCTTTGTCAAATTTCTTCCATGAGGGCTCAGGGATCTTTGCAGAAAAATAAGTTGAAAGATTGCAACTGGTAAACTCACTAAGATTGTGACATCAAGCACAAGACCTTCACCTTTTCAAACTTGACAAAATCCAAACACTAAGATAGGGAAGTGGACAAACATTTCTATACTTAACAAAGAAGTTATTTGTAACAGATTACCCATTGAGAAAGGGAAATCTGTTTTCTCCAGTGCCGTGTCACAGGATATCAGACATGGCAGTACAGGCCTTATGCCCAGAAAGAGGCTAACACAAAACATAATCTAATATTTTTTTGTGCATACTTTGTTTCATTTATATTTATTATGTCTTATTGGTTTGACTTTTATTTTTTGTGTATGTTTTGACACTTGTTTAAGGTGTTTTTATTCGTTTGTTTTTGAGAGAGTGAGAAAAATAACCTTAATTTGGGTAGATAGAAAGAATCACAACACTTTAGGCCATGGGTTGGTGTTCTAGATCATAGCTGTCCTTGAGAGTAGAGATTTGGGAAATCAGATAGCAGCTGGTTATCTATAAGAAACTAGAGAAGCATGAAGTAGGATGTTAAATGCATTCAACCCAGGTGATGGACAGAAATGAGATGGAGAGGAAAGAAATAGGAATCCTTTCAAATCAGGAGGGTCATTTGGTGACTGGAAGATTGTGATGAAGAGGAATGATGATGTGATATTGTCATTAAAGTATTAAACTAAAAATCCTTGGGAAAAGTCTTTTTAAACAGGTAGACTAAACAGTCTACAATATGAAAACACTCTTTTTTTGTATTTTATATTGTCTTGACAGAGACCCATGAATTAAATTGATTATGTTTATCTGCACATCTAATTTGGAGAACTGTTTTTAAAAGTAGCTTCTAGATTATATTAAGTCACACCCACTTTCCCTCAGTGTCTTGCCCATACTAGACACTGGCCTGAACCCCAAAGGGCTAGCAGACCACCCCCAATCCCTCAGGAGATATGGCCTAAACCCTCACTCCAGGCAAAGGCAAACTGACCCCAGGGCATAGGCTGAGGAGAGCTGGTTCCACCCATTGTCTGAAGGGGGGCCTAGGAGTGGCTCTGACTGATTAGCTCAGGTATCACCCTACAGTTCAGGTTCTTCAATTGGCTCACCTTAACATCTACCCCTACTAGCATTTACTTGAGTTCACGACAAGACTATCTCTGGTAACAATACCCACAGGATATCCATGAACGTAAATCATGGATATCTGAGAAGACTTTCAGTGAGGATCAACTGATGATGTACCAGTAATCAGAGGCCTTCACCCAGACCAATGACTCATGGCAAAGAACATTTTCAAGAAAAGCTGATTAGAAATAAGGGTGTACATCAGCTCCCAATGCCACTGGGACAAATAAAGACGTGTTGGAGAAGTAGGAAAGAAGGAGAGATGAGGATTTTTCATATTCTGTTTGTTTTGTTTTGAATTCTTTAATATTTTATTGGGGGGGTGCTGCAGGGCTGAGGGGTAGATATTGGGGAACTGGGAGATGACTAAAATTTGGGTGCATGGTGTAAATTTCCAAAAATTCCATAATGAGTTTTTTGTTTGTTAATTTATTTTTAAAATGTCATTTTTATCCATGTATCCCCCTGCTCCCCCTCCCTTCCCTCCTCCCAATCCCTCCCAGTCAGCCTTTAGCCTTGCCCCTCCCCATCCCTCCATCCCCTCCTCCAAAGGACAAGAAGTCCCAAGGTGGGCAAGCTCAGCATGGCAATTCCATAATGAGTTTATGTTAAAATAAAAAAGAAGTATTAGTGTCTTCTCTGACAAACTAAATTTATGTTGTGACTTATTTTACGGCTTGACTTTTGAAAAGACATATTGAGGCTTGTAGAACTATTTATTTCTATAACATACTCCAGCAAACTTTAATCAATTTTAGATTATGTGATGGTTCTTTTGTTTAGCTAAACCATATCAGATCCCATGCTTCTGCTTCCAAGGGACACAGTGACTCCAGCTAAAATCTCTGAAATAAAATGGTCAGTGATTCTTCTAATTAGTAAAACTTCAAAGGAGCTTGAGTCCATAGTATAAGAAGAAAAGCAAAACATCTTTTGTGCACTATATTTGTTACTTAATTTTTTTAGAAATGTCTAAATTTGATACTTATTTTTTTTGGTATGAGGTCACAGGGACTTTTATTATTTCCAAACTTTTTATGCATTCTAAACCATACAAATGTAATGTACCACAGTGTGAGTTCACATAGGATGCCTACATATTAAATAACAAGCAAATGCTTTCCTGTAAAATGATACCTCTAAGCTAAGAGCCTACAAACCTATTGTGAGTGTATAATTATCTTACTAGAGATCTCCTTTAGCTTGTATATATATTTGTTTATATATATATATATATGTATATATATATATATGAGAGAGAGAGAGAGAGATGATGATGATATTATGATGATGATTATAATTTAAGAAGCTGGGACCCCAACTTTAATATTATCACCATATATCTAAATTATCAGTCTCAAACAAATTCATGTTTCCTGTTGTCTGGGCCATGTACATAGTTGATTGATGTACAGAACTGGAATACTGAGAAAAAAAATCATTGACCTCTAACACAAAGAAAAGATGAATCCATTGCTAGTCAGATCACCCTGGAAGCTCAAAACAACATATGCTGGGTGACTGAGCCTACAAAGAGTTCAATAAATTGAACAAATATTAAAAGGGTAAATGTTTTCTCACTGTGACTGAGTGCACATACATCAATTGAGTGTAGCTAGAATATGTTATCTAAAAACACTTCTTACCACATTAAATAAAACAAGTAGATATCAGAATTTGGAGAATGCATGATAATTAGTATACACGGCAGCAAAAAAATAAAGGAACATGAGTCACCTAAGGATGTAGTTTGTCCTAGGCAATAACTACACTGTAGGAGCGGTCTTCATCACAGACAATATGTATGGTGGAAGCTGACATCTTCCCCAAGAAGACAGCTAATTTCCTACTTGTCTTAGAGGAAGCACAATGCCTAACCAAGTGCAAAGTATTGTCAGAATTTAATGAGGTGCTTGCATCCGAAATTTGTTGACATACAGATGAAACATAAATATCCAGAAAGCTTGCTGGAAGAGAATGAGCCGAGAAGAGCCACACAAACATTTCTAGGAAATTGCTCAATTAGGAACAAAATACAATTAGTGTCTGTAAATTACTCTAACCTGGTTCTGCAAGAATCTGCTGACTAAGTAACAGTGGTTCTTGTTTAATAACATTTGATCCACAAGATCTGAAACTGTGAGGTTTAATTCATACCATGAAATTGCTAATATGCTTAGGTTCAAATTTTGTCAATGTATGATGAGCCTTTTTGATAAAATGAATGGAGATACTTCTGTTTAGTTACTTGGAAGAGAAGCCAGAAACTGTAACAACAGCTAATAAATTAATTTTAAACTGAATTTATTTTATGTAGTATGTATATCCCAGTTGATATTCTGTATTGAGGCATTCAATTAAAATTTAAAAGTGGCAGTAAACAGGTTATTTTGAATTTTTATGTGTAGATAAGCAGCAAAATAGATGATTCTGATATTGGTAATTGTTTGAACAAATTTATAGTTTCTGTGCAAAGAAGTAGTTTGTCATTTTCATGCCTAACTTGCTGTTATATTCTTCTTGAAGGAGATAAACAAACACATTCATTATTTTAGTGACACTCAAATCACATGTAAATGCAAATTCTTCAGGTGAAAGCAGCAGAAGAACGCTGCTTTGTTCTACACCACACATGATCCCTACTAAAATCATCAAAATTACAAATGCATAAGTAAAGAAAACAATCACATTAAGTTGTGTTAGTCCTGAATCATTTCTAGAAATTATTATACTGGTCATTCCATGGATAAGCTTAGAAAATATAAAATATTACCAGATGAATCAAACATAATTCCAATTGACTTCTCAAATTCCTTTATATATTTAGAGAAAAGGCAAAAAGTGGAAATTATTTCTCACTTTTTAATATTGGTGTAACTTTCCTCTGAGATTAAATAAAAACAGGTGAACTATAACTGTGAAAATAATGTATAATTTCTAGCAAAAGATAAATTTTTGTACTTTTGCTAAAAGATAATATGCCATCACTGTTTCTTGATCTATAGCAGGGTTTTTTTTGTTTGTTTTTTTTTTTTTTTTAAAAAGATGTTACATGTCTTTAGTTAATGAATGTACAGTGTTAATACATGTATTACTGTAAGTGATCAAAATGGTACCAGCATTTGGAAATCAGGTATCTGGTACATTCATGAAATTATCAACCATAAACAAATCAAATAAACTAAAAGACAAAAATGGTCTTCAAACAGTTCTAATTTTAATATCTTTTAATATTTGCTAATACACTAATACTTAAAATCTCATATCAGCCATAATAAAATAAGAATATTATATCTCAGCCATCAGGCTCAGATATTTTGGCATCTTTTAGGTACCTACTCCTTCCAAAAGTATCTGTAGAGAATAAATACTGGAAATTGTATTTAAGTCCTCACCAAAAAAGTAGCAGCTCTTCTCCTAGCAACTTGCAGGTAGAAGTTGTGATAGTTGGCTTCCACTGAATCAGATATTCTAATTTCAAATGTGAAGTCAACTTTAGCCAGTCAAGAGGAGGACAGATGATATAAACATCATATACTGCCCCTTTAATTTTATACTGATGTAGTGTGGGGCATAGTGTTTGGCTATATGCAAACTGAAAAGATAACCAGTTACTCATGGTCAAATGTCAATGTATTTCACTCCAAAGAGTCTATCTGAGCTTGTACCTAGTAATGAAAAACCAGCACTTACCTTCCATAAAAATAAGGAAGAAATATTGAAAGGTTATCTGTGTCCATAGGGTTTGGTCCCTTACTGTAGATGCAGAGTATGACTTAATAGGCTGTAAGTACAGTGTGCCCTGAATAGGCTGACCAGACACTGCCTGAGAGTCTCTAAATGGCTTATGGCTTAGACTCTATTTAAAGAAGCCAAAATGGCAGTTTACCCAAAACAAATAGTCAAAAACATAGATATGGGCCATAAAGTACAGACAAAATTTTCAAATATTTTGTAAGAAAACTAAAGAAATTTCTAATCTTCAAGCCCAGGACTATTGCAATCTGAGAGAACCCTCCATTAATATCTCTTTACAGGTTGAGAATTACTATAAGTGTGAACTGTGAAGCAAATAGTTATTTGTCTTGTTCTTATAGAAGTTTTGTAAAGAAACAGTCTTTTAAATCAATAACTGCAATGGGCCATTCTTTAAATAACAGAGAAGGCCAAGAAATTCCAGACTGTAGAGAGCCCACTGGCTGAGGCACATTGGTTACTACTCTTAGATCTTTTTGTTAACAAATACAGGAGAATTCCAAGAGCTGGTTGATTCTTCCATATGCTGAGGATTTAACTGCTCCTGTACCAGCTGCTCTAAGGCCTGCAGTTTCTCTTTTCTTAAAGACCATTGATGATCTTCTACAGGCTTACATTTTAATCATTTTAAAGTTAGTGCTGTGGGTGCCTTTGAAAGATCAGCAACTGTTGTGTCTTGTTTCTGTATAACCTGAATTGTCTGTGACTGTTTCTCATAATATTCTTTAGTGTTTTGCCAGAAACATATGTTAGTTTATGGTTCATCTCTAAGATTGAAAGAATGTTAGTTTGAATATTTTATTGTTGTACTAAGTCTCTTCCCCATAATTTCATGGCAATATTAGCAACATATGGCTTTATTTCCCTCTCTGCCCTTTTGGCTCTATATAATCAAGGCATCTTGCATTCTCTTTTATCTGGGATCATGTCCCAATTCCACAAAACTCTACATTTACCTCCTGAAGAGGCCAATTTAGATGCCAATGTTCTGGTGAAATTATTGTTACATCTGCCCCTTGTGCTCACCAATCCTTCAGTGACAACATAATTTATTCATATTTTTAACTTTGGCCTTTGTTCATTTAAAGAATTTTGCCAAAATATTCACTTTATGTTTTTTTTTTTTTTTCTGGATTTCTTTGTTCTCTTTCCTATAGTTGTTCTATTGTACAAAGCGGTACTTTTTTAGAATAGGCTTTAGCTTCTTTAATTGCTCTGTGAAAGTGTTTCATTCATGATGCCAGGGTAAGATTGAACTGAATTTGATAGGTGGCTTTTCAAAAGCCCTCTCATGGCATTTTCTAAAGGCAAAAATTTACATTGCATGACCCTTGTTGGCCTGCACCCATTAGTCCAACACCTCCTTTGCCACACCTTCTGCATGCTCCAGAAAGAAGGGGAAATCTTTTGACATTGTTTCTTGGAATGGCTTGTATATTTCTTATGCCTCTAGAAATAACTTCTTCTACCAAATTATCATCACAGTTATAATGTTCTAAAATAACTGTGCTGTGAATTCAATCCTCCAAGGGTACTGACCTTGCATTTAACAGTCCATTTTTTTTTTTTTACATTGTGAGTTACCATTTTCAAAAGGCAGGGATTCAATTATTATTCACCTAGATTCTAAATCTGGTACCATTCCATTTTACAGCTGCAGTTAATCCCTACAAAAAGTCTGTAAAAGATTCTTCTCGGCCTTGAATTACTTTTGAAAAGGATTCAGTTTTATTTCTGATTTCTTCAATTCTATCCTATCCATTCAAGGCTGCCAGTTGGCATAATCCAGGGTGTGCCCATCAAACTGTGATTGCCTTTATACATATGCATAATCTACCTCCCCAAGAAGTTGTGCTCTGGAGATTTCTATGCCTTGACCTCTACTTCATTGTTCTATTTTAGCCTCATCCTTCCACAGTGTCTTCCACTGCAAAAGCAGCCCAGCCTCCAAAACAGCAGTAACTATATCTGACCAGTCAATAATTTACTTACAAATGGTAAGTACGTATCATAAACGACAATTTCTTCTTGACTCTCCTTAATTCCAAAATTTGTACTGGAGCCCAATTAACTTTTGCACATTTTCATCATTATGTGATTATTTTTTTCTTAATATTATTAGATATACTAATGTTGGCTATTCAAAAACCTTAGGCTGTTTTTGGAAAAACATAAAAGACAATGTTGTGATTGCATCTTTAAAT
Organism: Phyllotis vaccarum; assembly: GCA_033318265.1. Lineage (NCBI taxonomy): Eukaryota > Metazoa > Chordata > Mammalia > Rodentia > Cricetidae > Phyllotis > Phyllotis vaccarum. The sequence goes on along the minus strand of JARWLC010000005.1, from coordinate 91,438,930 downwards.
TCCTCTGTCTGGTAAAGATCCCTGGACCACAGCAGACTAATAGGTGAGTAATACCCTAACCAAGCCCAGCAGAGACCACAGTCTCCAAAACCCAGCCCCAGGACACAGCCCTTGGAACCCTACTCCCAACCTGTGGGAGATTATATTGTTCCATTGTAAATAACTGTCCCTGCCTATGCTTTTAATAAAAAGTGCTGATTGGCCAAAGGCAGACAGGAAGTGTGTGCAGGGCTACCAGACTAAGAAAACTCTGAGAACAGGAAGCACAGAGCAGAATGCTAGAGAGAAGCCGAGAAGCCGGAGGAAGCAGAGGACAACTATGCTGCTTTGAGAAAAGGTACCAAGCTACATGGCTAAAACGGATGAGACATGGGTTTGATAAAGGGTAGAGAGCTAGCAAATTATATACCTGGGCCTTAGGCTGATCAGCTTAAGACTATTGTAAGCATCTATGTGTCTCTGCAGGTTTGTGGGCCTAAACCTTGAGGTTAGGCCCAAAAGTCCAGGCCAGAAACTTCATACTACACCAACTGGCTCTTTCCTAAATCAAATCCAGTAGAGAAACCCCTACAAGTCCAAACACCCAGCCAAATAAAGCCTGTTGGATACCATATTGTCAAAACCCTGCCCCATTTCCAAACCATCCAATCACAGAGTGACCTCTAAAAACACTGTGACAACCTAAAACCCACAGACCTCTGGCTCACAGCAGACTATGAGGTGAGTGACACCCTGCCCAAGACAAGGAGAGACCACAGTCTCTGAAGCATGCTCAAAGACACAGCCCTTGGAATCCCACCTCTACCTAGCTCCACCCTAAATCCAAGCCAGCAGGGAAACCCCTGAAAGTCCAAATCTCCAGTAAAACCCAGCTTGCTGAACACCTCTGTAATATGAGTTTCCTTTCCCACCTATCCTCAAGATCAAAACAAGCAATCCCAAATAATTACACAGATGCTTATATTACTTTCATGCTGATTAGCCTATGACTAAAACATATTGCTAGCTATCACTTTCATCTTATCTCAATCTATATCCATTAATCTGTTTAGCCATGTGGCTTAGTGCCATTCCTAAGAGTAGCATGGCTGTCTTCTGTTCTCTACATCTGCTGCTATCTTTGCTAGTCTCTCTCTGGCTTCTCTTCTGGGATCTCTTCTCTTCTTGTACCTAGAATTTTCTTTGTCTGGTAGCCTTGCCCACACTTCATGCCTGCCTTTTGACCAATCAGCTTTTTATTAAACCAGTAGAAGGTGTAAATATTCTCAACGTACCAGAATATTGTCCCACTACAAACCCCAGAGCTAAAAGGCCACCTCATTCCCAACCCATGCCATATCAAGGCAACCTCAGGAACCTCTGGGACAAATAGAAACTCACAGACACCTGTCCCACAGCAGACTAAGGAGACTAAGAGGAGACTAAAAGAATATATTGCATCCAAGTAGATCAAGAACCCAGATTGAACCAAGAGAGTCTTCCTAAGGCACAGAATCACTCAGAACAGATTGCACTAAAATGAGCTCTCTGAGATTCAGACAGACCCTCCAGTGAACCCAGGGAGCAATGGGCAGACACCAGTGAAGAATATATATAACAGCATAAAGAGCAACATGGCACCAAAGGAAGAATCTGGTAGTTCTACAACATTAAGACCTGAGCTGCAATGTAGAAGAAGCAGAAGAAAATGAGCTTAAAAACAACTTCATGAAGGTAATGGAAACCTTAAAATAGGATATAGAAGTTTCCCTTAAAGAAGCAGAAGGAAATACAAACAAAAATTGGAAGAGATTAGCAAATCCCTGAAAGAAAATATAGAAAACCAATAAAAAGAAATCAAGCAGATGAAGTAAACATATCAAGATATTAAAATTGAAATAGAAGGAAAAAAGAAGACACAAACTAAAACAATGATGGAAATAGAAGACCTGAAGAAATAATCTGGAACTATGGATGCAACCATGACCAACAGAATGCAAGAGATAAAAAAGAGACTCTCTGGAGTATAAAACTCAATAGTAGAAATAGATATGTCAGTCAAAGAACACCAAAACCAAAATAGTCATAATACAAAACATCCAGGAAATATGGGACATCATGAAAAAACATAACCTGAGAATAATTGGAAATGAAAGAGAAGAATACCAGATTAAGAGCACATATATTTATTTATTAAAGAGAAAATTTATTTATTAAGAGCAAATATATTTAACAAAATCATAGAAGAAAACTTTCCCAACAAAAGAAGGAAATGCATACAGAACACCAAATAAACTAGACCACCCTCAAAAAAGTATGCTTACTATATAAATAATTAACCTACAGAGCAATGAAAAATACTAAGAACTGCAAAAGATAAAGACCAAGTTACCTATAAAGGCAGACCCACCAAATTACTAAACGGAAAGATTGAAAGCAAGAAGGTCCTAGTCAGATCTTATACAGGTACTAAAGAACTATGGCTTCCAGCCCAGACTACTATACACAGCAAATACAATAGAAACAAAGAGAACAATACAAAGAATCAATAAATCAAAGAGTTGGTTCTTTGAGAAAGCCAACAAAATAAACAAACCCTTATGTAACCAAAAGATAGTATCCAATTTAACAGAATCAGAAATAAAAAAGGGGACATAACAACAGACACCCAGGAAATCCAGATAATTATGAGATCATATTTTGAAAATTTATACTCAACTAAAATGGAAAACCTAAAAGAAATGGACAGTTTTCCAGGAAGGTTCTACTTACCAAAATTAAATCAAGACTGGATAAATGACCTAAATAGACCTATAACACCCAAGGAAATTGAAGCTGTTATTAAAGTCTCCCAACTAAAAATGGTCCAGGGCTAAATGATTTTAGTACAGAATTCTACCAGACATTCAAAAAGGAACTAATACCAATACTCAAACTGTTCCATACAATTTAAATTGAAAGAACATTGTCAAACTCTTTTTGTGAGTCTTTAATCTCCCTGATACCCAAGCTAGTCAAAGATGCAACAAAAAAAAAGAGGATTATAGACCAATCTCTTTCATAAACTTGATACAAAAATACTCAATAAAATTCTGGCAAACCAAATCCAACAACATATCAAAAAAAATTCATTCACCATTATTGTGTAGGTTTATACAAAAGATGCAGGTATGGTTCAAAACTGTGAATGTCATCCATCTTATAAGCAAACTGGAAAAAAATATTGGAAAAGTCTTTGACAAAGTCCAATACTCCTTAATGATAAAAGTCCTAGAGAAATCAGGACTACAGTTAAAATAGCTAAATATAATAAAGGCAAAATACAATAAGCCAACAGCTAACATCAAACAAAATGGAGAGAAACTCAAAACATTCACAATAAAATCAGAAACAAGTCAAATCTGTCCTCTCTTCCCTTATCTATTCAATACAGTTCTTGAAGTTTTAGTGAAAACAATAAGAGAACAAAAAATGATTAGAAAATACAAATTGGAAAGGAAGAAGTCTAACTATCTCTATTGAAGATGACATGATCGTATGAATAAGTGACCCCAAAATTCTACCAGAGAGATCCTACACTTGATACACACCTTCAACAATACAGCAGAGTACAAGATTAACTCCCCCCAAAAAATCAATAGTCCTCCTATACACAAATGATAAGGGCTGAAAAAGAAATAAGGTGAACATTACCTTTTATAATAGCTTCAAGTAGCGTTAAATATCTTGGGGTAACTCTGACCAAAGAAGTGGCAGATCTGTTTGACAAAAATTTTAAGTCATTGAAGAAAGAAATTAAAGAAGATATCAGGAAATGAAAATATCTCCTATGCTCCTGTATAGGTAAGTTCAAAATAGTAAAAACAGCAATCTTACCAAAAGCAATCTTCTAATTCAATATAATCCCCATCAAAATCTCAAAGATAGCACCTCAATCCACACACTTATGAACACCTGATTTTTGACAAATAGAACAAAAATATTCAATGGAAAAAAGATAGTACCTTTAACAAATGGTGTTGTCATAGCTGTATAGTAGTACGCAGTATGATTCAAGCAGATCTAAGACCTCAATATAAACCCAGCTACACTGAACTTGATAAAAAAAAAAATAGAGGTGGGAAATAGCCTCCAATGGATTGGCATAGGTGACCATTTCCTAAATATAACACAAGTAGCACAGACACTAAGAACAACAATTAATAAATAGTACCTCCTGAAACTGAAAAGCTTCTGTAAGGCAAAGGAGATGGTCAATAAGACAAAATGACAGCCTAGAGAATAGGTAAAGATCTTCACGAACCCTACATCTGACAGATGTTCTCTGTAATATAGAGAGAACTCAATAAACTAAAGGCCAAAACCCTAAATAATCCAATTAAAAATGGTGTTCAGAGTCAAATAGGAAATTCTCAAAAGAAGAATTATAAACAGCTGAAAGACACTTAAAAAAAAATTGTTCAACATGACAGTATGTGGAACCTCATGAAGTAGGATCAGACTATGTTCCTGTGCATGAACTGGTGCTTTAGAGCTCATTCCCTATAGAGGAACTCCTAACCCAGACATAATATTGGGATGAGGGAATCAGACCTATCTCAAATAGATACATCAGACTGAACTGAACCACCTTGGGACTTCTTGCCTCTTGGGGGAAAAGGATGGAGTGATGGGGTGAGGGAGGTTGAGGGTGACTGGGAGCAATTGGGAGGGTATAAAGTAGGGCAAGCAGGGACATACATGAGAAAAAACTTTTAAAATAAAAAACACGAAGAAATGCAAATCAAAACAACTTTGAGATACCATCTTATACCTATCAAAATGTCTAAGATCAAAAACACAGGTGACAGCCCATGCTGGAAAGGTTGCAGAGCAAAGGGAACACTGGTGGCAGTGTAAAGTTATACAGCCACTTTGGAAAAGATTATTGCGTTTCCTCAGAAACCTGAGAATCAATCTTCTCAATGATCCAGAAATACCACTCTTGGGCATATACCCAAGGGATGCATATTTTTACCTCAATGGCATTAGCTCTACTATGTTAATATCAGCATTATTTGTAATAGCCAGAACCTGGAAACAACTTATATGCCCTTCAGCTAAAGAATGGATTAACAAATTGTGTACATCTATACAATGGAGTACTACTCAGCAGTAAAAAGAAAAATGAAATCCTAAAATTTACAGGCAAATATATGGATTTGGAAGAGTATTATCCTGGGTGAGGTAACACAAGCAGAAAGATAGACATGGTATGTACTCATTCACAAGTGGATTTTAGACAAAAAAGCAGAGAATATTTAGGCTACAAACAAAAACTCATGAACAGCTTGGGTTCATAAGGCACTGAAGAGATACATCCAGGAAAGAGGAGATAAAGAAGGTCAGCTGAGTAAGTTGGAATTATACAGGAAAGTGAGCAAGGGGAGGTGGGAACAAATCATGAGAGAAGGAGATTGTTGAGTGAGAGGAGCAACAAAGCAGAAGAAAAAAGAGATGAATATCTTGATAGAGGGAACCACTGTGGGGTTGGAAAAAGGTTGGGTACTAGGGAACCCTCCAAAAACCCACAGAATATCCTTGGATAGGAATCCAAACAATAGTGGAGGAGGCAACTAAACAAGACTTCCCCTATAGTCAAATGAATGACCACTCTACGTATCATTATAGAAACTCCATCCAGTAATGAACAGAGGCAGAATCCATAGCTAAGTACCAGGTCAAACTCCTAATCTATCTGAAGAGGGAAAGAGGAGACTATATATAAGCAAAGGGATCAGGATGATGAGCAGGAGACCCACAGAAACATCTGACTGGAGCTATTGGGAGCTCATTAAATCTGAAACAGCCACTGGGAAATTTTCAAGGACAGAAACTAAACCCTCCAAAGGCAGATGACTGTGGAATGGCATGAGCAGTATATGGAGCTTTTTGGAGTAGAATCAGACTATGTCCCTGTAAATGAACTCGCATCTTGGAGTCCATTCCCTACAGAGGAAACTCTAACTCAGCCCTAAATTTGAGATGAGGAAATCAGATTTAGCTCAAACAGATATACCAGACTGAACTGAGCCACCCTTGGACCCCTTGCCCTCTTTGGAAAATGGATGAGGGGATGAGGTGGAGGGAGGCTGAGGGAGGACTGGGAGGAACTGGGAGGAAGAAAGAGAGATCTGGCAGGGGTTTACATGGAAAAAAAACTTTTTAAATAAAAAAATTTAAATAAATAAATTCTTCAGTCTAGGTCTGAATATCTTTGTGCTACACTTAATAGGCTTTTTAAAGACTTTCTTAATGGCATTCACATTAACTAACTTTTTAAATGATAAGACATAAATAATCAAACAAATAATGTTCATAATAAACATGATAAACCTTATGATGATAATCTCATCTACATTTTTTATTTTCTCTTTAACTGGCTACAGTTTCAATTTATATAGAGTAATATTGAAAAAAATGCCAACCTGCTTCCATGGTCTTAAACAAATTCCCTTTTCTAAGAAAACCCATGGCTGAGCACTGGGCCAAGGTCCTGGTCTAGCTAAGAGTCCGTATGAACAATGGGACATAGGCATGGACATCTGCCATTCGCATGGGCTGTGTGTGGGGCCTTGACGGGTGGGATCAGAGTGTGTCCCTGTGCATGGGCTGGCAGCTTAGAGCCCATTTCCTGAGGAGGAACACCTAAGCCAGTCTTGACTTTGGGATGAGAAAATCAGACTTGCCTGGAGTGGATGTGCCAGGCTGGCTGAGCTGACCCACCTTGGGACTTCTTGCCCTATTGGGGGAAGTGATGAGTGGACCAGGAAGGGTGAAGCTGAAGGCTGACTGGGAGGGATTGGGAGGAGGGAAGTGCTTGAGAAGGAGGGAGGATACATAGATGAAAATGACATTTTTTTAAAAAATAATAAAATAAAAATTACATGACAATAATTTAAAAAATCCTGCCACACATTCTACAAGATGCAAACAAAAGGGACTAAAACATTATGCAAAATACATAAAATTGTCCTTCAAATTTCCTGCAATGTAGCCAGCGACGTTAGGTCTGTAGGCTAAAGACAAATGACTCAACATTACATAAATACTTTCAATGACTGTCCACACAGCCAGATGTCATCTCTGTCATTTCTGCATTCTAAAAGTTGCTTACACTTCCTGTTTGCTCAGATATCGTATTCTTCCATAATCTTTAATATAATTAAAGACTAAATGATTATAATTATAGTTTTCCCTAGTTATAATAAATATAAATATAAAACTTTAAATTCACAAAATTAAATAATAAAATATTTAATTTTACTAAATACAAATAAACTAAATTTAATACTTTAATTCTTACTTAATAACAATTTTGGTATATATAACTATACTATGCTAAATTTTAAATTTTTTTGATTAGGCAGAAAAGGGAAAGTCATATGGGATATGTTTGTGTATGCTGTGAATACCATTGAATAATAAAAATATTATTTTGGCATTTGGCAGAGCAGCTTAGAAGCAGGAAATCCAAGCATAGATACAAGGGAAAGAGGGCAAAGTTATGAAAGACACAAATTTCCACCCAAGAAGAAATATGTAATGGAGTACAGGTAAGCCATGAGTCACATGACAAAACAGATTAATAAAAATGAGTTGATGTCGAGTTAGTTAGCAACAAGCCTTAGGCATAGGCAGAACAGTATGTAATTAATATAGCCTTTGTGTGATTATTTGAGACCAAGCAGGACTGCAGAGAAGTCCATACCTCAGGGCTATGCCAGGCCAAGTGATTCTGTTCTTTGATATTCCAGGTTAATTTTATTAAATATGCAATATATCACCACACAGCACATCTTATATATAATCAGTGAAGCACAAATATAAAACAAAAGTGTGATCACATTATTTTAACATACACTAAAACATATATAAGAACATATATAAGTACAACATGATCATATGCTAAAGAATTCATGTTGTTAGTCATAATGTAAATAGTGGGATGGAGGATTTAGCATTGTTTATTAAACACCTGGTTATATGAAGTCATGGAGAGGATGGATGCACACCCCTGCAAATATAAGCTTTTCCCGAGAATATAATACACTGCTGGTAATTTCACCAATAATTATCTCATTTAAAAATTTAACATATTTTCTCAACAGCCACACTTTCAATATTTTATCCCAAACATAAATACATAAAAAAAAAATTTTGGCTGTATGAATCTCTCTCTCTCTCTCTCTCTCTCTCTCTCTCTCTCTCTCTCTCTCTCTCTCTCTCTGTCTCTCTCTCTCTCTCTCTCTCTCTCTCTCTCTTTCTTCCTCCCTCCACTACCCTCTGGCCTCTGGCCTCTATCCTCTCCTTTTCTGTTTCCCCTGTACTCTCCTTTCCTGTCCTGTGTTTTCTGTTCCCTTTTGTTTTTATTTTTGAAGGCATGGCACACCAATGTATCTGCATCATCTCTGAACTCAAGTTCTGTCTGATTAAGCTTCCAGAGCGCTGGGATTACAGGAATATTCCAGCAGCAGTGCTTCCACCAAAAAAAAGTGTATACTTTAAATGCAACTTTTTGCAAATGTTTTTCAGCTTTTAAGTATTCTTTTTTGATAAGTGGATACATTTATAAAATAAAATATAATCATATCTTTCTCTATTTTTTCAGTGTTTCTTTGCAAATGCCTCCTTCCTAAATTTAAAAGAACCCTATTAAATCTAGTTAGTGCTCTCCATAAGTGGGCCATCCACTAGAACATGGGAAACCTATAAGGGACCACATCCCCAATAAAGAATTATGCTCCTTGCCCAGCATGTGTCAATTGCTAATAGTTCCAAAGCACGCAGTAGAACATGCATATCACCTAGCCTACATTTACACAAGTTGGTCTGGTTTGATTTTGTGAGTTCATATGTAAGATACCCATGTTATGTCCAGAAGACCTCATTTCATAGCACTTTTACCCATCATCTAGATTCTACAATTGTTCTTTCTCTTCTTAGATGGTCCTGAGTCTCGGCAGTAAAGGAGCTAAAACAGATGTCTCACTTAGGGCCAAATGCTAATCATCTTATCCTCAGGACTTTAACTAATTATGTATCTTTCCATTCACTGTTTCTCATTGCCAAATGATACTTCTCTAAAGAGTGTTGAGAATGCTCTGATCTATGGGTAGAATTACAAAATTAGGAAAGTGGTTTGACAGCATAGCCATTCACCAAAATACAAATGGCAGTTTCTAGCCTAGGTCTTATGACTGTACCAGCCTTTGGTTTTTACCTAGGTTTACAGTACCAGGCACTAAATTTCCTACTGTGTAGCAGGCCCTATATTCAATCCGAAAGTGGTTAGTTTTGCACACAAGCACTGTATCATTATTAAACCAGTGGGAATTTTTTCCCAGAGAGGACAGTGTTAGAATATGAAATAAATAGTGTGAATTAAAATCACTGATATATTTTCTCCTTGATCAGTGGACATAGCAACTTCTGATATAGTTAAATGTAGTAAACAGGGAATAAATTTCCTAATTTTTTTAGATGGATTCTCAAATGATTCTTATAGCCAGTGAGTATAGCATTTTATTGTAGAATTTTGCCATGTAAGTATGGTGCATGAAGGAAATGGCTATAGCCTATATATTTGATAAGATTATGAACCTATGATTCATGAGGTGGAATTCCATACAATGGTCTACAATTTTCATTTGAAGAAATAAAGAAGACCCATCTCTTCTGAGAGTGATATCATCTACTCATACACTCACCAACCCTATTTTTTAAAGTTATATTGTGAAAATTGTTTTTTAGCTAATGAGTTTTCAATAAGGCTCTTTTATAACAGTTTTAGCTGACCCACACACTACCTCCTCCTCTCCCATGCTTCAGCTCAATTATGTAACTGAATCCTCTTTCATCTTTTATTTGAAATGTGTTCTACTATGTCCTCACAATTTTTTCAAGTTTGTCAGATAAGCAACTTCTATGCAGACTTTCCAAACTCCCCTTATCTGGGTCATCTATCCATTCTGGTTTTATATTCCCTTGTATTCTAATGCCCGAGAGAGAGAGAGAGAGAGAGAGAGAGAGAGAGAGAGAGAGAGAGAGAGAGAGAGAGAGGAAGAAAGAAGGAAGGAGGAAATAAAAGAAAAAGAAAGGAAGAAGAAAAAACAACCAAATAAATAAACAAACCAAAAACCCTAAAATTCTTGAACAGGCCAATGAGCAGAAAACACAATACGTGTGTCTAGTGAATCTGATTTATCTTTAAAGATGAATGTACTTGTGACTAACAAAATGATTTGTATGGTGTTTTAAAAGTTTCCAAGGGATATATACTGCATGAGTCCATTTATAAAAGAGAACTAGGCAGATAATAAAAATCATGCACACTTGCTAACAATCAGAGATACACAATATGAAAAGACAGACAGAATAAGCAGTCAGGGTGTTGTAAAGAAATACCAAATTTAAACTGGAACAGGAAGTAAAGTACTTCTAAAAATGTTGATTTGTGTAAGGTCTTGTGAAATAAAAGGACAAGTCATAAGTAAATGGTGTGAATCATTGTAAAACTTTAGAGCTCTGTCCAATGGGCTGTTAAAAGTTCAGGGGATGACATTTGTTTCACATATTGAAACATATGTGCAGCCTCTCTTCAATTTTGACACATGAAGACATAATAAAACAAAATATATTCCAGTGTAAAAGAGGTTCCAGTCATAAAATTTCACAATAATTATGGACTCCTGCCAGTGAGGTCAGCATTTATGAGGACTCAAAAGTGAAAGCCCTGGTACATACATGGCACTCTTTACTCTTTACATTTGTGGCAAGAAATTGGAATCTAAATGTTCTGTAAATTATTAGAGGATGGAAGTAAAATAGCCACTGTTAGAACTCAGTGTTGTGGTGCACTGAGCTGGGCCCTTTGTAGGGAGGAAATGGGTGGTTGGGAAGGGGTGAAGCTGAGGAATGACTGGGAAGACGGAGAGGAGGGAAGGGAGAAGGGCAGGAGAATACATGGATAAAAACGACATTTTTAAAATAAAGTTTAAAAACACCCCAATGTTATTCTGTAGCAAGGAACTCACTCTAGGTCAAAAGATAACAGCATAGTCAGATATGCAATAACTTTCACTTAACCTATTTTAACAGCGTCATCTGAGGTCCTCTTACAATGCTGTCCCTTGACATAAAAATAGCAACTAAGTAAAAATCATCAGACTGAACATTTGAGGTGCTCCAGCAATGTATGACAAATCAGTGAGAGCCGAAGGCTTTGGTTCACAGCACACTCTGAAATCTCATCATCCATTCTCGCACCTTAAGGCTCTGTAAAAGTGAATTTGTGTTTAACATGCAATGACGAAAGTGTCCTTTCACTTTATTGTGCAATAGTTTATTTCACTAGTTTTTCTTAGAATTATTATTCTCAGTCTTTCAGTCTGTATTTTCTTTTGATTTTGTTTAATACATATTATTCATAAAGATCTGGAAAATATAAAAAGAAAAAGAAACTACATTAGAATGTTACAAGTATTAGAACTTTATTTCATTTGTTGTCAGGACTTCTCCATTTTCAAGTGCATGTTTCCGTGTGGCTTGCATGTATGTGAGAACATGCATGCTGAAGAAATGTGTAGGCAAAAATACATTCACAAATAGTCTATTTAGCTAGCCTAGAAAACCATCATGTTTAAAGGATCTGATGGCTCTACCTTCCACCATATACAATCCCCAGCATTTGTGTGAGTTCTATGGACCTGATGCAGCAAGTACTCACTCAGTGAGACATCTACCCAGATCCAATTGAAGTCATTTATGATGGATAGTATTATGTCTTAATTTTCGTTTTATAGAAAGATTTATTGACTATTTTGCTATATTATTTAAAGAAAGGCTTACTAATTCTTATTTTATTCTCTTCCTGTATAGAATCTGGAAGTAAATACTACAACCTTATAAGAGAATATGTGACAAATTACATAAAGATTTCTTAGACCTATAAGGGAATAGATTTTACATCCAATTCTCAAATCTCACAGTGCAGGGACATCCTTCCCAATAGAGCAGAAGCCATGGTCAAATGTAATGGAGACTGCTGGAACTTTAGCACACTTACTGGGAAATCTGATAAGTTATAGTGGGTTAGTGTGCAAGTCGCAGTGTATTTTTAGCAAATTTTGCCAGAAATTTGTCCTTGATTTTAGAGTAACTGAGCCAGATAAACTCATAGATCTTCCTGAGGAAGGGATGAAAGCTGATATAAATTGATCATAGTGATCCAGCATTACCTCCTTCCAAAACCTTCTTCTGTCCCGACCCACCCTTCTTCCAACTTTAGTATCATAAGAGATGGGGTAATCACTTCAGAAGATATTAAGCTTGTAGTTTCTGCCAGGGAATTCCTCATGAACTATTTTTTTTTTAACTGGATGATTTTATAATTGTATTTTATTCTTTTTTATTATTTCCATTTAAAAAATGTCATCTTGATCAATGTATCCCCTGCTCCCTCCCAATTCCTCCCAGCCAGCCCTCAGCCTCGCCCCTCCCCTCTACCCATCCCCTGCCCCAAAAAGGGCGAGAAGTCACAAGGTGGGCAGCCCAGCGCCGCTCATCCACTCCAAGCAAGTCTGAGTCACTCATCCCAAAGTCAGTGCTAGGCTGGGTGTTCCTCTATGGGGAAATTGGCTCCAAGGTACCAGCCCATGAACAGGAACACTGTCTGATCACATCCCTTATGACTCCACACACTCATGGCAGTTGAAAGCTGCCCACCCCCGGAGGGCCCAACTCCTCCTCCTGGATCTCCAATGGCAATTACAGCTATACCTAGCCTCGGGTCCTAAGTGCTTTCTTATAATGATGTTGTCCAGTGGAAACCTGTGCCTTGATACAACCTGAAATCTTATCCCAGTTTGAGAAAATGAGTATTTTTCTTATTTTAAGTCACTTCAGTGTCAGTGCATTACCAAAGAGGTTATGTAATACAATCCAGGGACTAAAAATATACTCTTGGCACACAATAGAAAGGAAATAAGTAAGCAACAGTGGGAAATATGATCATCACTGGAAGAACATTTCCAAAGACAAGTCTTCAATATGGCAGATACTTAACTGGTAAAGTATAGGAAATTCCTCCTCATAGCACAACACAGGGCTGCAATGTCATCGAAGTGAGATTGCTGCTTGATTACCCATAGAATCCAACTTTACTTAGGAAAGTGCACTTAGAAAAGCCCAAAGACATGGGGGAAGAATAAAACAAAAACTTTGAAATATGTAATTGATTATATTAACATTATTATTGTTGTTGCTTTTGTTAAAACATGGCTATATTGTCATTTTTATTCTTAGGATTTTTCCACAATCATTCCCCCAAATACTGGATTATTGGCATAAACCACCATATTCAGTAACACAAGATATCGGATATAATAGGAGCCACAACAAACATAAAACACAGACAAGTGCTAGAAGGATTAATATACATTTCTATATCAAAGACTCATTACTAGCTAGATAGTTTAGAGTTCGAGTTTATGCCAAGGTCAGTTGTATTTCTTTTGCAGATGTGTTGTATTTGTTTATGTTGCACAATATTTGTTTAACTATGTAAAGATGTGTTGCTGTTTTACCTTGCCTGCCTAATCACCTGATTGGCCTAATACAAAGCCGAACAGTCAAAAATAGCAAGGGAGGAGATATAGGTAGAACTTCTGGTCAGAGAAAGTAAGTGAGAGAAGTAATTTAGGCTTGAGGAAGAAAGAATAGAGATGCCAGGGCTCAGCCAGCCAGACATAGAGGAAACAGAAAAGTGGGACATCCAGAATGAAAGAAAGTTAAAAAGCCTAGAGGCAAAACATAGATGATTGAAACAGGTTAAGTTAAACTAAAAAAGCCAGTAGGACAGCTAAGCATTCATACTTAATAATAAGTCTCCATGTCTTTATTTGAGAGCTCTTTGACAGCCCAAGAAAATTCCAAGTACAGATAGTTCAGTTTGTCTACATTTCAACAAGAACAGTCATTCCAGATGGCCTGGTTGAGTGTCAAAATGTTATGTTCACAGTGTGTAATCTTAAGGATGTTATGAAAATTGAAGTCTACGAAATTTCTGGGCTTCTAACCAAATCTATAACTGCAGTATGATAGTGAAAAAATATGTAGAAATTTTTAATTAGAAGACAATCTCTGAAAAATATTACCAGTTCTCCCCAAAACTGCTGCATTAATGAGAAATATCTGGAAGAATCAAAGCATGGTGATCAAGTATAATATAGTATCTTGCAAATAATCATAGGATAAAATAAAAACACTTGGTCAAAACTAAAAAAAATACCAGTAAACTTTGAACTTTATATAATAGTTGAATCTGATCTGATACATAAGTCAGCATTTGTTCATTAGATTGATGGATGTGGCACATGATGTTAATGAAAGAAATCAGATGTGGGGCATATGTATGTGAATTCAACATATTTAGTAAAAATCTTAATATAAATTGAAAACAATTTGAAAGAAGAGTCTATTTTAAAGATGAAAAAATCTAACAAAACATTAAAGTACTGCTTTTAGAGTTTTAATGGCTTCCTAATATGTATTGAAAATTGATCTTCCTACAACTCAAATTTAGATTATTTTATTTATTTCTTTTTGTTTCTATCACAAATTTAATTATGTGATGATAAAAATTACATTCATTTGAAAACACAGAAGCTGTGAGTTTATATCAAAGGTACGGAGTCTAAATAGGAATTGAAGGCTGTAGGATTGTTCCTTGTTTTGAACTCATTTTTGTCAGCAAAGCATGTAAAGGGCTCCTGTTTTCACGAGACAGGCCTTTCCTAAGGTTTTCATGAGACAAGCCTTTCTTAAGGTTGTATTTACCTCATGTGGGTAAGTATTTTGCCTGCCTGAATGTATGTGCACTACATGCATATGTACTGCCTGTAGAAGCCAGAGGAGGGCATTTGATTCTGGGCACTGAAGCTCTCTGTGGCTGTGAATCACAATGTGGGTTCTGGGAAGTGAACCTTGGCCCTCTGAAGAAGAAGCAAGTGTTCCTAACTACTGAGTCATCCCTTTGGCCTTGAGAGTCCCCTTTAAATATAGCATATGTGGCCCCATCTTGATTTTGTCACATGTTTTTTTTTCTAAAGTAGTTTATATAGGTGTTTGCCTTGGAGTTTAAGACATTGCAGGTCATTCTTGCAGTGGTAATAGTAAGAAGAAAATAAGATGCTGTCTGTGACAAAGATAAATTTGCACTATTGAGAAGAAACATGAATAAAAGCTAGGAAAAAACATAGGCTTTATAGATGATTACTTAGAAACAATTATCACATAATAATGATTAAAGTTTATTTAGGGTGAAAGTGCCTATTTAAACAGATTTATTTTGTATAGTTACTTCTAAAATATCACATGATATTGTATAGGTATAAAAGCAAATGATTCATGTAGCTTATATATTTAATTGTCTATTGTTATCAAGAAAAACACATTTTCTAAAATTTTCATGGCATATATAAAATGTTTAAAACTGTTAACATAATTTTAATTATGCATCTTAAATAAAATGAAACCAAATTTGTATATTACACATGTACAATTTGTCTATACCCACATATTTTGTCATTGTTTGCTACTCGGCTTGGTGTTTCCTGGTCTTACTGGCAGTGTAAAATCCATTTCAAACTTCTCTAAAAATTTTTATTCAACTAATCTCTAAGTTAATATCCTACCTTCATTTTAATAAGATATTTTTATCTTAATTTATAAAACATTGGGTGTTTGCATAATTACAATTCTCAAAATGACTTGCAAATAAAATTTTATTGACTTCTGTCAATAGAGATATTTTAGATTAATGATCCTCAACATATTGCTGCAGCTCTCTAAGACAGTTCCTCATATTGTGGTATCCCCCAACCATAAAATTACTTTCATTGTAACTGTAATTTTGCTACTATTATGAATTATAAGATAAATATCTGATATGTGATCTCTGTGAAAGCATTGTTCAATTACCTAAAAGGGTTGTGACCTACAGGCAGAGAACGACTGTTTTAGATATTTATTACAGGATATTTTTTTATTTCTCTGACATGTAATACTAAAGCCTGTAAGAATACAAACTGTCTAGATAATTTATGTCCAGTAATAGTAAAAAACTAGTATAATATCCATATTTCAGCCTTAATCTAATTCTTTTTCAACCTCTTAACACTTAAATTTAGTCACATTCTATTTCCAAGTGAATAAATGTTGAACATTAACCACATGTGTTAGAATACTGTCAAAGATACAGATTTTAGTGAGGGAACTAAAAATAATTCTGAGAAAAGCATGGATCTCCTATAATATAAAAATTATTGGAGATAAGTAAGATTCTTTTTAAAACATATTCTAAGTAAGGTAAGGCCATGGCAGAAATCTGGGCATCTGTCAGACATACTCAGAGAAGCTGAACTGAGTAAGTTCAATACAGAAATTGGAGAGGAAAATTGCTTGAGATAAAATGAAAATATTCAGTAACATAACATTGTGGAAATGCACTGTCAGATTTTTTTTTAAATGACCCTTTCCTGTATGTTTTAGAATTTAAACATTAGTTTAGGAAAGAGATGGTATAATGTACATGTCTTACAAAGAAGAGAAAAGTTCTGAGAACTAGAATTCCATTATAGTCTTGGCAAATGTTAGGCATTTAAATACATTTTAATGCTGTACAAAGAGAGAAAGCCCCTTGCTAAAGGGATTGAATGTTACTGAGCCTTTAACATTTTCTTCAAATCCTTTTAGGAGTGAATGGATAAGAGAGCTGATAAATGCTTCTAATCTGGAGATAAAAACAGAAAATCAGTTTACCTCATTAATACAAAGAAGTGTTTTATTCCATATTTTAAAATCTCAGAAAGGAATTTGCATTATAATCAACACCATTTTAAACCCAAGATTTGCTAATCAGTAATATTATCTTCATTCCTTACTCATGCAGACACACTCATTACTAGTTATTGTGCTATTATTCCTGTTATATGCATTATTAGATTTACAGTTTGTATACTGATTATATAGGGACAGACATGCTTTAACTAGGACAAAAACAGAAATTGGTTCATTGTTGAAAATAGCTTGAAACATGTTACAAACACAAACATCCATCATATAAAGGGAGATTTTGAACTATGACAATAAAGATATAATTAACATCTGCGTTAAAATCTTCCAGAGTGATTTTCTTTAATAAGATTAAGATATAAAGGCAAAATAATACACAGGCCTTTTGTAGATTAGTGAGAAATGCTTTAATTTTTAATTTATAAATACATGGTGAGTCTTAAAGCCAATGTCAGCAGAGGTTTAGTGGAATTTAATAACTTTCCTCAGGGGAAACATCAGTATATTTGCTTTCTAAGGGGAACTAAAAGCATTTATTTTTTGAGTTTTCTTGCAGTGATTTAATTGGAGATAGAATTGTTCTTTGCAATAGATGACCAAGACAAAATAAACTCAACATTACTTCAAGTCTTTGTCTCCTAATGCTTTCTTAGGGCTTCTTCTTCTTCTTCTTCTTCTTCTTCTTCTTCTTCTTCTTCTTCTTCTCCTCCTCCTCCTCCTCCTCCTCCTCCTCCTCCTCCTCCTCCTCCTTCTTCTTCTTCTCCTTCTTCTTCTTCTTCATCATCTTCATATGATGGCTTCTAATTTTGTGCTTTGGAAGGATTTCTGTGTGCAAACATTTGCCACTGTGTTCTTTTGTGCTTCAAGAGCCTTTTCTTTGGCTCTTCTCTTATTTGTTTGTTATGCCTTCTCTGCTTTCCTTGTTTTTGTTTATTTTATTTTAGATACCTATTTGTGTTTTAATGAGTGAGAGAAAGAAAGGGTATGGATCTGGGTGAGTGACAAAGATGGGGAAATCTGGAGAAACTTGTGAAATGGGAAACTTTACTCAGTGTATGTTGTATGAAAATAAACTACTTTGAATTTAAAAAGAAATGTACCTTCTAATATATTGTATAGGTGTAAAAAGAAATTACAGACTAACTGAATGTGATAAACAGAATTTTAAACAGAAATGTAATATCAAATATAATAGCATGACATTTTGTCACCACAAGCTTTTGAAACTGTCACACAAATATTTAATGAGAGAGCTATAGAGTAAAGACAGGTTATTCAATGAAAAACAACTTTCAATTTAGAAACAAAGTACAAGCTACATATGGTACATGAGGCATCATCTATAAAGAAATATTTAGATAAACATTATTGCTGCAGAGAGAACAAATTTCAACATACATTTCAAACATTTAAATAACATATCTAAATCACTTAAAATTCAAAACAAGAATATTAAAACAGGTTATTATTTTTTGACATTTTTTATTTAAAGGATTTTATTTTTTACATACTAATCACAGTTCCTCTGCCCTCCCCTCCTCCCACTCACCCCAAACTTTTCCCAACCCCATCTAACCATCAACTTCTCCAAGAAGATAAGCCTCCCATGGGGAGTCAACAAAGTCTGGGATATCAAGTTGAAGTAGGACCCAGTCCCTCCTCTCTGTGTCCCACTATAGGAAATGGGTTCTAAAAATCCAGTTCATGTACCAGAGACAAATCCTGGTGTAGTGAAATTACATAACATTGTAAATAGTTGTCCCACCCACTGGTTAAATAAATCACTGATTGGCCAGAGGCAAACCAAGAGTATGGGTGGGGCTACCAAACTAAGAAAACTTTGGGAACAGGAAGAACTGAGTAGAAATGCCACAGAGAAGCCAGAAAATGCAGAGGACAATTATGCTGCTCTGAGAAAGATACTGAGCCACATGGCTGAACAAGATAAGAATCATGGTTTAGATTAAGAGCAAGAGCTAGCAAGTTATATACCTGGGCCCCAGGACAATGAGCATACAATCAATATAAGCATCTGTATGTTTCATTAGAACTATGGGACAGTCTGTGTGTCTCTTTGGGACTATGGGACTGCAGGTCTGTGTGTCTGTAGTTCCAAACCTTGAGACTAGGCCCAAAAGTTCGGGCCTCAAGGCTACGCCCAAAAATCTAGGCCACGAGATTAGGACCGAAAGTCCTGGATAGAAACCTAATACAACATCCTGGTCCCTCACAAACTGCTGAAGGTCACACAACTTTCATCCATATTTAGAGGTCCTAGCTCAGTCCCAGGCAGCTTCCCCAACTGTCAGTCCAGAGTCAGTGAGTCCCAATAGCATGGGTTAGCATGACTAAGGGTGTTGAGTACTTCCATAAGTGTCTTTTAGGTAATTGAGGTTCTTTCGTTGGGACTTTTCTGTTTAGATCTTTACTCCATTTTTAATTGGATTATTTGGTATTATGATGTCCAGTTCTTTGAGTTCTTTATATATTTTAGACATTATTACTCTGTCAGATGTAGGGTTGGTGAAGACCTTTTCTCATTCTGTAGACTGTGATTTTGCCTTATTGACTGTGTCCTTTGCCTTACAGAAATCTCAGTTGCAGGAGGTCCTATTTATTAATTATTTCTCTCAGTATCTGTGCTACTGGTGTTATATTTAGAAAGTGGTCTCCTGTGCCAATTTATTTAAGGCTATTTCTCACTTTCTCTTCTATCAGATTCTGTGTAACTAGATTCATGTTGAGGTCTTTGAATCACTTGGATTGAGTTTTGGGCAGGATGACAGATATGGTCTGTTTGCATTCTTCTACATGACAACATCCAGTTTTGCCAGAACCACTTGTTGAAGATGCTTAATTTTTTCCCATGGTATATTTTTATCTTCTTTGTTAAAAATCATGTGTTAATACGTATGTGGGTTATGTCAGGGTCTTTGATGCTATTCTATTGATCCACATGTCTGTTTTTATGCCAATACTGTTTTACTATAGTTCTATAGTTGAGCTGAAGTCAGGGATAGTGATGCCTCTTGAAGTTCCTTTATTATACAAGATTGTCTTAGCAATCATAATTTTTCCATATGAAGTTGTGTATTTTTTTTCTTTCAAGGTCTGTGAAGAATTGTGTTGGGATTTTGATAGGGATTACACTGAATCTGAAGATTGCTTTGATAAAATTGTCAATTTTACTATGCTTATCCTACCTATCCAAGAGCATGGGAGATCTTTCTATGTTCTGATATCTTCTTCAGTTTCTTTCTTAAATGACTTAAAGTTCTTGTCATAAGGGTGTTTCACTTGTTTGCTTATAGTTACCACAAGGTATTTTATGTTATTTGTGGCTATTGTAAAGCGTGACATTTCCCTGATTTCTTTTTTTGGCACATTTATTATTTATATATAGAGAGGATATTGATTTTATTTTTAGTTAATCCTGTATTCTACCACATTGCTGAAGGACTTTATCACTGTATAACTCCCATGGTAGAACTTTTGGGGTCACTTATGTACATGATCTTATCATCTGAAATAGCTAAAGTTTGACTTCACCCTTTTCTGTTTGTACTCCCTTCATCAGCTCTAACTAGAGTCTTATTGCCCTAACTAGACCTGCAAATACTATATTTAATAGGAATAAAAAGAATGGACAGCCTTGTCTTATTTCTTATTTTTAGACAGAGGGCTTTTAGTTTCTCTCCATTTAGTTTGGTGGTGCCTGTATGCTTTCTGTGTATTACCTTTATTATGTTTATATATGTTTCTTGTATTCCTTATCTCTCCAAGACCTTTAACATAAAGGTCTTGGATCTTATCAAAGGCTTTTTAGCATCTAATGAAACGATTATGTGTTTTTTTAGTTTGTTTACATGATGGATAGCATTGGTAGACTTTGTATGTTGAACCATCCTTGCATCTCTCAGATAAAGCCACTTGATTATACTGAATAATTTTTTTCACTACGTTCTTGGATTCTATTTGCCAGTATTTTATTGTATACCTTTGCATCCATGTTCAAGGGATATTTGTTTACAATTCTCTTTCTTTGTTGAGCCTCAGTTTGTTTGGGATTTTAGAATGACTCTAGCCTTATAAAGGGGGGTTGGAAATATTCCTTGTCTTTCTGATTGTGGAAAAAAATGAGGAGTATTAGTATTAGTTCTTCTCTGAAACTCTGCTAAAATAGTACAATAAAATCATTCTGGCTGGGCCTTTTTTGGATTGGGAGACTCTTAATGACTGTTTCTCTCTATTTCCTTAGGAGTTATAGGTCTATTTAAGTGGTTTATCTACTCTTAATTTAATTTTGGTAAGGGGTATCTGTCCAGAAAATTCTTTATTATATTCAGATTTTACAATTTTGTTGAGTATAGTTTTTACTTAACAATTCTCTGGATTTCTTATATCTGTTGTTATGTTCCCCTTTTCATTGCTGCCTTTTGGTTAGTTTAGATAAGGATTTGTCCATCCTGTTGATTTTCTCAAAAAACCAACTCCTTGTTACATTCTTTGTATAGTTCTCCTTGTTTTAATGATACTAATTTCAACTCTGCATTTATTTACTATCATTTACTCTTCTGGATGAGTTTGCTTTTTTTGTTCTAGAGCTTTCAAATGTGCTGATAAGTGAAAATTGTGAAAATGCTATATGTAAGCACTTTGTGATATAATATTTACTCCTCACACTTCCTTCATTGTGTCCCAAAATTTAGGGATAGTGTGGATTTATTTTCATTGAATTCTAGGATTCCTTAATGTTTTCTTTACTTCTTCCTTGACCCAGATGTGGTTTAATTGGGAGCAGGGCTGTTTATTTACTATGAATTTGTATGCTTTTTGTGGTTTGTGCTGTTTTGAAATCTAACTTTCGGCCATTTGCGTTTGGTAAAATTCAAGGGATCATTCCAAATTTTGTATCTATTCATATCTGATTCTGAATGAGTATATGGTCAAGTTTAGATACATGTTCCATGGGATGCTGAGAAGAAGGTATGTATATATTTTGTGTTTGGGTGGAATGTGCTCTGCTCTCTCTCTCTCTGTCTCTGTCTCTCTCTCTAAAAAAAGATATATGTTATCTATTAGAGTCTTAGCATCTGTGTCTGGTAGACCTATCCATTGGTAAGAGTGGGGTGTTGAAGTCTCCCACTATTAGTGTATAGGTTTGATATGCCATTAAAGCTTTAGTAATTTATATTTTTATTTTCTTAATTTTTTTTTTTTTTTTTTACAAATGTAGGTGTCCTTCTATTGGGGACATAAATGTTCAGGATTGAGACTTCATCTTAATGGATTTTTTTGGGGCTGACTAGGTAGTCCTTCCGAATCTCTTGATCAATTTGAGTTTGAAGTCTATTTTGTTAGACATCAAGATATCTACAACATCTTGTTTCTTAAGGCCATTTGATTGAAAAGTCTTTTCCAAACCCTTTATTCTGAAGTATTGTAGGAATAAAGGTATTGTCTGTCTCTAAAGTTGAGATGATTTTCTTGTATGCAGAAGAAGGATGGATCCTGTGTTTTTATTCATTCTGTTAACCTGTGTCTTTTTATAGGTGAATTGAGCCCATTGATATTAAGGTATATTAAAGCCAAGTCATTAATTTGACAAGTAAATTCTTAGGTAGCATAAATTACTAGTTTATAAAATTAGATATGTTTTCATATATTTAATACAATTTCAGTATTTTAATACATATAAAGAGTAAAATTTCATTATGTGTATATATATATATGTGTATACATATGTAAATAAATATGTATAATATATTTAGCAATGAGGTTTCTTGATTCCCAGTGGCCAGAGGTCCAGACCCACAGACCTGCAGCCCCAGATGACTTAGATGCCCTCAGCTGATCAGATCCCCAGAAATGATTCAGACACTTATATTAGCTTCATGCTGTTTGGCCTATGGCTTAGGCAAATTGCTAGCTTGCTCTTACATCTTAAATCAACCCATTATCATTAATCTGTCTGCCAAATGGCCCGTGGCTCACCTGTGTTCCTCACATGTTTCTTCTTTGGTGGCTAGCTCAGTCTGTCAGACTCCGCCATGCTTCTCCTATCTATGCTCTGATTTCTCCTCCTACTTTTTCTATGGTGCCTGTCATGGCCCAAAACAGCTCCTTTATTTAAAGATTGATATTCA
Organism: Phyllotis vaccarum; assembly: GCA_033318265.1. Lineage (NCBI taxonomy): Eukaryota > Metazoa > Chordata > Mammalia > Rodentia > Cricetidae > Phyllotis > Phyllotis vaccarum. The sequence continues at coordinate 91,415,912 of JARWLC010000005.1, read as the reverse complement.
CAGCATACAGAAAGACGTTCCCACATCAAATATAAAAAGGAACAGTGTCAAGTTAGGGCTATACAACCTATCAGTTATCATATTCTTTTATCTGTATTCATTCTGTATTCACAATTTTTGATATTTAAAATGAGCTGAATTTAAAGATATCAATAATATCAGCTTAATCTCTCTAATTATATAATTTTCAATAATTAATGTATCTTACCAATAAAAAAACATTAATGACAACTTTTTAAATTTCTCTGGAAATTTTTATTTTATATAAAATATAATTTCTGTATTGGTGATATGATGCAGAATCCATGTATATATGGATATCCATGTATATAATTCAAACATTGAACATACTCACACTATTGAACACTGGTTTCTACACATTCAACTTTATATGAATTTTTAAATGCTGTAGTGATTTATGTGTTTATCTATACTACTTCTCTAAAATAGCAGACATTCTATACTCACTGAAGCAAAGCCGTAGTAGAGCATAAATTTTTACTAAATTGTGTTTTTTCTTAAGAGTTAGTCACAACCCTCTGCCAAACTTATGTTCTTTGAGGAAGAAAAGAGTTTTACAAATATAAAATGTGATAATCATTTTTTCTTATTTTTTAATGTTTTGATAGTTATTTGCCAGTGAAAAATTTTACATAATACATAAGTGGATGCCACAGATTCAGAGAGGCATCAGTCAGAAATAAAGTCCTCAGGGAAAAAAATTGGCAATGATCTCATAATATCAGTTTGAAGAAACAATGTGGTAATTATGGTAGTAACTGGATATCCAGGTGGTACTTGAATAGGCTATAAATGGAGAGTGGACAAACAGCCCTCAAAGACATGACTGAGTATTTAAAGCACCTCTAGAAAGTCAAAAAGGAAGACCAAGCAAACAAGCATCCCCCCCCCCCAAAAAAAAACCCAGAAAGGAAGTTGATTGATATAGCATACGTACTTAGAATACCTCTTGGAGTACTCCAAGAAACACAGACCATATAGTCCCATAATCACCCAGAGCTACACAAATTTAATTTTAAATTCATGAGCTCATCAAATATATACATATATATGCATTTATATATACATATATATATATATATTTATACATATATAAATGCCGGATGTGGAATATAAACATATATTTAGATGCTTTGGAGAGTACTTTAAATGGAAAACAATCATGCAATAAGAATCAAATCTTGAACTTGGGAGATGATTCATGGGTAAAGGTACTTGACATTGAAACAGAGGACCTGAAGTTAATCAGGAGACCCACAGAGAATGAACAAAAGACCTGTAGTCTCCTCATGTACATCATGACACACAACATACACAAACATACAAATGCACACACTAAACAATATTAAGTTAAGTGAATTAAATAAAAAATAAAATTACAAATACTAATACATATATTAAACAGTTGTTCTTTATATTTAGAATAAGGGGAAATACCAAGAATTAGTCAAAAATCAACCAGCCACATCACACAGCCAGTAACATCACAGAGTCATAGGATTTTGAATCCAAAGCAAAAAGGAAAGTGACAGGATATAATTCATAACTTCACAATCGATGGACAAAGATTCTGATTTGTATCAAAAGGCTGCTTGTATTGACCGACAAACCTCTGTCAGCAGCAGGTTGAATTATGGGTAACATCATTTGTTGTTATTGTGTTGCCAGAATTCCTAACCACCTGGTACCATGATATATCAGAAAGAGTAGTTCATTTATCTGAGTGATATATAGAGAACACACAGCACCTAACAGGAAGGAATGATATCACTGAGAATTGAAAAAGTATACAGTGTAATTCCATGGAGGAAATGTATAGGTAAAATGAGTGCATTAAGCCTAACATACACTTAAGACATTTATTAGATGTCTTTGAATGTACTCCAACCTGTACCCTGACTTCAAATAGGAAACCAAAAGAATCAAATACTCAAGTTATGTTTCCTTAAAAAACTTAATCCCACCTTACAGTCTTGTCTTTCTGACACTTATGAGTAAATTAAATATAATGTTATTTCGTCTTTCTAACTTAAGTCACAGATATGACTTCATAATTTCCAGAGTTAATAACTAGTTATTTTAGGTAGCCTTGTGTTGCTATGTTAAGACACTGTGACCAAGGCAACTTAAGAAAGAAAAAATTATTAGGCTCCTAGCTGAAAAGAGATAAAAGCCCACACTTTAGGGAGCCAAGTTAACACACAAAGTGTGGTGGGTGAAACAGAAAGATTTGAGCTCACAACTTTAAATATAAATAAGAAGCAGAGAGAATACAAGGCTATCTTTCAAAGTCCACCCATGTCACAGACTTTCTTCAGCAAGGTATCTTCCTTAAACAGTGCCACCAATTGAGAACGAATGTGTTCAAATATAAGAAGCAATAAGTGACATTTTTCATTTAAATAGCTATGTATTTCAAATAAAATCAACTAAATTGATATTGACTGGATTGTTTATTGTTGCATCCTTACTATGGAGCATATTTTGATCTGCTCAGATGCATCAAATAAAAGGAAGAGTAAGAACACATATACATATTTTTATTTAACTTAATGTATCTTGCCATTGTAGTTAGAGATTTACCAGTTATGTTCTCAGAGATATATATTTATTTAACCATTTAGCTGTAAAAGGCTTTTTTCCACCAGTATGTTTAAAATATTTTAACTGGGGAACAGTGACATAGCTCAGTGGGTATATGTTCTTGCTATAAAATTTCATAATCTTAGTTTAATCCCTGGATCCCAGTAGTGGAAGGAAATAATATACTTCTGAGTACTAAAAATTACCCTCTCACCTCCATATAGGTATGGTGGCAGAAATTCTCTTAACTACACCAATCCAAACATAATATTTATTAAAATATATGCCAACACTCACGATACAGGTTGCAGCTTAGGTAGACACCTGATAGACTGGATTATCCATGCAGTGGACTATGGATGCCGATGGATACTTAACCGGTCTCTCCAGAAGTCTGTAACCAGAAAACAGGGATTTCCAAGATCCCAGAAGCCCCTTATGAATAGGGTTTGCCACTCCCCCTTCCAGAGCCCAGGACCCTGGATAGGCGTCTTCAGACCTTATCAGCTGATACCTGAATCCCACTGCATCTCCTCCTTTTGTCTAACTAAGAAGGTTCTAAACTAAGACTATATACAATAGGAATTATTATGAGGTAGAACCTAGGAGAGGATGAGGCACAAACTACAGCTAAAACTTAACACATATAAACTACATTCTATATTTCTAGAATATTGGTAGATGGTATGGTGTATAAATCACTTCAAAAATGTTGATCTACAAAACTGAAAGTCCAACATCTGAATGTTCCTCACTAAGGGATAATAAGATAGTAACCTTAAATACCTATTCCTCAACCCCTTCAAGACCTGAGAAGAAAAATGTATCACCTGAAAGTCAGAAGCACAAGCAAGTAGTAGCTTCCAAAATTTGGGAGAGGACAGCAACACAGCTACCTGGACAATCACCTCGGGTTTTGTTGGCCATTGGAACATGCATCATACTGGCTACAGGCCTATGGTATCTGACAGATCTGTTCACAAGCAGGGCATTTTTGGAGAGACTGTCTTATACTGTCCAGACAGGTTTTGTCAGTCTCTATCTGTCATCTTGTTCATCCGGCTTGGACATCATGTATGTACTGTCAGCAATCAAAGTAAGCGCAATTCTTTAACCAGCCGGCCATTCTCTGCCAAAAGGACAAACTCCAAAGGAGTATCCTTGATGCTCATCACCATCTCAGGAAAGGAACAGTGACACCAGGAGTCATCACATCTCTCGCAGCCAAATTCAAAATAATAATAAATGTTACATGCCATATTCTCTGGGTCTATGAAATGGTTGAAGACTCCTGTCTATCTATGATATTTTAAACTATATCTGAGATGACTGTGATATGGCAACATAAGTAATGTTGACTGTAGTTTTTATCGTCCTAAGGATTAAAACCTGTACTATAAAATTAGATTACTTATAAAGGGGTGTATAATCTCTGAACAATGACTTTTAGTATAACTACCAAACATTAGCCAGATGTATATATATGATGTAAAGTGGTAATAGTATTTTAAACATGTATATACATATATATATCATCCAGAGTTATGTAAAACATCTTGTGCATATATCATAACTAGTGCAATCATACATTATCTCTAGTATAGTTAAATGGAGGTAATAATTGTATACTGGACATGACAATAATGTGCAAATATTTTAAACAGAGGTAGAAGCATATATAAAATATAAGAGTTACAGATTCAATTTTACATAAAAATTACAGATTCAGTTTTATATCTATGTACAAGTTGCTTTGGTTATATAAAGCAATTTCAGATTTAACTTTGTACCAATGTACACATTGTCTCAATCAAACATATAAAATGATTTCACATTTGTATCAATATACAAATATCTATGCCATTGCAGATTGTCTTTAGCTTAGCCCATATATTCGGCTAAAAATTGTTTATAGGTAGGTAGAACAATCTACCTTTATCTATCCTATCTACTCCCCCTTCTCTTCTTAAAAGTGATCCTTGAGGCTATATTATTGTTCTGTTCTCAACCCAATTTCAACTTATAACTATTCTATCAGAATAATAATTTCCCATAACCCTCAGAGCTCAAAACTTATTGGGAAAGGGGGCATAGTCTATCATAAGGTTTCTTCCTGTTGACTTAAGGGTAATGGCATCTCTCTGGGATCCTGTAAAAGCTAAAACAATGGTTAGATCTTAATGGAGTGACTATACATATCCATAACCATTCTCAGAGTACTGGCTAAATCCATCTGGAATTCTTATTAGAAATGTGACCTGAAAGATAATCATAGAGAGCTATCTGGTTTGAATAATCTATTTTCTAAAGCAATCATTGATAGGTGTACTCCAGGTTCTTGATTTCTCTATTTCTGCCTCTGTCTGTCTGTCTGCCTGTTTCTTTCTCTCTTTCTCATACTCTCCCTTATTCCTGTTTCACCAGTAGGAGTCATTGTGGTGGAGGCCCAATCTTGGTTCCAGATTCTTTGTAGATAGCTGATAGGAGGAAATGTTATTTACAATGGAAAACTTAAGCATTGTTGATACTCAAAGAAGATATTTATATCCTTTATGACTTCAGAAGATTGTATGCAGTCAGGGTATTTGGAAGGTACAGATACAGAGAGAAACAAGGTTCAAGATGAAGTCACAATAATATTGGTCCCTAAATATTCTGGCTTCTGTCTCACACTAGGTAGCTTTTCTGATATGAAACAGAATCTCTCACATTTTCTTTACCAATATTCTTGGGTTTAGATAGGGAGAAAGCCACTTACTCCAACTCCAAATGCAGCCCTATTAATAATAAAATCAGGAGCACAATTTTTTTGAGGTGTAGATGCAAGATGCAACGCAGTAAGTATTGAGAGATTACCCAGTAGTGCATATTTGTATCAGTTGGTCTCATAGTTCATTTTTTTTACATTCCTTCATCATTGATCTCTCTTCCATTGCAGGTGATTTATCATTCAGTGTCCAGTCAGTGTCTTAAAAACAGTTGTATACATTATCCTGTAAAGACAAAATTGAGACCCTTCCCCGGGCCTGTTAAATATGTTTTCCTTACCATGTATCCATTTGTCATATCAGGGATGAGCAATTACTTCTCCTCAGGAAGGGACTCCTTTTCAAAGTCCTTTATTAATTTTGTTGGTACCCATATCTTTTCTTTTCCTGTTGAAACAAAAGCAAAACCCCCACCCCATCAAAGCACATATCCCAGCTTCCATTCTGAAGTCAACACATCCTTGAAGTAGATGGGTTGGTTTATCTCAGAAGATTTCTCTATTACCCAATGTCTCTCAGCAGCTGATGTTCCCCTTTCATCAGTGTTAAGAAAATTCAAGTCAATAAGGCACTGTGCAACCTCTTCCTGGGTTTTCTCATTTCTCTCTTCTGTTTATAAAGCATCTCTTTTAAAGTGTGGTGAGATCTCTCTACAACTGCCTTTCCTGTAGGACTTTGTGGTATCCCCGTAATATGCTTTATATTATAATATCCAAAAATCAGTTTCATTTTTTGGGAAATGTAAGCTGAAGCATTGTCAGTCTTAATTTGAGTGGGAATTCCCATTATCTCCATGGCTTTCAAAAGGTGAATAAGTACAGAATCAGCCTTTTCAGAACTTAGGACAGTCGCCCATTGCTTTCCAGAGTAAGTATCGAAAGTATGATGTACATACTTCATCTTTCCGAATCCTGGGAAGTGAAACATATCCATTTGCCAGATCACAGTTCTCTGTGTACCCTTAGGATTACTTTCTGCAGGTAAAGATGGTTGGTTATAGAAAGAGCAAGTGTTACAATTCCTTAGTATTTCTTTTGATTGATGCCAAGTGATAGAAAGATTCTTCCTTAGTCCTTTGCTATTAACATGATGTTTCTCATGAAATTCTGTGGCCTCTAGCACATTTCCTATCAGCAACCAATCAATTTCATCATTATCATGTGCTAGAGGGCCTGAGAGACCCATGTGTGCCCTGATGTGTGTTATGTACATAAGATGTATCCTATCTCTGATGATATCTTGTAGTTGTATGAACAGTAAGGTCAAGTCTGTATCGTCAGGAATGAAGTCAGTAGTTTCAATATGTAAAACAACTCTTTCTACATACTGAGAGTCAATAATTACATTTAGAGGCTCTGTGAAATCGAACAACACTATAATAATTGCATATAGTTCTGAACAGAGTTATAAGGGCTCTGAGCCACTTTAATTAAGTTTTCAGATTTGTAGCCAGCCTACTTAAGTTATTCACATAAGTACAAAATGTAGAAGCTCCAGAAATGGGTTTTCCTGTACCACATGAGGTAAGATCCAATTAGTTTCCTTTATAAATTGAATTCTCTTGCTTTCAGGATATTTATTATTAATCTCTCCTAAAAAATCACTGCAAGCCTTTTGCCACTGTTCACTGTCTACCCATAATCAATCAATTTCTTCATTAACCAAAGGCACAACAATTTCTGCAGGGTCCTTTCCAGTCAATTGGTGAAGTCTAAATTTATCTTTAAACATTAGGTCAGAAATTTTTTTCGATATATGTTTTCAGCTTCTTCCTTAGCCTATGCAGCAGAAATATCCATTCTAATATAATGTTTTCTCTTTGCATTAAGATTCCTGTTGGAGACTGTCTAGAGGTAAATTAACCAGTATGCAACCTAGGTCTGGATCCACATGATCCACATGTGCTTCTTGAAGTTTCTTTTCCACCAACTCTAACTCTTTCTTGGCTTCATTGGAAAATTCTCTTGGACTATTTAAATCCTTCTACCATCTAAAATCTTAAACAGATTAACTAGTTTATAGTTTTTTTATACCAATAGTGGGCTGTAGATGAGGAATATCCCCTAGTAGCTTTTGAATATCATTAAGAATTCTCAATTAATCTCCATTCAATTTCACCTTTTGTGGCCTAATTTTTTTAAACCTATTTTATATCCTATATAATTGATAGAATCTCCCCTCTGTACTTTCTCTAGAACAATTTGTGGTTCCCAATCAGGCAATATTTTCTTTAGTTCTTCAAACAATGTTTCTAATGTTTCTGGGTTTAGGTCTGCCAACAAAATATCATCTATATAATGGTAAATGATAAATTGTTGGAAGCACTTGCACAGTATTTCTAGTGGTTGTTGTACAAAATAATGGCATAAGGTGGGACTATTCAACATTCCTTGAGGGAGGACCCTCCATTGGTACCTCTTCACTGGACATGAATTATTAAGAGTAGACACTGGGAAAGAAAATTTCTCTTTGTCCTGTTCCTGTAAAGGTATGGTAAAAAAAAAAAAAAAAAAAAAAAAAAAAAAAAAAAAAAAAAAAAAAAAAAAAAAAAAAAAAAAAAAAAAAAAAAAACAATCCTTCAAATCAATAACCATAATAAGCCATCCCTTAGGTAACAGAGAAGTCAGAGAAATACCAGATTGTAAAAGGGCCCAAAGGTTGAATCACTTTATTAATTGTTCTCAGATCCATCACCATCCTCCATTTTCCAGATTTTTTCTTGACAACAAAAACAGGAGAATTCCATGGACTAGTTGATTCTTTGATATGCTGACCCTGTAACTGCACTTGTACCAACTGTTTCAAAGCCTGAAGTTTTTCTCTTGTCAAAGACCATTGTTGAACCCAAATAGGTTTTCTGTTAACCATTTCAAAGGCAGTGCTGTGAGTGTCCTTTTACATTCTGCGGTTATTGGGCAATTCTTTTGTACAACCTGAATGGCCAGTGAATTTTCTTCATAGCACCTTAAAGCATCACTCTTGGAAACATAATTGAGTCTCTGGATGGCATCAGAACTGGAAGGATTTTAATCTAGGGATTCCATTGCATTAGAAGGTCACAATCCCACAAATTTACTGCTATGTCAGCAATATATGGCTTCAACTGTCCTTTCTGACCTTCTGGTCCTCTGCATTTGAGCCATCTCACGCTCTGTTTCACCTGAGAAATTGTTCCAATACTGAGAAATTGAATATCCACTGCCTGTAAAGTCCATCTTTGATGTCTTGATTGTGGGGTTATGATCAAAACATCAGCTCCAGGGTCGACTAAGCTCTGAATATAAATATTATCTACCCGATAAAAAAGATTCGTTTTGTGATTCTTCTTGGAACTTCCAATTTCTCTCTATTATCCAATGCTGTTTGATCTTCTAGATCAGGCATTGGATGCCCTACTTGTCCTGAGAATGCTGGTCTTCTACTGTGACTGGATATGATCTTACCTTCCTCAATTTTGGAGTCTGATTTTTGGGGGCTTCCCAGGGGAAGTATGTAGTCCTTTGCCACACCTTCTGTATAACCCAGAAGGCAATCACCTTCTGTTTGAATCAAACCTAAAATGGGCATTATTTCCAAAAGTACCTTGTGTACAATTCTGTCTTATATGGCCTGGTTTACCACAGTTGAAACAAGTGATGCCTTGGTTCCTCACCCTAACATTAGCAATGACTTAGCCTACCCAATTCTCCTCATGGCAATGGTGAGATTCAGCATTAATTGCATACTAAATCCATTCTTCTATTGGTGCAGATATGATCTTTAAAGGCATAAGCATTCTTTTACATTCCATATTAGCATGATCAAAGGCCAGAGAAAGTATTAACTGCTAGAAAGTCTGTATAAGGGTCTTTTAAGACTTGTTTGACCTTAGTATAAGGCTCAATTTTTTTTGACCTGGGTCCAAAATCTTTTCCCAAGCATTCAGTGCAGCAGTATGGCATAGTAATAAAGTATGCTCATCATAAGTAGTTTGAGCTTCACATCAGCAAACATGCCTTCACAAAGGATTTGGTCCTGAGAAGCAAAGAAACCCTTAATTTTTCCTTGTTGTTATAGTGTTCTAGCCTCCTCCCTAAATCAGCTTCTCCACTGCAAATTCTGACTTTGGTCCAAGACAGCAGCCATTAGCTGCATTCAATCAATTGGTAAATTTGGTTTTTTGCTGACCATGGATTTAAAAGTTGCTTTACATAAGTAGAGTGTATACCATGTAATGATGTTGCCTTCTTAAAATCCTTGATGTCTCTCATATATATTGGCTCATAACTATACTCTACAAATTCTGAGGATCCCCTAGATGCTTTCTTTGTCTGAACAGTAGCTGGGAGCAATAGTGGTGGGGCAGGGGGTAGCCCCATCATGTTTACCACCTTATGTAGAGTGTCTCCAGTACCATAACATTCCATCGGGAGTTGACCTGAGCTGTTCTGAGCATAAGATGCACTACTACCCTTTTCTAGTACTGCAATACAGTCCTCCCATTCCTGAAGCTTGGACACTACTGGCTCCTATTCCTGTATTTTGGATACTACCGGTTCCCATTCCCGGATTTTGGATACTACTGGGTTCCATTACTGGAGTTTAGATACTAATGATTTTTATAGAGCTTGATTTTCCTGATGAAGCAGTCCTTCCAAAGACCTCACCGAACCAGCAATTTTTTGATCCACATCATTAACATAATTATTTTCTTGTTCTCATCATTAATGTAGTCAATAAGTTTCTTGTTTTCATCATTTACATAGAGCCTACATTTTTCTTGTACAGTGTTATCCATATATAAAGAGGAAGCTTTATCTGAAAGCTTATTGTAACCAATTTCCAGGGAATTAACCCTATCTGCCATTTTACTGTTTGAAATTTCCACATCACACATCTTGGACATCAATGGTTGATTTTCATATTTCACCTCCTTAACCTCATCTGCCATTTTATTGTTTGTTATGTCCATATCACAAACCCGGGACATCAATTGGTGATTTCCATATTTCACCTCTTTCATCATTCTCATATTTTGAAACATAAAATAGAGAAACAAGCTGAAAAATAGTAGGACTGGAGTATTGAAGCCTTTAAGATATTCATTTGAGAATTGATTATGAAAAAATATGACCTGAAGTCATTAATGGAATAATTATCACCTATTATAATGATGACATTTGGTCAACAGGTGTCACAGTAGTGTTCAATGCTGCGTTCACCAGCAATATGGTGGATGCAGGGACTCTCAGCAGCGCCAGGCTACCTACAGACCCTGTGTGGTCGGAAGGGGCCTCCGCAGGCAGAATACAACTCTTAGAAAAAGCAAAATCTCACAAATTAAGACAGGATGGCAATCAGAAATTTTTTGGTGGCGCCTGCGGCATACATGCGGTTTTTTGCATGTGCGCAGAGGAATTTACACTCGCCTGGTCCCAGCTCAGTCACAGACAGTGACAGCAATTACATGGAGGCACCAGTATCATGGGGCAAGATTGCACTCCTGCTTGAGCCGTGCCCTGATGTCACTCAGTTGTGGCTCAAAGTACAGAAGTTGTGGCCGCTAAGTGGCAGTGACTATGAGCCTCCAAGAAAAAGCAGCATAGAGGGGCAACTCTCGACTCAGCTGGTACAGGAATGAGACCACCTAGTGCTCTGCTGGCTGACTGGAGAGAGAGCAGTGGAGCCCAGTATGAAGGACAGGCCAGTGAGGGAGGGAGCTTTCAGCCCACACACCGGAGTGCAGGTTCCCAAAGGTGAACACTCCACCTGTTCTCTGCTTTCTAACAGTGTTTAAAACACAAATGGACCCCCTACATCCATGGGCAGAGGCCTGACGTTGGGTCACCAGATGGCAGAAATCCTCTTAAATACACCAATCCAAACTTAATATTTGTTAAAATATATGCCAACACTCACGATACAGGTTACAGCTTAGGTATATGCCTGATAGACTAGGTTATCCACGCTGTGGATGATGGATGCCGATGGATGCCTAACCGATCTCTCCAGCAATCTGTAACCAGGAAACAGGGCCTTCCAAGATCCCAGCAGCCCCTTATAAATAGGGTAGGTCACTCCCCCTTCTGGAGTCCGGGACCCTGGATAGGCGTTTTCAGACCTTATCAGCTGACACCTGAATCCCACCACACAGGTACACTGGCATATTCTGTTATATATAAAATAGAAATATGTATTTTTTAATTTTCATGTCTTATCTTCCTAATATTATAAAGTACCAAAATAACTTTCTAAATCATCTTTGGCTTGCATTAGGATTATATGTGTATTCATAACTTTAATTGATGTTTATAATGTTCAGGAACATGAAAGAATTGTTTAGTTTTTACTCTCAATAAGGATATTTATTTATTAATATCTTAGGTACAAAATGTACAGAAAGATTTTGTTTTTCTGGTTGTGAATGGTTCTTAATTTACCCTTTTCATATTATAATACCATCTGTATTTTCATGTTATGAATTTTTTCCAACTTTATAGTTTCATTGGACTCTGTAAACTCCAGTAGTATTTTGTGGATTTTGGTAAGCTGATTTAAAACTTTCTATAGGCAAAATGCTACAAAAAGCCAGGCTAACCATAAGGGAAATAAAACTGTAGGCTTTATACCAACAGATATCAAGAGGTATTATCAAGAGAATAAAATTAGAACATAGTGGCATTTGGAGAGATTCATTTGTGTGAACGATTTACACAAATGAACATGAGATGCAAAACAGTAAAGTAATATGTATTCTAATATGTGGATAATTGAGTTTGACAGTGTTGGCAAAAAAAATTCAGTAAAGAAACAATGCATGCTGACTTTCAACTTGATCTAATATCAGAAAATAATGTATCTGAATCTCTTAATAACATATAGAAAATCAGTTTCAGTTAGACTTAAGTATCTCAATGTTAATATTATAAGAAGCATATTTTGACCAAATATATGAAACATCTCTTCAACAAGATAAAAATAGTTCAAAAGCAAAGGAAATTATACAACTTTTACAAAAATGTATTTTTAAACATCAAGACATGACATTAATTGGGTGCATGTATAAAATAGATGGCAGGAAAATGTCCAATATACATAGTTGAAAAAATGTCATACTCACAGGGTACAAGATTAGCTCAAAAAATCAATAGCTCTTCTACACAAACATAAAAGACCTGAAAAAGAAATAAGGGAAATATCTCTGTTTATATTAGCTGCAAATAACATTAAATATCTTGGCATAATGGTAACCAGGGAAGTAGCAGAGCTGTTTGACAAAAACTTTAATTCATTGAAGAAAGAATTTAAGGTGGATATCAGAAAATGGAAAGATCTCCCATGCTCCTGAATAGGTAGGATCATCATAGTAAAAGTGGCAATTTTACCAAAAACAAATTACAGATTCAGTGCAATCCCCATCAAAATCACAACACAATTTTTTTACAGACCTTGAAAGAACAATACTCCACTTCATATGGAATAACAGGAGACCCAGGATTGCCAAAACAATCCTGCTCACTAAAGGAACTTCAAGAGGAATCACCTTCACTGACTTCAATCTATACTATAGAGCTACAGTAATAAAAACAGCCTGGCACTGGCATAAAAACAGACTTTTGGATGAATGGAATAGAAATGAAGACCTAGACATTAACCCACACACCTATGAACACCTGATTTTTGAAAAGAGGCCAAAATTTTCAATTTAAAAAAAGACAGTATCTTCAACAAATGTACATACATAGAAGAATGCAAATAGATCCCAACCTATCACCCTGCACAAAATTCAAAAAAGTGGATCAAGGATCCCAATATAAACCCAGCTACACTAAACTTGATAGAAAAGAAAGTGAGAAATACCCTCCAATGCCTTGACACAGGTGACTGCTTCCTAAATATAATACCAGTAACACAAACACTAAGAGCAACAGTTAATAAATGAGATCTCTTGAAACTAAGAATCTTCTGTAAGGCAAAGGACACAGTCAATAAGACGAAATGATAGCCTACAGAGTGGAAAAAGATCTTCACCAACCCTACATCTAACAGAGGACTGATCTCTAAAATATGGAGAAAACTCAAAAACCTAGAGACATTCCAAACGTAAATAACCCAATTAAAAAATGGGCTTCAGAGTTTAAAAAATGAAATTCTCAACAGAAGTATTACAAATGGATGAAAGTCACTTAAAAAAAATTCTCAAAATCTTTAGTCATCAGAGAAATGCAAATCAAAACAACTTTGAAATATCACCTTACACCTGTCAGAATGTCTAAGATCAAAAACACAGATGACAGCCTATGCTGGAGAGGAAAGCATTTCTCCATTTTTGGTGGAATTGTAAACTTATATAGTACTCTGGAATGCAATATGGTGCGGTTTCTCGGAAAACTTGAAATCAGTCTCCCCAAGGATCCAGCAATACTGCTATTGGGCATAGACCCACAGGATGCACATTTGTACCCCAAAGACATTAGGTCAACCATGTTCATAGTAGCATTATTCATAATATCAACAACCTGGAAACAACCTAGATGCCCCTCAACTAAAGAATGGATCAACAAACTGTGGTAATCTATACAATGGAGTACTATTCAGAAAAAAAAAATGACAACCTAAAATTTGCAGGCAAATGGATGGATTTGGAGAATATTCTTCTGAGCGAGGTATCACAAGCCCAGAAAGATAGACATTGGATAAACTCACTCAAAAGTATATTTTAAACAAAAATCAAAGAATATCCAAACTACAAACCAAAACCCCTGAAAAATTTGGGATCTGAAGGAACTTAAGAAAAATATCCAGGGGTTCCCCTAGGAAGAGAAAAAAGATCTCCTTCACAAATTGAGATCATGAAGAGCTGAGAACAAAACAAGAGAGAAAGAGATGGTTGAGTGAGAGGACCAATGAAGCAGGGGAGAGATGAATATCTTAATAGAGGAAGCCAATATGGGTTTGGAAAGAGACTGGGTGCTAGAACAACCTACAAGAATCACAGGATATTCCTGGTAGGTCTCCAATCAACAGTGGATGGGGTGTCTAAACAGGACTTCCCCTATAATCAAATGAATAAAACCCTAAGTGTCATCACAGTACCTACATCCATCAATGAATAGAGGTGAATAGAGATCCATGGCTCAGCACTAGGCAGAGTTCCTGGTCCAGCTGAGAGCAGAGGAGAAGAGTATGTATGAACAGGAGGATAGGGATTAGGAGAAGTCCCACAAGAACAGCCACTGGGGAATTGTCAGGAAAAGGAGCTAGGCCCTCCAAGGGTAAGCAATAGTCAACTGGCATGGGCAATATGTGGAGCCTCAATAGGTAGGGTCATACTGTATTCCTGTGCTTTGATTAGCACCTTGGAGTGCATTCCCTGCAGAGGAATGCTTAACCCAGTCTTGATATTGGGATGAGGAAATAGGACTTGCTTGGAGTGGATTTGCCACACTGAGCTGATCCACCTTGGGACTTCTTGCCTTTCTTGATGATTGGGAGACAGGAGGGGGAAGCTTGATGTGGACTGGGAGAGATTGGGAGGAGGGAAGGAAGGGCAAGCAGGAGGACATATGAGGGAAAAAAATTTTTAAATAAATTAATTAATTTTTTAAAAAAGAAAAATACCTTCCCCCAAAAAAGAAGTCATACTCAGAAAGAAAAAAAATGATTTGTGCCTATTGAATGAGCCATAAATAAAATAGATATAATCAAAATAGGGCAAAAGTTTCCAGCAGTTGGTTCTTAATAGAAGTTATCTAATATCAAATAAACATTTGAGACAACAATTAGCATGGAAACTTACAAAGAAAGTACATCTTAAGCCAGCTAAGTAATAAGTATGTTTTGTTTCTATTAACTGTGGTCGTAAGTTGTATGAGAGAATAAATTTAAAAATGAAAAAATAACATAAAGTTTTTAATTTTTCTCTTATCTATGTCATAAAATCATTCATTTGTAAATTTCATATTTTATATGCATGTAGCTTAAGTTGTGCTTTCTCAACTTGCTTTTGATAACAGAATGTGGGCAAAGTATCAATAAGCCAGTTCTGCAGAAGAGCCTTAGGAAATATCAGAACTGTATTCTTGTTCCTCCTGTAAAGTTGTGACTCGTTATAAAGCATCATGATCCAAGGAGACAGTGACTTATAGAGCAAGATGGGAAAACCTTCAACCTCAAGCAGCTCTTCTGCAAATGATGACAAATCTCTGAACAACAATAATGTTTAATCCTACAAATGACTGCAACTATGAAATGACATCTACTTAAGGGTTAACAGTGGAGAACAATTAAAATTCTCATTCAATATTGATAGAAGTCGAAATTGTTAGAAACTTCAGACATGGGCACACACAGGTACCATGGAGAGAAAAAAAGAGGGGAAGAATGGGAGGGGGACAAAAGGAAAGGGAAAGAAGGAAGGAGGGAGATGGAGAAAAGAAGTAAAGATAAAACAGAAAGATGGAAAGAAACAGAGACTGAGCACTAAATGAAAATTTCACTGCTAATAAGACATTCAACCAGTATGTGCCTAGATATTCACCGAAGATAATACTTTTTTGATAAAAAAAATTAAAGGACAAAATCTGGCAACAAACTCTATGTTCACTAATAATAAAAATGATAAATAAATGACTAATAATTCACTTGGTGGGCACAATCCCCTGGAAAAAAAATGCAAGTTGCAATGGTACAAGTTATGATAACACAGGGAATGTTAATAAAGCATTGAGTAAAGCAAGTCAACAGAGAAACCAGGTCAGCATTGCCTACAGTGGGCTTTCTCCCCCTGTGTTTTCAGGTCCTCATGTGTAGGTCATCACATAGTTGTGGCTCTAGATTCTAACATTCCTTGGAGATGAAACCTCACAGTTGTTTATTCTGACTTTTTATCTAGTTTCTTTATGCTACAAAAGTCATGAAAAAATAATTTTTGAGATCTAACAACATGCCAACATGAATTGACACCAACAAAACATTTTATTTCACAGAAAACTGAAAGACAATTCTTACTTCCAACCCCAGAGTCACACAGTAATCCTTTGTTAAAATCAATGACTCATAGAGCAAAATGAAAAGTCTTGATATAGTTAACAGACTTGCACAGGTTTAACAGAACTGACAGAAGAGTGGGACATAATCAGAATGATAAAATGAATTAATATAAAAATCTCCTAAGTACAACTCCTCAAATAATCATAGTAAATTTATTTTATCTATGTCAGTCACTTTACATAGTAGTAATTACCTTGCACACCTCACATTTAGTAACTGAGTCCATGAAAGTTGTTTGAAATAAATAAAATTTCTTATTTTGATTTGATTCACATTTTATCTTCTCCATAAATAAAATTTATGACATGTCATTTAACCTTTCTTAAGCTCATGCAAAATATAATACATATATATAGTAAGAAGTCTAATAATTTTGATAATCAAACATAGTAGTCTAAAGAATAATAATGACATCAAAGTAACTATTAGATGCAATATCCCTCCCCCATCTGTAGACAAAAATTTCTGGATGAACTGAATATTCAGATAAAGTAAAATACTATTTCAATTTTTTAACTCAAATCTCCAAAGCTTGCATTATTTATTTTATTAATACTTCATTAAAATATTGAAACACTTTAAAAAGAGGCTGAATTTACTCCCAAGGATTATAAATGTGGTTATTATATATTTATCTATAAATTTTTTATTACTTAAAGTGCTAAAATTTGTCGTAATTACTAATCCAGGCTCAAATTTAATATGAATGCCATTTATGATTCTATATAATAAATAGGCAATATAAAAATATCAAACATTAACTGCTCTGTACATAAAATGACAACAAATGCTAAAAGTTTGATAGAATCCTTAAATGTGTAAATATTCTTCAGATTCAATAATGATTAATATAATTAAAACTATATTCATTTCTTATTTTGTTAGTAAAACAAAGATAATTCAGATGAAGCAAGAAAAAAAACCTTCTTCCTGTCTCCCTCCCTCCCTCTTTCTTTTGTTCTTATAGTATTATGTTTTATTATTTTGTACTAAGCTATCAGTTGTGTGCTTCTAAGGCCATGTGCTGAAAAGGCAGTCACATCTGAACCTTTTATTCCCTTCCAATCCTTAAAAGCATAGGAATTAAATACTATGAACATGATGACATCTGCTGTGCATGGAGGTGCATGATTTCATTGATCCCAGCATTCAGGAGGTAGGTTAAGGCAGGTGGATCTCTGTGAGTTTGAGACCAGCCTAGTCTATTGAACAGGTTTCAGGACAACTAGAGATGTTATATAGAGAAATACTTTCTTACAAAAATAAATTAATGAATGAATGAAAAAACAGGTATATAGATAGGTAAAAATGATGACATCCCACAATAGCCAAGAATAGGAAAATATTGTAAAAACACTGGTTGGTTTAAATTCTATTCTGTAAATTGAAGGTACATGTATCAAATTCATTTATATTGCAAATAGCATACATGGACATCATTTTGATAGAATGTAATATAAGGAAAGTAATATAAATACTTCACTTTTGTTGATCTGAAATAATCTAATTATATCATGTCTCCCTTGGGTAATAATCATAAGTTCTGAACAATCTACTAAAACAGAACATGTTTTTGAAGGTATGAAAAATGAGTTGACAAAGGTGGTGAGAGCTGTAGGGAATTATAAGTTGAAAACTAAGGGGGAAATATCCAGGTGTTTAGTCTAAGAATAAATCCTTATTCCATTGAAGAAATGAATTCAGAGACAAGTTTGCAGTTGTGACGACTTGAGTTCAAGAGAATGATAATATCAAATATTTAAGAGAGAAATATCAGAAAAACAAAAAGCCAGAAATGAAACCCATACTACTCACTACTATGTGTACACTCTATCCAGATCAAGACTTTAAGAAATATCAGTTCATAGAGCTTTGGTTCTATGCCCTTGGGCCTGGGACAAATTAACACATTATAACATACAAAAAGTCACTGAAGAAAGAAGATGCTCTGCGTGAAGAGGAGTTAGGGCATAGAAAGAGATGCCAGGGATATTGAGAATGTGTCAAAGGAAGACACAGCTTGGTGGTGACCATTGTATATCAAAGAGAGGACTTGAAGGCAATTCTCACAGAAGGAAAACTTTGTGTTGTGAGATGCCTTTGCTAAATAAGCCCAAAGTCAGCTAAGCCATCAGGCAGTCTCAGCAGAATCACTGTCACTTTGTAATAAAAACTGTTCCTTTGTTATTACTGAGAAACTAATGATTCTAGTTTTCCCAGCTCTTAGTTGATATACAGATCATGAATTCTGAAGCCAGGGAAGAAATTACTAGTCTCCTACTAGTTTTCCTGTGGATGATGCCTGTGGCCTCTAGGTTATGATTACAGTAGGTAGCTTACTTTTTAAAAAAACTGAAAAGCATTCTTTTTTTCTAAAAACATAGATTCTCCTCTTAAGTCTAATGATGTCTACAGGGAAAGATTTATGACTCGGTTCCAATTCATATCTGTTTTCTTAGCATTCATGTCAGGGTGTATATAGCTCTGATGTACATCTTTAGACTATTTGAGAAATGTTTTGTAATCAAACAATACTGCCTGGATCCAGGTTTGAATAGCTTCTTTTATTTCTTTCTCTTTTTTTCTCCATATTTCAAATCCAAAGCAATCATGACTGGAAGCACCAATAACCTCAAGTTCCTTAAAGGTCTTCACTTATTTCACAGGGGGGGTGGGGTGGGAAATAATATTTCTGCTATGTATTGTCTATCTATTCCTTATTATTCCCACTCTTCAGTCCTCTGAAAGAGAAAAGCTGAATATGACTCCTTAATTATTTGATGTCTATAAGTGAAGCCTCTTTTTTTGCCTAAAGAGCCTCTCAGAAATGAATGCTTCCAAGAAGTCAACAACCCATAGATAAAATTATATTTATTAGAGAAACTAAATGTTCTAAAACCTTGGTCTTGGACCTTTCACCTCTACAACATGGAGAAATACATTTTTTATATCATCCAATACATAGTATTTCATTAAACCAGCCTAACAAAATCATCACTTGTAAGTTAAATCAGAAGTACATAACTTGGACTGAGGAGATGGTTCAGTCATCTGTAAAAGAACCCATTCCCAAGCATAGCAGCATGAGCTAAATAAATAACTAATTATTATTAATAATAATAATAATAATAATAATAATAATAATAATAATAATAATAACCCTAGCTGTAGCTATGCTGAAGTTTAACCCAGAACAGCTAAGACAGGATGGGGGGGGGATCTCTGGGATCTACTGGCTAGCCAGTCTCACCAAACTGGTGAATTTCCAGCTCAGTTGAAGATGTAGTCTCACTAGGTAGAATTCAGGAAGCCACTCAACACCAGTCTTTCACACTCATATACACATGCGCATTTCCCTCCCCACAAAAGCACATACACTTATACACTTATATATATATATACATATATATATACATATATATATATATACATGCACATAATAAAAGTTTAACTTCCCTGACTCTTAGTTTCCTCTGAATAATAAAGAAAATATCATTCACATTGTTAAAAATTAATTAGATAACTTGTGGTGACATGTTTATGATTCTCTAATTCACACATGTTCATTCTTGGAATAAACAAGATAGTATAGATATTCCTTTGCTCAAAAATATTTTTTAAGTTTCAAATGTCACACAACACAGGATAGACATCCAAATCAAGTTCTGTTTGACTATAGAACCTTTGATCTTTATATAACCCCAACTCTCAAAAACAGAATTGTAAAATGGCTCTTAAGAACATACTGCTATAACCATAAAGCAGAACATCACTCAGCCCCAATCAGAGAAGCATTGTTTTGTAGTAAACAGTTGTTAACACAGACCCACATTTAAACAGTATGAAGAGAGTGAGAGACTTTGGAAGGACTCATACTTTGGAAGTCTTTAATCAAAGTACTCCCTTCAAAGTTCGGGGAGATATGTGAAAGAGAACACTGAAGATCCTAAGAACTGAGGTGTTAGATGACACCAAAGAAACGGTGTCTTTCAAGAAAACAGGGATAAAGTACATATGAACTCACACACAATTTTACAGCACAAGACCTGCACAAGTTCAAAACAGACAAGATTCCAGCACTGAGGAGCAGTGAAAGCAAAGTCCTGACCAAGAAGATATCTGCATTTATTTTAGAAAGGGAAATTAAACTTTCTCTAATAGAATAAGTCTGTACATAGCAACCATACTGCACAGCAGGAACCTTGCCCAGAAGCAGTTATCAAATATAAAGTTGACTCAATGTTTCTTTCTGTGCTTTTTGTTTTGTTTTGGTAATTTTTTGTCTAATTAGTTTCTTGTTTTAATTTTTGTTTTTTGAGAGAGAAAACAAGTAACAAATTTGGTGGGTAGGGAGGTGGAAATCGTCTAAAAGGAGGTGGAATGTGAAAAGAATATGTCATAATTAACACATATTGTACAAAATTTTAAATAACATAATTATAAATGACCATTTTGGTTTTTAGGTTCTAAATTATATTTCAAATATGTGTAAGGAAAGAAATCTACCATTGTATGAATAAAATACAATCAAGCCCTTTCAACTGGAATATGTAATTGCATCTAGAATTCTCCTGGTAAATTTTCATTAATCCAGTACAGAAGAAAAAGCAACTGGAAATCTTAGTTCAAATTCAGCATTTTACTCCATGATTTCAATTGTTGAACAAAGTGCACATCTGTACAAGGAAAACTGCACCATGGTTACACCTACATAAAAGAGGAATGTTGATGTTCAAAGAAACTGTCACACAGACTGTGATGTTCCTGACTTTAGTACACCCTGTCTAATATCAAAAACTAAATCTGAATAATGTTTCTGATAATTTTACACAATATCTGAGTTAATTTATGTTGCATGAATTGGTCTTATAATAAAAACCTGGAGCCAGACGTTAGGATAAAGCTGAAAGACCAGAGAGACAGAGGAACAAGTC
This sequence comes from Phyllotis vaccarum, assembly GCA_033318265.1. Classification (NCBI taxonomy): domain Eukaryota; kingdom Metazoa; phylum Chordata; class Mammalia; order Rodentia; family Cricetidae; genus Phyllotis; species Phyllotis vaccarum. Next base: position 91,394,575 of record JARWLC010000005.1, on the reverse strand, counting down.
ACTAGAGAAATTTGTCACCACTACTGAATTCTAAGGTCAAAAAGGTTAGATCCTGTCTATATGAACCCTCAGACTGAATGTTCTGAGTGCTAAGCCAAAAGGAAGGGAAGTGATGGCCCAAATTCCTGTCTCCTCCAACCTAATTTTCCTTTTACTGCCCAGCCACATCAAGTCCTGTTTCAACCTTCCTAGTGCTAGTGTTGTGCCCTGGTTGCCGCAAGACCCTCGAAGAAACCACCAGAGGTGCAGACTTTCCAAAATGCAAAAGCAAGGCTTATTGAAAAGTGCCTAGTTTCAATATTGGGAAATTTATTGTTTTGATGTTTAGTTTTACATGATTATTACATATTTTCTGTCGACTCATCAGGCTCATTACCAACTAGCTCTTACAACTCAACCCATTTTTATAAATCTATGTATGGTTAGGTGGCTCTGTAGTTTTACCTGTGTTCCATTAAATCTTGGTCTCTGAGTGGCCACCTACAGCTTCTCCTTAACTTTGCCCTTCTCCATATTTTATTTATATTTGCATTTTCCACCTGCCTCTAGCTGCCTTGCCATACACCAAAACAGCTTCATTATTAACAAAAGGTAAAAAAAAAAAGTCAATTCAAAGTATACAAAAAGATATCCCGCATCACTCACTACTCTTCCCTTCTTTGTTGCCCTCCCTTCTTCCCAGTCATCTCCCACCTTCCCCCAGCCCATTCCCCTATTCATTCCTCAAAGATGATAACGATCCTCAGGGTAAGTTAGTGCAGTTTATTATATCCAGTTTGGGTAGGACTGAACACCTCCCTGCAGTATGAAGCCAGAGCAAGGTATTCCTCTGTAGAGAATGGGCTTCAAGAAACCAGTTCATGCACAAAGAATAAATTCTCATCCCATTTGTAGGGCCCACAGCCATTTGACTGCCATTCACATTCAGAGGCCCTAGTTCAGTCCTATATAGCTTCCCCATAAAAACAGTGCTAAAAGAAAAGTTCATAGCAATAGTTAGAGCAATTTCAAGTGAGACACTTAACATCACAGTTGAAAGCACTAGAACAAGAGGCAATCGGCCAGAAAGAGTAGAAGGCAGGAAATAAACTGTGGTGGGATTCAGGTGTCAGCTGATAAGGTCCAAAGATGCTTATCCAGGGTTCCCAGCTCTGGAAGAGGGAGTAGCCAGCCATATTCATAACAGGCTACTGGGATCTTGGGGTCCCATTCTCTCTCTCTCTCTCACTTTTTTTTTGTTCCCTGACTGGGAATCAAACCCAGGTCATGACAGTGAGAGCACAGAATCTTAACCACTAGACCAAGCCAGCCAGTTCCTAAATAGTCATACATAGTCAACATAAAAATCAAATCTTACCATGTGATTGGATGCAGCTAACTGCCGCCGTCTTGGACCAAATTCAAAATTTATAGTGGAGAAGCTGGATTAGGAAAGAGGCTAGGGCCTCAGAACAACAAGAATAAATTAGGGGTTTCTTTGTTTCTCAGGACCAAATCCTTGGTGAAGGCATGTTTGCTGATGTGAAGGCTCAAACTACTTATGATAGGATACTTTATTACTATGGTGTACTGCTGCACTGAATGCTTGGGGAAAGATTCTGGACCCAGGTCAGAAAATTGAGCCTTATACTAAGGTCAAACAAGGCTTAAAAGAGCCTTACACTGACTTTCTACAGGGGCTTACCATGTACATACAGTAGTATCAGATCCGGAAGTTAGGAAGTAGTTAATACTTTCTCTGGCCTTTGATCATGCTAATCTGGAATGTAAAAGAATGCTTATGCCTTTAAAGATCAGATCTGCACCAATAGAAGAATGCATTCAGTATGCAATTAATGCTATCTCTCCATTGCGATGAGGAGAATTGGGTAGGCCAAGCCATTGCTAATGTTAGGGTGAGGAACCAAGGCATCACTTGTTTCAACTGTGGTAAACCAGGCCATGTAAGACGGAATTGTACCCAAGGTACTCTTGGAAATAATACCCATTTTAGGTTTAATTCGAATAGAAGGCGATTGCCTTCTGGGTTATGGAGAAGGTATGGCAAAGGACGACATTGGACCAATGAATGTAGATCTACCAGGGACAAAGAAGGCAATCCCTTACCATCGGGAAACACCTCTGGAGGCTTCCTGGGGGAAGTCAGACTCCAAAGTCAAGAAAGGTAAGATCATATCCAGTCACAGTGGAAGACTAGCATTCTCAGGATGAGTAGGGCATTAATGCCTGATCTAGAAGATCATACGGCATTGGATAATAGAATAAATTCAAGAGAGAAATTGGAAGTTCCAAGAAGAATCACAAAACGAATATTTTGGAAGACTTCAATAAATGAAGAAAAACCAAAATTGAAAATACAGGTAGATAATATTTATAACCAGGGCTTAGTCGATATGGGGGCTGACATTTTGATCATAACCCCACAATCATGGCATCCAAAATGGCCTTTACAGACAGTGGATATACAATTTCTGTGTATTGGAACAATGTCTCAGGTGAAAAAGAGTGTAAGATGGCTAGAATGCATAGGACCAGAAGGTCAGAAAGGACGGTTGAAGCCATATATGACAGACATAGTGACAAATCTGTAAGGTCATAACCTTCTATTGCAATGGAATACCCAGATTCTATGAGACCAACTGATACAAATATGCACTACTGGGTAATCTCTCAATTCTCACTGCTTTGAATCTTATATCTACACCTCTTTAAAAAAATTGTGGTCCTGATTTGACTTTTAATAGGGCTGGATTTGGAGTGGGAACAAGTGGCTTTCTCCCTCTCTAAACCCAAACATATTGGTAAAGAAAATGTGAGAGATTCTGTCTCATATCAGACAAGCCACCTCGTGTGGGACAGAAGACAGTTGGAATGTTTAGGGACCAATATTATTGTGACTTCATCTTGAACCTTGTTTCTTTCTGTATCTGTACCTTCTAAACATCCTGTCTGCATACAATCTTCTCCTGAAGTCATAAAGGATATAAATATCTTCTTTGGGTATCAACAATGCTTAAGTTTTCCATTGTAAATAACATTTCCTTATATCTGCTATCTACAAAAAATCTGGAACTGAGATGGGAACCCCACCACAATGACTCCTACTGGTAAAACAGGAATAAAAGGGAGAGTATGAAAGAGAGGGAAAGAGACAGACAGGCAGACAGACAGACAGATAGACAGAGGCAGAAATAGAGAAATCAAGAACCTAGTGTACACCAATCAATGATTGCTTTTAGAAAATAAATTATTCATAAATGGATAGCTCTCTGATTATCCTTCAGGTCACATTTCTAATAAGAGCTCCAGATTAATTTACCTAGTACTCCGAGAATGGATATGGTTGTTTATAGTCAGTCCATTAGGACCTAACCATTGTTTTAGCTTTTACAGGATCCCAGAGAGATGCCATCACCCTTAAGTCAGCAAGAAACAACCCCATTAAGTTTTGTGTTCTGAGGGATGTGGGTAATTATTATTATTAATAGAATAGTTATAAGTTAAAATTGGGTTGAGGAAAGAATAATAATATAGCCTCAAGGATCTCTTTTTTAGAGACGAGAAAGGGGAATAGATAGGATGGATAAAAGTAGATTGTTCTACCTATAAACAATTTTTGCCGAATATATGGGCTAAGCTAAAGACAATATGCACTGGCATAGATATTTGTATATTGATACAAATGTGAAATCATTTTATATGTTTGATTGAGACAATGTGTACATTGGTACAAAGTTAAATCTGAAATTGCTTTATATAACCAAAGCAACTTGTACATTGATATAAAACTGAATCTGTAACTTTATGTAAAACTGAATTTGTAACTTATATTTTGTATATGCTTCTACCTCTGTTTAAAATATTTGCACATTATTGTCATGTACACTATACAATTATTACTTCCATTTAACTATACTAGAAATAATGTATGATTGCACTAGTTATGATATATGCACAAGATGTTTTATATAACTCTGGATGATATATATATTTATATATAATATATATAGTATATATATATGTCTAAAATACTGTTACCACTTTACATGGTATATATACCTCTGGATAATGTTTGATAGTCATATTAAAATACTAAATGTCATTGTTCATAGATTACACACTCCTTTATAGGTAATCTAATTTTATAGTACAGGTTTTAATCCTTAGGACAATAAAAACTGCAGTCAACATTACTTAAGTTGCCATGTCACAGTCATCTCAGATACAGGTTAGAATATCATAGATAGACAGGAGTCTTCAACCATTTCATCGACATTTAACATTTATTATTATTTTGGAATTTGGCCATGAGAAAGGTGATGAATCCTGATGTCACTGCTCCTTTCCCAAGATGGTGTTGAATATCAAGGATGCTCCTTTGGAGTTTGTCCTTTTGGAAGAGAATGGCCGGTTAGGTAAAGAACTGCCCTTATCTTGATTGCTGACAGTACATACATGATGTCCAAGCTGGATGAACAAGATGACAGATGGAGACTGATGAAACCTGCCTGGATAGGATAAAACAATCCCTTCAAAATTGTCCTACTTGTGAAAAGATCTGTCAGATACCATAGGTCTGTAGCCAATATAATGGATGCTCCAACAGTGCACAAAACCAGAGGTGATTGTCCAGGTAGCTGTGTTGCTGTCCTCTCCCAAATTTTGGAAGCTATGACTTGCATGTGCTTCTGACTTTCAGGTGATACATTTTTCTTCTCAGGTCTTGAAGGGGTTGAAGAATAGGTATTTAAGGTTACTACCCTACTATCCTTTAGTGAGGAATATTCAGATGTTGGATTTTCACTTTCCCAGATCAACATTTTTGAAGTAATTTATACACCCTACCACTTACCAATATTCTAGAAATATAGGATCTACTTTATATGTGTTAGCTTTTGGTTGTAGTTTGTACCTTATCCTCTCCTAGATACTACCTCATAATAATTCCTATTGGATATAGTCTTAGTTTAGAATTTTCTTAGTTAGACTAAAGGGGAATATGTGGTGGGATTCAGATGTCTGCTGATAAGGTCTGAAGATGCCTATCCAGGGTCCCAGGCTCTGGAAGAAGGAGTGGCCAACCCTATTCATAATGGGCTTCAGCATCCATCATTCACCACGTAGATAATCCAGTATATCATGGATCTATATAAGCTGTTACCTGTATCATGAGTGTTGGCTTATATTTTAATAAATATTAATCTTGGATTGATGTATTTTAAGAGAATTTCTGCCATCAATAAACTCTGGGCTAAATTAATAAAATTGAAACAATACAAAGAATCAATGAAACAAAGAGTTGGTTCTTTGAGAAAATAAACTAGGTATACAAACCTTATCTAAACTAATCAAAAGGCAGAGAGAAAATATCCAAGTAAACAAAATAAAAATGAAAAGGGGGACATAACAAAAGACACTGAGGAAACCCAAAAAATCATTAGGTCAAACTTCAAAAACCTATACACCACAAAATTGAAAAACCTAAAAGAAATAGACAGCTGTCTGCACATGGACCATTTACCAAACTTAAATCAAGACCAGATAACTTAAATAGAGCTCCCAAAGAAATAGAAGCAGTTATTAAAAGTCTTCCAACCAAAATAGCCCAAGACCAGATGACTTTAGCACAGAATTCTATCAGAATTTCAAAGAAGAACTATTACCAATACTCTTCAAATTTTTCCACAAATAGAAACATAAGAAATATTGTCAAACTCTTTTTATAAGCCTATAGTCACCTTGATACTCAAATCACACAAAGACTCAAAAAGAAATAAAATTATAGATTAACCTCTCTCAAAAACATTGATGCAGAGATATTTCAAAAAATACTGGTAAACCAAATCCAAGAACATATCAAAAAATTATCCACCATGATCAAGTAGACTCATCCCAGAGATACAGGGATGGTTCAACATACAAAAATCTGTCTATGTCATCCACCATATAAACAAGTTTAAAAAAGGAGAAAAAACACATGATCATCTCATTAGAAGCTAAAAATATCCTTTCAAAAATCCAACATTCCTTTGTGATAAAGAAAATATACAACATTCCAACAGTCAACATCAAACTATATGGAGAAAAACTCAAAGAAATCTGACTAAAATTGTAAGGGTTGAGAAATCCCCCACAAAATGGAGGACTCCACGATACGTTCTCTCATGCAATATGCTAGGGGATTTTTTATTTACCAAGCATACCTGGGTTTCACTGAACACACAGGAACAAAGAGCCCTGAGCTGAAATTGAACAAAGCTTTTATAGGTCATGGGGGTTGCTATGTGCAGGAATGCAGGTATAGGTCAGGGGGTTGCTACATGCAGGAATGCAGGAGGCAGATAGCATATAACTCTAAAGCCCCTACTTGGTGATTGATCAGTTGTGCAGAGTTTAACAAAATTTTCTTTAACAAAATCAGGATCAAGATAAGGTTGCCCACTCTCCACATATCTATTCAATATACTACTCAAAAATATTCAAAATTTCAAATGTCCACTCTCCACATATCTATTCAATATACTACTCAAAAATATTCAAAATTTCAAATGTCAAGTAAAACTGTAAATGATTTCACTATTTAATCACTAAAAGTCACTAGAATGAAAAAAGCAGTCAGATGAAGAGAGTTATAAACAATCTTAAGATTCAGAAGTCTTTGTTTCAGTAGAATACCAGTCCTGTAGTCATTCTCTTTAGTTCTTTCATCTCTTAACCGCAAGCTTGTGTCCAGTGCTTGCTAAGAATATCCCAGTTCTAGAACTATTCTTCATAACTTGTCATTGGGTCAAACTGCAGGGTTATGTATGCAAAGGTAACATTGCCTGGAAAAAATGCAGTTATCTAAAATATACAAGCATTCTACCTTTTCTGCAGTCCTATTAGTGTACATTGAATTCTACCTGTGTTGTTAGAATGTATGAAATAGAATTGCTCTCAAAAGGGGCAATTACAAGTTAGACCAAGAATCCTTGTTAGGAAATAAACTAGAACCCAAAAGAGCCTCATTTAAACCAGCAATTTTGATTGGTACAGAGTGCTGATTTTGACCTTAATTCCTGAAAATAATACTATCAGTTTTCATATGAATATCATTTTTCTTGCTAATGATGGATCTCCTTTTCTCTCACATATATCTATTTTTTAAATTTTTTCTGCCTTTACTCCTCTCTCACTTTTTAAAATCAACACTCTATAATTTGATTCTCATTTCTATAATAGACATTAGTCAATGGTAATCACAATGATGAATTTAGTTCTTCAAAGCTATCTGGCACTTAGTTAAAATGTTATTGATAACAAATGCAGAATAACACTATGCTGGGACAAAGATTAATTATGTGAATCAAAATTTCTACAACTTTTCAATCTAAAGCTTTAGGTGTTATAGTTTACATTTTGGAAGTGGGTCAAAGTTCCAAGTGCTATCGTGGCTGGCACTTTAAGGAAGGACAGCTGGAAGAAATAGGTAATTGGAATGAACCATTGAAGTCTCTTTTGGACTGTAACATTTTTTCTTTCTTTGTGATCATCAGGAAGTGCACAGCTTTGCTATATCACACATTCACAACATGATGTTCTGCATTTCCACTTTTCTAAAATCATCAGCCAACATGAGCCCATAAACTAGAATATCGGAAACCATGAGCCAAAATAACTCTCTTCTCCTCTTAAGGCACTTTCCATCAGGTGTTTTGTTAGAGGTATGAATGCAGGTTACAATATTAAGTTACAGGAATTTGTAGTCTCAGTTAGCACTGGGAAGAGAATGATTCCAGGTTTTAGTTGGAATTGTTGTATTATGTTTCTGGCTTGGACTTTCCAGCCTAGTCTTGAGGTTCAGACCCACAGATGCACAGACCCACTGAGACACACAGATGCTTACATTAATTTTACGCTGATTGACCTAAGGCCCCAGCATATAACTTGCCAACTCTTTACCCTTAAACTAACCCATGATTCTTATCTTGTTCAGCCATGCAGCTCAAAGCATAGTTTTCATAGTTTCTCAATGCAGCATAGTTTTCCTCAGCATCTGCTGGCTTCTCCTGGTGGCTCCTTGGCATCTTTTCCTGTTCTCAGAGTTTTCTTAGTCTGGTAGCCACACCCACACTTCCTGTTTGCCTTTGGACAATCAGAATTTTTTTAAACCAGTAGGAGAGACAATTATTTACAATATAACAACATAATGCCATTACATGGAATATTAGAAGAATTTGTAACATATAATAAAAATTGTTCTGTTTTCATTTTCTTATTATTGTTGTACTTCCCTCAATGCTATATAAAAATTATCAGCATACCTAGGTGAAAAGCACAAGTTTCACTTACACCCTTAGTATCAGAAGTGATTTCTTCCTGTCAACTATACAAAATGTAAAAAATCTTACTTTATAGAGTGGCATAGACAGACACCAGATATAGAACTCAGTGTGTGATCTACTTTTTATAATTCTCCTTTGGCTTTATTTTATAATTAATTTATTTTTAAAGAACAGAAATCATGTACATTAAACTGTAAGCTGCAATATGAGGACAGTACCTACCATATAAAGATTATTTTACCAAACCGTATAATATGAAAAATTACTGAGTAACTTTGATGTGTTTTTTACATTCACATCATCAACAATTTAGGCATATTTTTATTTCTAAATTTATTGCCTTGAATGATTTTTAGATGATTAGAATCTATAATAAGTAGGCATTTTCTTTCTAGCATTTAAAAGTATTGTATCCTTTCTCGTGTTAAAGAAAATAAGTCAAAAAATATTATTTGAATTGGTAAAGATGCATTGATTTAATGACAGATAATTTTTAATTCATATTGCAGTATTTTCTTCCAAGCTCCTAATTTGAATGTTATTAATACATACAATTTTATGTAGTTTAAGTCAGAACACTATTTCACTTTATTTTGGCTATTATACAAATATTGTGTCCAAAGGTAGAAGTGCCATTAGGAATATTAATAGTAGTTACTATTGTACATAAACAATTTTGTTAATTGACAATATGACATTGAATAATCATAAATTTATGAAATGGGCATTTTGTGTCTCACAGGTAACATCTTCCTATAAAATGGTAACTATAGTCATGTAATTTACACATATTATAGTAATTAAAGTTAATTTTAATATTTCAGAATTTATGATGAATATAAAAATAGTAAATATAGTTTATGGTTTCAAAAAGTATTGCCCCTCTCTTTCTGTTATGTTTTGAGTAGCTTCTAAGATGGTCTATGCTGTCACTCACCTAAACTGATCATATCTTCATCATCATAGAACTAAATCAATAGTTGATTGCACAGCATTGTCTTGTGACAGACATTCATTTATGAAGTGAAACGGTAGGTTCCAAAGGTCCCTGTTATTTTATTATCATGGTTCACTCAAGGCAGAGACTATATGATTTTTCTGGTGTTTGAACAAAAGTGTCCAAAAGCGGGAGATGCTTTCTTGTCTACTAGGCAGATGAACCATAAAAAAAAAATGAACCAAATCAAATTTCTTTTCATTTATCCAACTCTGAAGCTTATCTTCCCATTGGACTTTCAGTGATGTGTGAAATACATTTCTTTATATTCTATTTGCTTTGTACTTTATGTTAGCCAGAATATTTTAACACTTTGATGTAAAAGGTAGTGGGTCAAAATAGATATTTATGATTACAAATTCTTATTCCATTTATCTACTGGTAGGAAATTCTCATATAATGAGAAATGTTTTGGAAAAACATTTTAATGCTTATTTTTGGCATGCCATATGCTTTCTATGTCTGTTAATATTTTATATAGTAGTAGAAATAAAACTCCTCAGTCTATTATGAAACAATGTATCAAAGAATTACTAATGGTATGTGATCAAGAAATTCTGTTTGTTACAATCATTAGTACTATCTTTGAACTCTCACATAATGCTTACTATAACCCTTACTCATTGCCCAGACATTAATTGAACCCATCAGAATGAATACTGTGCCTTCATACAGTATATACTGCTCAAATTCTACAAATAAATTACAACAATATAAAAACAAGCTTGTAGAAAATCATCTTCCAGGGATTCAGTTTTTCCTCTCTGATGCCATTTATTGGGAATTTCACAGATCTTAATGGCAGATCAAGATTTCCTTCTTTCTGTGGACCTTTTATTCCTTCTACCTGATCACCTTTCTTTAGTGTCAGCTCCCATACCTTGAAACATGCTCTGCCTTAATTTCCAGTAGCTCTGGCTGGCAAGGTCTCAGAAGCACTCTCTGGAAGGTAACACATAGCCAACCCACCATACTGAGATGAAGAAAGGGCCACAGAAACCAAGAATTGGAACACAGAATTGACAAGCTTAGGGTCAGAATTCAACACCTAGAATTACAATTATCCTAAACCTATGTGCCTGGATACCAGAAAATATAATCATTAACAGTCAGGCAAATATCTGTACTACAGGAAGCAATACAATCAATAATAGTCAGGAAAGTATCTCTTCACTAGAACCTAGTCAGAACAGCCAAGATCAATAAAACAAATGACAGCTTATTCTGGAGTAAGTTCATTGCATGTGGGAGAGCAACTATGGAAACTCATATGGTAGCTCCTAAGGAAGTTTGAAATATATGTACTTTAAGATCCAGCTATACTACTTTTGGAGATATACCTAGTGGTCTCTATATTCTATTACATAAACATATGATCAACCATGTTCATTGATACTTTATTTACAATTTCCAGAAATTGTTAGCAGCCTAAATGTCTGTTATGGAATTATTAAATAAAGAAATGTGGTATATTTACACAACAGAGTGTCATTTAGCTGTTCAAAAATAAAGGCATAAAATTCTCAAAAAAATGGGTAGAACAAAAACATCCTGAGTGAATTAACCTAGACCAAAAAAAAAAACACAAAAAACAAAAAATAAAAACAAACAAACAAAAAAAAACCAAAAAACGATATAGTATGTGTTGCTTATATGTGAATGTTAACTGTTAGGAACTTAATAGACAGGCACCAATCTTTATAAGCACAGACTTCAGCCATAGAGTAAAGGGCTAAGCAGAAAGATGGATGTCCCTATAAAGGGGAAATAGAATAGATAGGTAGGGATTTAGAAAGGAAAAATTGGGAGAATCAAATAGGTATGGGGAAGAAAGCAAGAGGTAAGAGATGACATGTAGGGAGGGACATCTAAAACTAAGGGGGACTTGAAAGGTGTAATAGAAACCCAATACAGTAGAAGCTTCTTAAAATAATTTCATATATTTTCATAAAGAGAATCTACAAATAATGAGGGACTCAAAGCCCCAACTAGACATCTCTCATCAATAAGTGAAAATTCCTTTTCCAGGAATGGGTCAAAGGGGCACATGGATACTTCTAAATAATCTGGGTTATTGCCTTATTGCCAAGGCTATAATTTGCTCTCAACAACTAATGGCAAGGGCCTATTTCATAAGATAGTATCTACACACCTCATTAAACACAGAGAAGTTAAACTACTACCTACATAGACCCTTCATCCCTACAGACAGTTTATGGTACGGGAATATACAGTGCAAATGAATACAGGAAAAAAGTAAACACAAAATCAGCCAAACTATTAGTTCTACAAAAGTGACCAAATCTGGAAGATATGCTGATGAAATGGTGGTACACAGATTCTTAAAGTAACCAACAAATAACTGAGTGGATTTAAGACCCACTTCATGAAATAGAAGATATATCCAGCACTGTTTGGGCAGCCAAATATCTGATACTAGGTAGGCCAGGGACCTAGGGGAAAACCAAATGCACTATTTTACTGAAGGAATGAATCAATAAGATAATCACTGATGGCATTCTGCTGTACTCATAGATTGTTATCTTGCTCAGTCACCAGTGTAGATGCTTCCTTCTGCAGTAGCTGGTGATATGGTGATCCATAACTAAACAGTGTGAAGAATCAGAGATCTTGAAACAATCTTTAGTGAGATATCTCTATAAAATCTTCCCCTTAGGGCTAAGGGTATCTTTTGAAAGAGGAAGAAGAAAGATTGCAAGAGCCACAGGGGATGAGGGACTTCAAGGAAATAAGGCTTTCTAACTAGAGTAGGAGCTACACACTTGGAGACTGTAGCAGCATGTACAAGTCCTGCACGGTGGAACCCAGTACTGAGAGAAGTGGACACAAGCCCTCATTCCTAACCCAGAAGCTTTCTACAGTTGATAACTGCTCACAAAGAAAAATTAATTTTCCCAAAGGAGGTATCATGGGGATTTAAACCTCTGTCTGGAGCAGGCACAGGTCCAGCAGTAGATGACCATCATAGAGGTATTTTTCCTTCCTCCCTCCCTTTATCCCTCCCTACCTTCCTTACAATATTAAAAATTAAAATTGTATGTGTGTGAAACTGACAGAAATATAAATATATAAATTAGAGAAATGTTTAGAAAATATTTTTTATGTGTTAGATATGCAAAACGTTTTTCATTTATATGTCTATCAGGTCTATAAAATAAGAATATCGTTTCTGTTTCAAGACTGAAACATTGAAGAATTAGGACATTTAACAAAATTATCATTTGATCGGTATAACTAAATTATTGAGAATATTAACATATACTTCGATCTTAACTCCAACCAAAAGTGTTAAGAAACTATTAAGATATTTTAAATATGTTTACAATGTATTACATAATATATTCTGTGTAGTGAAATTGTCCCCTTACCTCAGTTTTTAAAAAAAAAAAAATAACAGGTAAAACTAGGAAATAGAATAACAGGTAAAACTAGGAAATAGAATATTGAGTAACTTCACACAATGAGAAAATAGTGGACCTGAGAAGTTCAGCACATGGTAAACCACTGCAATCTGTGCCCAAGATAAATAAACACTTTCAATAAAAGAGACAGCGACAAAAGGAGATATGCTGAAAATTTGTTAGATTATTAATCAAGTAGTTATTTTATTTAAATATTGGTCTCACCGCATAGATTTGAGTAGGAAGTACAGCAGATCATCAAATAATATACACTTTAAACAAATGTACTTCAACAATTTAATACTCACACAGGAAGCCAAAGCCTTCAATAGATTTTTCTCTTGGACATGTCACACTTGTCACACTTACCACTCTTGAAGAAATCCATGCATTATTATTACATACAAAGTGTCACATCTGAATGGCACCTTATCAATGTAAAAGTGATACTCACAAAATATTTTGGCATTTACAGACATACATCATCATTATTATTTTGATTATGACATTTTGTAATAGAAAACAAAGAAGGCCTGAATGGAGTTTTTATACTAGATAAAGACAAATAAACAGAATTACTCCATTAACACAGTGGAAGGAATTTGAACACATTTTAAGTACAATAACAATGAGATGATGTCAGAGATCCTGTCAATAATAATTATATCGTCACTATATAATAAAGGGTCTTCTTTCTGTATGTGTATATAAACAAAAATGGAGACAAAAAATTTTCTGAACAAAATTTTATCCGTTATTATCCTTAATTTTGAGGAGGTTAGTGCTGGCCTTGCCTTAGAAAGTCACACTAGCAGTCTAGATACATTCTAAAATAAACACCTCTTCAACATGTAAGGTCACTCTGTTTTCTCATTTTCTTAATAGATGCAGATATTTGAAGTATATGCTATATGAAGTAACTGGCTTTTCCATTTTTTTTATTTAAAAAGTTTTTCTATATCGACCACTTTTCCTCCTCTCCTTCTCTTCCCTTCTCCTAGTCCTTCCTCAGCCTTCTCCCACCTCACTACCTCATCTATTCCGAAAGGAGGGCAAGGAATCCTGAGGCAAGTCAATTTGGTCTGACATATTCAGTTGAGGTAGGTCTTAGTCTCTCTATATGTGGTAATTTGTAGAGATACAAACATGAGTGTGAAAGCAAACTAAAATCAAATCTAATAAGAATGTCATAATCATGCATGAGTAATGAGTACACTAAAATACCCTGAAAAGAACTTCAGTATACAGACCTAAAGTTCAGGAACACTAAAATTTATTCAGGTTCCTAAAAATGTGTACATCTGCACATATGCTCAGATGTCAATTAAAAAGCTTGCTGGAGGGAGAAATAAACAAAAGCAAGGGGAAAATACTAAAACTGAAGATGCTATAATGGTTTTGTGATTATATTCAAAATATCATTCAGAGATTACAGATAAATCATTATAAACATAGCTCAAGTGTTATTTATTCTTAAAAAAATATCAGAGGAATATTTCAAGCAAGTCAAACTAACAAATGCATACAAAGCAACAAGGTCAAGTAGCAGGAAATAAATGTGGTTGCTGAATGTGCAAGTATGATCTTAACCCAGAAAAGATCTCTCTAGTAAAAGGGGGCATAGCACATGATGAATATGATAAATGTGTATCACTGCTATTCATATGAAGAGAAAATAAAGTCAGCCAAGAAAGGACAGGCAGAAGAAGCATAACATTCTTCTCTGAGGTCAGAGAACAGACTCAGCATCTCTTCCTCTTCTCTACTGGACTCTCCTACTAATGGTTGTTTTCAGAAAATTAAACTGGTTCTGATGTGAATCAAATGGAAAAGAAGGTAGCAACACTACCTTCTATTTATGTTAGTAAATTTGAAAGTCTCTAAAGTTATGAGAAAACTGCTGAGTTGGGGGCAATGGGTATGTAAAAGGAGGACCATCAAAGGGGTGTGTTAAGATTATTTAGCTTCTTGGCTTCTGCAAACATTTCACTGTTTAACAGAGCTATAAAAGGATATGTGTCCAATAAAAAAAATGAATAGGTTTTCTTCACAAATTTACAGAAGAAAGAACAATGGGCAAAGTTGATAGTGAAAAAAGTCATTTGAGAAGTTTAAATGAAGTATATTGGGAACAGACAGAAAAGAAATATATGGACTGACCCTTCAAAAGTATAGGAATAATACATGCTGATGTTTCTGACTGAAAAAAATGATTCCTTATTTCACATTGTATTTTTCTAGAATAAAATGTGTGTGTGTGTGTGTGTGTGTGTGTGTGTGTGTGTGTGTGTATGCATGTGTATAATTTGTAAATGGGAGACATATAAAATATGAATACTTTATAATTGTCTATTTTTAATGTATAGTCAAGCAAACAGCTAACTATGTAAAAATAAGGCAATCTGTGTATAAATCAACAAAAAGTCACAGAAGAGAAATATATTCTCAGATGATCCATGTGGTAAGCAAGAACTTCAGAAAACTGTGACAGTTGTAGTCTGAAGTTTTTGGCCCATCCTACCTCTGAGGGTTAGACCCACCATTCCATATAATCATACAAAGTCAAATTAATTACAAGCTGTTTGGCTTATGGCTCAGGCATATTACTTACAAATTCTTACTCTTAAACTAACCCAAGATTAACACACTGGCTAAGTACCTTTTCTCAGAGCATTTTAGTGTCTTCTTTCATCTCCCTCTGCCTGGCATTTCTGCTCTGTTCTTCCTCTTCCCAGGGTTTTATTAGTCCCATAGCCCCACCCGTACTTCCTGTCTGCCTTCTAGTGAATCAGCCTTTTAGCAAATTAATAGGATGGACAAATATTTACAATATACAAGAGTATAATCCCACAACATTTCTCCTTTTTAAAAATATTTCAAAACAAGAACCCCAAATCTAATTTCCTTTGTATAGTTTTTTTTCCTCATTATTATCTATAAAAATTTGTAGCCAACATGGTAAACAAAGACAAACATAATCCATTTGGGGGAAAATGTAGGTAAAGTTTTCCAGACTACTTCTTGCTGTTTTGGGCCACAGGTAATTTTACGGGGATGATGATCAATTTCAGGATTGTTGACAAGTTCTGACTAGAGTGCTCTGTGAAGCTGGGTCATCTCAGCTAGTCTCCTTGAAGCTGTTCTGAATGCAGAGCTCAGAGGAAACTGCAACAGAGGAACTCTAAAATGTTTGATCATCTGGGACATTCATTTCCAATGGAGGCTTTTCAGGGGATCTTCTTCAATAAAACCTGGTTTTTCTTAACCCTGAATAAGTCCACAATGTCTTGTTTTTTCAGAATATAACAACAAAGACCTTTTTTCCAAAGAAACATATCTTTTGACTTCAATTTTGAAGTCAGGGCAATACAGGTTGAATTAATCCAGCAGCGTTTATAATCAAATGTCTTTTAACAGTTTTTGTTCCTTCTTTTGCAGTCAACAATAACAGAGTATCCAGACAATCTGTGTACTTTTCATCTTTACATCGGAGATTATATACATATATCTTTTTAAAAAGAAGTTTATGCCTTTTTTCTTTCCCAAGCCAATGTATATTTTTAAATATTTAAATACACTGTAAGTAATTTAGATGGTCTTTTCTTTTATGTTTTTCCATAGTCTGAATCTGTCTTTATTGCTTATCTATATTTCTTTTCTGTTTCTGATCACACATTTAATCTGGTAAGGCATGGCTAGGGTTAAAGGCTTGGCTATGGCAGCTGACTCCACAAAGCTCCCTATATTCCTTTTCTGCTTCTTATCAGATTTTTAATCATGCTCAGGTGTGGCTAGAATTAAAGGCTTAGCTAGGGAAGCTTACTGGCTCCACCAAGCTCCTTAGTCTAGTTTCATAGAGAGTTTAGCTTTTTAGCAGGGAAACTGACAAGAGCTACATTTACCACCTCAAATCTGCTGACAATATGTATGGAAATTTCTTATTTATTTATTTATTTATGTTGGAGGCCACTGGTTCCAGCTCCGCTAGGTGGCGCCATTACCTGGTGCTGGCCAACCCGCCTGAGTCATTAGAGAGCGCATGCGCTTGGTAATCTCGCGAGACTGGTCTGGTTTCTCCGCCTTTCCCGTGGCGTCATGGGATTCTGAACTACGACCAATAGGAAGGTGTTTCGTCTAAAGCAAGAGCCGTTTGGTCCTCTTAAAACCGGGTCTTCCTACCTCGTGGTCCCTTCTCTCTCTCCCCTTCTCTCCTTCTCCTCCTCTCTCTCTCTGCGCCCCGCCGTGCGCACGGACGCCAGCCCGGCCCGGTTTCTGGGACGCGGGCCCAAGGCCACGTGGCAAATGGCCCGGCCCAGACCACGCCGGGGCCTAGCTCTCTCTCTCTAGCCTTATTCTTCCTCACTGGGGCCTGTCGCTGCGGGTTCCCGCGCCGCGGCGGCCTCTTTGCCCCCTCCTCTCTCTGCCTTCCTCTTCATTTTCCCCCAAAGATATATTAAAGTTATACTGCAGAAGGATCCTAAGCGTGTGTGTCACGTGTCTTTCCTCGCGGGCGAGAGATAGGCGCGGAACAAGTGGTGCCGAAAATCCCGGGAATTTACATCGTTTGCACCGCCAGACAGGATTCAGAACTGCGGACAGGTTACTCGGAGAGGTATGTCTGAACTGAACTTTGGTTTGGGACTTTTGAAAGGATTTTTTGAGGCCTTAGTGCTTGCTTTGGCAGTGTTTCTGGTTTTCTTCGTGGTTGTTTTCTGCTTCCGCTGGTCAGTGGGATCCCCCCAGTCTATCATAACAGCACCAGACTCCCTGCTTAGGCAGCGTGGTATTGAGATGGCACAGGGTACTCTAAAGAACTCTGTAGAAGAGAAGGCCTGTAGAGATCTGATAGCTAGAGGGCGAGATATCATAAAGAAAGTTCGGGGCAACATGTCAGAAACCGGGAGCCGTGTGAGGTTAGGCGCGCGCCAGAAAAGTGAAAAAGGACCCCCGGTAAAATAGAAGATATGGGGGAGTTAGGAACACTCGATAAGTAAAAAGGACCCCCCAGAAAAATAAAAGATTTGGGGGAGATAGGGAACCAGAAACTAAAGGTACGGAAACTTAAAAATAGGAATACTCGATAAGTTAAAAAGGACCCCCCAGAAAAATAAAAGATTTGGGGGAGATAGGGAACCAGAAACTAAAGGTACGGAAACTTGAAAATTTAAATTTAAAGTTTGGCTCCTCGTGGTATGAGGAAAGACAGGGCCTGGGGCGGTTGAGACAAAGACAAACCACGCCCAAGATTCATAGGCAAAGACAGGGCCTAGGTTTTTCTTAGGCGCCACTGAGGCAGCACGACCTATACCTTAAAAGACAGAGGTGCCAGTATGGGTTCCTCAGTGGCCACTGACCTCTGACAAGCTTAAGGCAGTGATTGAGCCTGTTGTGGAACAGCTTGCTAGAAAACATATTTTTAAGCCCTCCACTTCTCCATAGAGTATATTAATTGGCTTAGACCTTTTTTGAAAATTCCCACTGCAGATTTAAAGCCTTTGTTTGATGTTTCCTAGAAAAATTGATAATCATTATCCTAAATATCCTTTGTTACAGTTTGGCTTATCACCCTGTGGTATATCCACGTGTTACTTCCTCAGTGCCTTTAAAAGATGGCTTAACTGTATATACAGATGGCTCAGGAAATGGAAGGGGTGCTTATATTATAAATTCACAGACATTTTTCAAAGATTTTGGTCAAAAATCACCCCAGATAGTTAAATGTCTAATTGTGTTAGAAGTTTTACAAAAGTTTGATTGTCTGCTTAATATTGTGTCTGGTCAAAAATCACCCCAGATTGTTAAATGTCTAATTGTGTTAGAAGTTTTACAAAAGTTTGATTGTCTGCTTAATATTGTGTCTGGTCAAAAATCACCCCAGATTGTTAAATGTCTAATTGTGTTAGAAGTTTTACAAAAGTTTGATTGTCTGCTTAATATTGTGTCTGATTCCCATTATGTGGTAAATGCCTTTCAGTTACTTAAACCCAAGAGGCATTTCACCATTACAAATATGGCAGATAGATGTGACACATGTTCCATCCTTTGAAAAGCTTCAATTTGTACATGTTTCTATTGATACATGCTCAGATATTATTCATGCCACACCGCTTACAAAAGAAAAGACCATACATGTTATTCAACATTGCTTAGAGGCATAGAACGCCTAGGGCAAACCAGCTTGCCTCAAGACTGATAATGGGCCAGCTTACAGCTCCCAAAAATTCGCCCAATTTTGTGCACAAATACAAGTGACACACCTTACCGGGTTACCATACAACCCTCAAGGACAAGGCATTATTAAACGTGCACATCAGACCTTAAAATCCTATTTTTAAAACAGAAAGGGGGAATATAAATGGAAAGGCCCGGATCCTATTTTAATAAGATCCCGGGGAGCTGTCTGTGTTTTTCCACAGGATGAAAAAAATCCAGTTTGGATCCCAGAGCGCCTCACCAGAAAAATATTACAAGAAAAAGAACCTTCGCCTTCTCCAGTTGATGTGTTTGGTGACAACAGTAGAAGATAATGCCCACCTTCCCTCTGCAAATGCCGGTGATGTATAAAGATTTAGACATAGCTTTAAAGAAAATAGAAGTTTGGGGTTAGAGAGAAGTTTATGTTTTAGTTAAAAATAATTCAGATATATTACTAAAAATTTCTCGGCAGCCTGACAAAGGAAACAGAGTTTAATAAAACCAAAATTGGCTTCCTTTTGCTCAGGCAGGCCAGATAAAAATTCAATTTTACCATATAACAGTTGCCAATCCAAAAATATAGGTTGGGCCACGCCTAAAATATTTTCATTTCCTCCCAATCTGGCCACCATTTATTTAGATTGTTAACAATGCCTCAGAAATTATAGATAAATTGAGATACAAATTTGATAATTGCCTTTATGCCTTATGCTGAAATACTCAGCTTTATTTCTTTGCAGTAGTGACCCACGTGCCACGAGTCACGCCCATATCACCGTGGCCTCCCCAGTAGCTCACAACTATCTGATACACTTTCAAAAATAGTGCAGACTGCACAGGCGGTTAACAAACTGTCCACCTCAGTAATTGGCACAATTGAGGTGTGACCAATAACTTGCTGGCTTATACATAACCTCTATTCAATATAAAAACTTTACAAAGACAACTAATCTTTCGAAAAGCCTCTCTCAATTTTCTTACAGAATTGGTCGTCTAAGTTTGAACAGACCCTTCGTGACCTGCAAGTGGCGATCGTCCAGGCCAATTCCACTCGGCTAGACCTGTCGCTGACCAGAGAGCTCACTCCATAAATCCCCTCTTCCCCTACTCCAAAAAGTGGGTGGGGGTGGATATGTCTGACCTGGCCTTTTGCGGAGGACTAGTCATTCTTCCCTAGACGGTTTGCAAGTTCAGAATCCAAAGTCAGAGAAACAAAGCAGTTTCGGCTCAAGCCTTAATGGCTCTAGACTCAAAAACCTCGATAGAGGTATGACTAATTATGCTAAAGCAATAGAGATATTGTGGCTTAGACAGCTCCTACACACTGGGTGGAGCGTTCAGCCCATGTCCTAAGAGGGATGCTGAGCCAAGGGCATCGCAAGAGACATACCTATGTCCCGAGAGGCACATCATCTTGCATAAGGGTACCTGCCTTAACCCCCTTCCCAGCAAAAGGCAGAGGACAGGCTAGGGGCATCTCGATCTGTCGAGGGATTAGGGGTGACCCCCACGCAAGTCCACAATGTGTTCTGGGAGATGATCACTGTCTCCACCCTCTTATAGGACTTTCTCTTGCTTAATATTTGAGAAGGGTGAGATGTTGGAGGCCACTGGCTCCAGCTCCGCTAGGTGGCGCCATTACCTGGTGCTGGCCAACCCGCCTGAGTCATTAGAGAGCGCATGCGCTTGGTAATCTCGCGAGACTGGTCTGGTTTCTCCGCCTTTCCCGTGGCGTCATGGGATTCTGAACTACGACCAATAGGAAGGTGTTTCGTCTAAAGCAAGAGCCGTTTGGTCCTCTTAAAACCGGGTCTTCCTACCTCGTGGTCCCTTCTCTCTCTCCCCTTCTCTCCTTCTCCTCCTCTCTCTCTCTGCGCCCCGCCGTGCGCACGGACGCCAGCCCGGCCCGGTTTCTGGGACGCGGGCCCAAGGCCACGTGGCAAATGGCCCGGCCCAGACCACGCCGGGGCCTAGCTCTCTCTCTCTAGCCTTATTCTTCCTCACTGGGGCCTGTCGCTGCGGGTTCCCGCGCCGCGGCGGCCTCTTTGCCCCCTCCTCTCTCTGCCTTCCTCTTCATTTTCCCCCAAAGATATATTAAAGTTATACTGCAGAAGGATCCTAAGCGTGTGTGTCACGTGTCTTTCCTCGCGGGCGAGAGATAGGCGCGGAACATATTTATTTATTTATTTATTTATTTATTTATTTATTTATTTTTAAGAATACTTTATTCCATGAATAGGCATACAGAGTAACTTCTAATACTGAAAGAAATGACCATTTAAAATCAACTCTTCCATAAATTGATGGAAGTTGTTCCATAATGTCAGTAAACTAAAAGTCTTTTCTGTAGGACTTAAAATAGATATATCTTTGTCATGCTCTAAAATGGACCTGTCCAAAAAAATTGTCTGAAGCATAAGCCTTGTGATGTTTTAATTTAACTAAGTCCCAACAAGTTTTACAGCACATTCAAAAATAAACATTACTGGTTGTGAAAAAATAAGTAACCTGTCAGACTTTGTAAGATCAAACTGTACAGAATTACACAAATGGACTGCCAACAGATACCTGACAGTGTCTGATCAAGGTCAGTTCTCTGAAAGCATTCTTCTCCAGAAGGAATTGCTGTGGTTTGAGTGGAACTAGACTGTGTTCTATGCAAGCAATCTTATCTCCAATAAATTTGTAAAAGCCAATCAGCTCTAATTGCTGTAGCGTTGAACCTTAGATGCTAATAACAGTGGGAGTTAACAAGGTGCCATAGTGAAGTACTTTAAATGCATGCCTAGGGATTAAGACACCTACAGGAAGCTTTATAAAGTGCTGATTTATTTCAAAGAGTGTTGAAGGCTGCAGCTACATAGAGTACTGTGTTACTGTGTGCAGACCCAGGAATGATACTCTTCACACTGTTATAAGGTGGACAAAACAAAGTAACATAAACATCATCACAGAAGATGTACAGAAGGCAGATAAATAGATAGAAAAAAGCATTCAGTATTATAAATCATGTATGCATTTATGACCTATTAATATATCTAAAATGAAAGCATTAGGCAGTAAATGCTGTGTAAAACTGAAGCTACAGCAATTCTAATATATTGCTATTTGTAACAAAGATGACACAGCTACTTTGCAAGGAAGTTTAGAAGGTTTTTACGAACTAAATACATTTACCACATGAGACACAAATCTTGCTCATTGTTTTACTTAAGTAAATGAAAATTCTTTTTCACAAAAACATCTCTCAGATGCAGGTTAGTTACAATTTAAGTAGCAAAAATGCAACTATTTGAGATGACCTTCAATATATAAGTGGGTAAATGAACTATGGTATAAGAAAATGGTGGAATCAACTGAGGGATGAAGGAATGAGCTCTCAAAATATAGAGGATCTTAAATGCATATTTGTACTCAGAGGTTTCTGACATATCCTGGCCAAATGCCCAAAGTAATCTTCCCAACTTTGGTCCCACAACCACTTATATAATAATTACACAAAGGCTTATATTAATTACAAACCATTTGACTTATGGCTCAGGTACATTACTTTCTAACCTTACTCTAAATTAACCCATTATTAGCAAATTGTCTTTCTAGAACATTTTCATCTTCTTTCCTCTGCATCTCTCTGGCATCTCTGCTCTGCTCTTCCTCTTCCCAGAATTTTCTTAGTCTAGTAGCCCCACCCATACTCCTGTCAGCCTTCTTATCAATAAGCATTTTATTAAACCAGTAAGAGGAACAAATATTTACAGTGTTCAAGAGCATAATTCCACAGCATATATTTCTCTGGGAACTGAACTCAAGCTCTGTAGTTCTCTGAGAGGGAATGATGTTATACAGGCAAGAGCAGTTGGTGGACAAAAGAATGAAATGCAGAAGCAAAGCAGAAAAGTATAAAGTGTTGAAGGTACATGTAATGTAAAGTAAATACGCATCAGCATACAGCTGACTGATATTTTGTCTTTTCCAGCTACAGAGGCATCACTCTAGTGATGAAGATAAAACCAGGCTTTGTAAGGGTCTAAATAAGCTCTGTGTTCCTGTCTCTTAACAGAACTAGGAGATAGTAAATCCCTGGATGCTTGGCTTTCCTATGAACACTAACTACTTCAGAGCCAGCATTCCCCAGACTCAATGTCTTTATCAAGCACGAATATCTCTTGCAAAACTTTATTTTCTAATCATTTCAGGAATCAGACCACTAGGAAAATCTAGTATACTATAGGTCTTGAATAAATTATTACAATTAACCAATCTTGCAGTATGGTGGAGCATCATTTGGGTATATGCCTAGGAGTGGTATTGCTGTGTCTTCAGGTAGGTTGATTCCCAACAGTCTGAGAAATTGCCATATTGATTCCAAAGTGGGTCTACACATTTACACTCCAATTAGCAGTGGAGGAGTGTTCCCCTTGGTCCACATTCTCATTAGCATGAGCCATCACTTGTGTTTTTTACCTTAGTTATTCTGACAGATATGATGTAGGAATGACTTAAAAAATAGTTCATGCTGGGCTCATAGAGACTGAACTGCCAAACAGAAGGCTTGCATGGAACTGACTCAGGTCCTCCACATATACGTTACAGCTGTGTATCTTAGTCTTGTGAGACTTCTAACAATAGGAACAGTGGCTGTCTCTGACTCTGTTACCTGCTTTGGGGGCCCTGTGCCCCCCTGGGTTACCTCTTCCAGCCTTAATGGAAGTAGAACCTCCTGTTCTAACTGCAACTTGATATGCTATAGCTGGCTGTTATAAATGTGAGATAATCTTTTCTGAAGGGAAAGGAGGATGAATGGATGGGGAATGTTGGGGGAAGGAGTTGGAGGTTAGGATGGAGGGAGGGGGAAATGTAATAAGACTGAGAAAAAATTAATTAATTGAAAAACCAAATAATCTTTTTTCAAAAATATAATACTTGCATTAATTCTTTGAGATTTCATGCAATCTAATCCATGCTGACATGTTAAAATTGCTTGACTAAATCATTCATATATGAGTTAAATTAGTGATTTGCTAACAATAACTCTCCTCTTTCAGGTGACACTGACCTTCATGACAAACAAGGCCTGCAATTACATTTGCACCCTGAAAGTGGTTTCCTTCTCGTATCTGACCAATTCAAATGCTGTGCATTGCATAGAACAGTATCAATAACACACCTGTGAGAAATCATAGAACAATGCAACACAGTGAATGTCAACATAAACAATGAGCTTCAGTGTTTATTAAGTCAGATTATATTGATAATATGGGAACCGTTTAGACTGAGAGAGACAAATCTATGCTTCCTTCTTAGCTTTTCTGTAAACTTAAACTTGTTCTAGTAAATAAAATATCCTGATATATAAAGAATAAACATTAGAGTAGGGCAGGAGATTTTTCAGTTATTTTATATATATATATATATACATATATATATACATATATATATATGCAAAAAATCAAATAACAACAAAAACAGTAAAACTAGTAATACAATCCACAAAAAAGAAAATTATTGGATTAGAAATGATTTTCAGAGTTAATACAGCAATGAAAGAAGGTGGTATTTTGGTCATCAAGGTCATAAGGGAACTGCACACAAATAGCAGTGAGGTACTGCTTTCTACCCTATTATACTGAAAACAATTCAAACAGTATAAAGGTCTGGAGCTACAAATGTCAAAAGGTACCCATGTAGTCTAACCATATGGCTGTCTAAATGCCTAAGTAAGGACAACACCAATAGAAATAGTAATGTGGAAGGAGATAGCTCGTGAGGCCTCAACCACAGAAAAAGAATATTAGGCAACTATGGAATGCTGGGAATAGGAGAGTCTGCCTTGGGCAAAAACAATGTAATATCAAATGGTCAATCTTGAAACATATACATAGATGCAATATTATATATACTGAGTGAGGTATATTTATACACACATACATATTTATATATGTAAATATATACATATATAAATATGTATATTTGTTTTATACACATACACATGCATATATGTATATATGATAAGACATGTGTATATACATATGTATGTGTATGTGAACACATGTGAACACATTGGACAGAGAACAGAAGGTACATGGATACTTTGAAGAAAGGAAAGTGAAGGTAAGAATCATTTGAATATATTATAAACTCAGAAAAGATTTAAAGATATACATAAAACACTTGGGAGTAAATATAAATCATCATTTTTTGCCAATAGCTTGTAAATGAAATGTCCATTTGTGAAAAGTTTGTCAGTTCTTCAAAAAGTCAACATACAATCACTATACCTTCTAGCAAGTATGTGCCTAGGTATATATTCAAGGATATTAAAAACATTCTTGTGTATGCTTTGCTGTTCATAATGGTGTTCTGAACACAGCTATATTCATAATACCATTAATAGTAGGCCTAGAGCATACACAATCACAGTGCCCATCCACTGACATACAAATACAATGAGGAAAATCCAAATTGTGACACAACAGTGATGAAATAGAATGGAATGTAGTTACCAGAATGAATCTGGAAACATGTATATGGAATAAAACTGTTGTAAAAGGGAACTATCAGGAAAACACTTAATGAAGCATTTAAATGTCAACAAATTACATTTTAGAAAACATCGTGTTTATGTTAGTTACTCTTGTGTTGTAATAAAATACCATGTTAAGAAAGATTATTGAATATATGCTTATATATTTGTTTCGGAGGGAAAATGTTTAGTTTGGGGGAAGGCATTGCAGTAGAAGCAGTATGTTGAGAATCATATCTTAACCACAGACAGGGAGCTGAGACAGAAAGTAAGAAGTATGTGAAGCTTTAAACTGTCTGAGCCCATCTCATCCCGTATGGAGTTTTTCCAGCAAGGCTCCATGTCTCTTCTGTTCCACACTCTCCTCAAACAGTAAAGCAACTGGGACCAAGTGAACATAAGCCTATGGAAAAAACATTTCCCATTTAGACAGTCGGTGTTTAAAAGTATTTAGAAGCTATTCTCACGGCAACAGGAGCTAAACAAACCTATTTTTACTTCTTGTTCTTTGAAATCAGCACTAATGCTTTAAATTAAGCCAATTAGATGAAAATTTTATGAACTGAAATTCCAGAATCTTACATCAAAATTGATTTAAAATCAGATAACTAGCACTATATAAAACAAACATTATATAAGAAAGTGAGGGTGTTGAAAAGGATCAAAAGAAGAGAAGGTGAGAATTGCATAAGTCAAATTAATAATTAACTATTAAAAATAACATGGCAAATATGGATACCATTTTAAATGGATGAATTAACAAATTGAAACAAGCTTATTTAAGAAAATAGTAATTAGTGTTTGTGTGATAAATTGAATGAAGGAAGAGGGAATAAAGAGGAAGCTGCAGGACAGATGTCATAAGGACATGCTCATCAGAATAGAACCTAGAGGTACTGTCAAAACTGGGTGGGCATATAAATGCTTTAAATGCTATCAAGATATATAAAATGATATGAGGATGTATATAAGCACACAATTTTAAGATAAATCATATAACATTTGGATAATATTTACCAGTTTAACAAAAGTATAAATGGTCAGATATTTGTTAATACAATTAACGGTGAGAAAAAGATATAATTCAACTCTGTTCAACAAGTAGATATTTCTTTAGGTTTACTCTTTATTAGCAAATGATTACATTAAAATAACAAAAGAATATAAGGAATTCAGTACAAACTTTTAATTAATACCTAGAAATGAATATTTTAAGATTCTTAAGATTTCTTATTGGATAATAGATAACTATCTATATTCTTAATGTGAAATACTTTAAAAGCAAAATTAATCATGTGAGCAAAAAGTTGAACAAAATTATATCAGGTTAGAGTTGAAAGGAAAGAAAAATTATATTTGTATCATTCAAAGTAGAATCAGTCCTATGAACATATTTTAAAAATTTAACATGTATTTTACATTAATAATTTCTTTAGTTACATTCTTCTATATATTACTATCCAGTATGCCGGCACCATTTTTGAAGATACTATCTTTGTTCCACTGAATATTTTTGGCCTCTTTGTCAAAAATTAGGTGTTCATCGGTGTGTGGATTAAGGTATTGGTCTTTGATTCCATTGATTCACAAGTCTGTTTTTATGTCAGTACCAGGCTGATTTTATTACTGTAGCTCTGTAGTATATCTTGAAGTCAGGGATGGTTATGCCTCCTGAAGTTTTTTTATTGAACAGGATTGTTTTGGCAATCCTAGGTTTCTTGTTATTTCATATAAAGTTGAGTGTTGTTTGTTCAAAGTCAGTAAACATTTTTGTTGGGATTTTGATAGGTATTGCATTGATCCTGTAGATTGCTTTTGTTAAAATTGTCATTTTTATTGTGCTGATCCTACATATCCAGGAGCATGGGAGATCTTTCCATTTTCTGATATCTTCTTCAATTTCATTCTTCAATGACTTACAGTTCTTGTCATAATCTTTCTAATAATTTATGAATATATCATAGCTTTGAGTAACTGTGATAAGAGCACTCTCTTAACAAATTACAAACTACAAAACTTGTAAAATTCAGAATTTTCATTTTAATGTACACATTTGCTTACTCGCTTAATATCCATCACTAAACAAAAACTAGGTTCCCTGAGAAAACAAAACTGGAATCAGAGAAATTTTAAGAAGCCTGGCTTAATTTACATTTTTAGTAAAAATAAATGAGTGCATTTTACTTCTAATAATGAAACACTGGTTGAAAATTTGGAGCTTACACCTAGAAATAATTATTATTCCTTCACATGCATAGTTAAACTGTTGACATTAATACACTTAAACAAAGCAAAAAAGTAGGACCCACACTATTCAAAGTAAACATATACGGTGTTTACCAAACATTTCTTTAATTTGGGAAAGTTAACTAAATTTGGGAATGGAGGTGTCTTCTCCTGTAATTTCAGTATTAATGGAGTAGAGATAGGAAGATCGGAGCTCAAAACTACCCGGGACTACACAGCAAATACAAGGTCAGCCTTGGCTAGAA
Organism: Phyllotis vaccarum; assembly: GCA_033318265.1. Lineage (NCBI taxonomy): Eukaryota > Metazoa > Chordata > Mammalia > Rodentia > Cricetidae > Phyllotis > Phyllotis vaccarum. The sequence continues at coordinate 91,366,622 of JARWLC010000005.1, read as the reverse complement.
GAGAAGCTTTGTAGGAAAGAAAAAGCAGAACTATTTTACAGTTGGGAACCCGTTCTACTGCAAAAGGAATTCTAATAACACAATATTAAACTCTCCTGTGCTGTAGTCTAATGATGTGATAACACCTGTCAAGGCATTTAGATCAGAGCATTCAGTTATTGCTTCCAGTTTACTTTGCAAGATATTCAAGATTCATCTACTAATAAGCTCCCAGACTCCCACTTTTAATATTCTTCCTTTGTCCCTGCTAACTTATTCCTACTAATGTCCTCCTTAAAGAGAAAAATTATAAGACACTGGAGTCACACCATATCTAAAAAGCTTAACTCTCAGCATTTGACTAGTTTATTACTCTTCTGTTTTATTTCTAAAAGATTTAATGTTATAATGTTAGTAAGAAGATTCAGCAATATATGTAAAGTATAAGTCAAATTTTAAAATTAAGAAGTATTTATTTTTAATGACAGAAAAAAGGAGTTGTATTAAATATATCAAGTGCTTTTATCATTAGTGTGATCTTAAGAGAAAGATGACATTTTCATAAATTCAGAGGTATAATTTTTATCTACATAAATTATTGTGAAATCTCCCACATTGTTATTAGTCTCTGCTATTAAATTGATACCTGTACTTTCAATGATTATTTACAATGGCTGGAAACCTCAGGTGAGAGCTGACTTCATGGGCTTAAGAAAAAAATCAAACTAAAATTATGTTTCATATTTTCCTTTCTGTGATAAACAACTAAAGGAATCAATTTAATGAGAAGGGAAAAATTAGGCAAATTAAAAATAGTGAATGCCCATCTATTAAAAAGATGCAGGCAAATCAATATTGACAGGAATTAAGGCTATCACCTGCTTCCAGCAGCTAATTTAGGGCCTAGTCAAAGAGCAGACTAAATGAATGGACCTTATAGTAAATCACTATAAACAGTGTAAGAGCTATGAACAAAAGGCTGTAATTAGCACATGTGCTGTGGACATTAATCCGAGATTCCCAAGTACAGAATGAAAAGGTTATCAATAAACCATTACAAATGAACCTAAACTTCAGAGAAATGCAGATAAATTAGGACACCTCCCCTCAATGTAATCACCTTCAGAAGGCATCAACTTTACTCCACCTATGATAGTGACGAAATAAAAATATACCTAGTAATCTGTCACGTGCTTTAGAATTGTGACTCTCCCCACAGGCCTGTCCTGATACAGGGAGATTGCTGCATGGCTCAGGGAACTTGAAGGGAAGTAAGGGTTGACCACATCAGACACAAAAGGCTCTGTTTCAAAAATACATCTTCAGCATCAACCCTTACTTTTCAATTTAGGAATCGTGGTGACGTAATCACTTTTGTTTGTTGACGTAATCACTTTTGTTTGTTCTTTGCCTGTTTTTCCTCATTGACTCATGCAAGGCAATGACACAACCAGCTGCAGCAAACTGTAGTGAGATGGGGCGAGAGACTGAAAGAACGGGAGGACCAGACACTCTACTGGCGAAAGGTAACTTTAATGGATAGCTCATGCGGTACTTAAACAAGTCAGCAATATTGGTATGCAGGGTTATTCAAGGACAGACTTCTTTGAGTTAACTTGTGAATATTTCCCCATGTGGGCACAGCTCAGGGTCAGACTGGGAAAGTTTCCCAGTATGTGCTGGGAAAGGTATTTTCTGTTGATAAACTACCCGCGGTGTCCTTGATACTGCTATGAACATCTGTGTTCCCGTGGCATAAGTAACTCAGGGTTCATAGGCTTGAGCTGTTCCTTAAGACCTAAGAAGCAGGCCCATCCTCCATTACAGAGGACAGACCCGCTTCTCACCCGTTCTTGAAAACAGCTCTCCATGAGGTATTGTTATACCCCACCCCACCTCCACCACAGCTCTCAACTCTGGATACTTCCTATAGTATTTATGCAGCATTCTTTCTTGTTTGATTGTTAGCATGCTCTCCCATCTAAGGACCTGGAACAAAACAGAAATGACTATTTTGGAAGATAGATGAGGTCAAAATAATCCAGAGTCAGGATGAAACCATGGTAAGCCTGATGAGTATAAAACGTGGGCGTCTTACATCCCACTTCTCTGCCATCCACACATTCTCAATGTCCTGTCCATTGTTCAAGTCAACTGCGAGGTTGTCAGACTTGAAATGGGTGGATATGGAAAACACATGGGAGATTTTAAAGGAAAAGCACAATATAACCCAAATTATTATTAAGCACATTGTTGGCATATTTAGGTTGGAGGAAAAATAATTGTTATTTACAGTAGTTGTAAAATATCTTCTACTATCAGCATTTTTAAAAGTCAGTGATAAAAGTACAGTCCCTGGGGAGCCAACGACTCAGAAAATGCTGAGAAATTAGTTTACTTTAGGAATTTTAAAAATACTGTTATTTTCAGTTTATCTCAGAGTGCAAAGTGTTCCCATCACACTTCCCACCCGAGGACGTGCTGTTCACACATCATCCTAACATTGGCAGAAAAATGTGTTAGTTTTGTTATACAAAGGAGAAAAAAAGTTTTAAGTTTCTTCTCTGAAATCATGGATTCAATCCCCTACATTTGTTTTGGCCTTTTATGGGCCCAAGTTGTTAATTTGTGACTTCTCTGACCAATTTCTATCATACTGGTGTAATAAGAGGTGCTAATTAATTCAGAAAGGTTTTTTTGGTATAAAAAATTAGAACCATATGCTCTTGTTGCTTAGAAGTTAACATTTATCTAGAGAACTCAGGTATCTGTTACAAATGATTCAATTTCACAGTCAGAATGTTTTTTTATCCTTTCTAATATTAACTCATAAATTCAGATCAGGACCAAATGTCATTTTAGTCATCAATACTGGGTCACGGTACTATCACTGAAGGCTTTGAATCAGAGACTATAAATAGATTCCTATTTATCTCTATGCCTTTTTCTTTTCTGACTGTAGTCCAGTTCACTGAATATGTTTACCAGTTGCTGGTCCCATGTAAAAGTGTCCTCACTTCATTTTAATTATTTTTTATCTCTATTTTTTATGGGTATGGATGTTTTATCTGCATGGATGTCTGTACTAAGAAAGCTTTAAAAGGGAATAAAATCTTCTGGAACTAGAGTTACAACAATGATGAGCCACTATGTAGGTGCTGTGTTTGTGTGTGTGTGTATAGCTCAGGGTGGGGATGTGCATGTTTGAGCAAGTGTCCACAGAAGACAAAGAAGTCAGTGCCTCCTTGGAAATGAAGCTAAAAGTAGACATGAGCTGTCTGACAAGGGTGCTGGGAACTGACCTTATTTCCTTTGCAAGAACAGTATGAGCTGTTAGCTGCTGAACCTTCTCTCCAGCTCTATTCTCCAAAAATTTACCAGTTACAAGTGTCTGTGTTAATCTTCATCCACTGTACAAAGAAACTTTTCTAATAAGATCAGAGAGATTCACTAATCTATTGGTATAGTGATCAGAATGAGAAGGCTTTTTTATACCATGACTATTTAATAGAAAAATAGTATGTTCACACCTGGCACCTGTGAAGACTCCACCAATTTGGTTTTTGCCAAGCTTTTTCTACCACGTATATGCTTCCTCCTTTGGAACAGGACATAAATACAACCAGAAACCCAATTTGTTACTCTTGTGTCCTAGTTAGGTAGGGTTACACATGCTGTAATAAACACCATCACCAAAAGCAACTAGGGAAGAAAGGGGTTTATCTGTTTCCACATCCTTGTCCATCACCAAAGAAAATCACAGTAGTAACTCAAACAAAGAAGGTTCCTGGAGGCAGGAGGTAGTAGACTTCCATGACTTGCTCATCTCCCTCTGTTACGGATCCCAGGTCTACATATAACATAAATGTGGCACCACCCAAAATAGTTCCCCTCACATCAATCACTACAGTTTTGTCTACAGCCAGATCTTATGGAGTATTTTCTCAATTGGGTTTCCTTCTTCTCAGATAACTCTAACTTACATCAAATTGATAGAAAACTAGCCAGAACATTCAGTAACATAACCATGTGTGCCACTCTCAAACCTATGGGCCACCCAAGTAATAAAAAGATTTTAACGTTGGGCAAGACTTTTGATGACTTTCCGCCTATAGTCTACATAGCACTTGCAGGTTACTATAAAAACTAGTCAATAGGAGCAAAGGTTTGTGAGAAGTATCAACTTGATTTCTACATGTCCTGCATGAAAATGCATGGTATCTTCAATTATACAAACTTGATTTCTACATGTCCTGGACCAAACTCTGTGGTATCTTCAATTGTAAGGTTTTACCACCAAGTTCTGATGGGCAATTCTGAGTATGGAAATAGTCTATACTGTTAGGGCCAGGGTCATGAAGTTTAAATGGGAGAGTAGAGAAAAAGAGAGGGTGGAGGAGGAAAAACTAGATCTAAGTGTTGTGGGTTAATTTTCTGTACACTGTGAAGATATGTTCCTGTCAAGGTACCTTCTGATTGGTTTAATAAAAAGCTGAAGAGCAGGAGAAAATGGACAGAACTTCTGGGCAGAGAAAGGAATTCAGGAGGAATCTGAGTAACTAAACTGATTTTGTCAGCCAGATATGGAGGGAATCAGATCTACAAAAATAAGGAGTGGTAAAGAGGCTCAGGGCAAAATATAGATGAATAGAAATTTGTTAATTTAAATTAAAAAAGCTAGTTTGGAACAAGCCTAAGCTAAGTCTAAGCTTTTATAATTCATAAAAATCTTGGTGTTATTATTTGGGGTGTTACAGTTCAAAGAAAGTTCAACAAGAAAGGCCTCCTACACCTAAGTATGTTTGAAAGAGCCATACAGACTATATCAAATAAACTTCATATTTGTGTAGTATGCATTTAAAAGAGTTTAGTTAGTGTTAGCATACAGTGTATAATATTTCTTCCAGAAGCTATATTTTGCTAAAAAATTAATCACTTCTACTAGAAAAATACACACAATATCACAAATTTAATTGGTATAAATTCACCTTGTTAGTTATGTTCAAAATAGCAAGCAGAAACCAGCAAGAAAGTTCAGCGGGTAAAGGCATTTACCATCAAAACCCAGGTCCCATACGGCAGAAGGAGAGACGTAGGACTTGCAGTGTGTCCTATGACCACCAGACATATGCCATGGCAAACACACAATAAACAACTAAAATTTAACGATTTTTTTTTGAAAAAAAAAATCTGCAAGCAGAAAGTATTTCATTAGGGGAATATTTGATGTTATAGATAGTAGTAAAGATCACCAAAAGTGTTAAGATGATGAATATAACATTCTTTGGCTAAAGGCACCAAGTTTCAGCTACAGAAGATAAATAGATTCTAGAGACCTATTTAGAACATCATGATGAAGTATTCTGTACTTGGAAATTGCTCGAAGCACTTCTTGGATATTCCCACCAGTGGCAACATAGCACAATAACATAAAACAATCACTGTGAAGTAAAAAAAATAACTTAAAGTTATTAATCATCAGCATAAAATAAAACCAAAATATGATATTACTATTTGTAGCAAAATACAATTTGTCAGCTCTTGTTTTTTCAAAAGTTCAAATTAGTACACAAATTAGGAAAGCAAAGAGGTTAAATCCAATGATTTAACAGATACTTAAACTATACCTTTTTTTTTATACAAATGCCCATATATCCTATACCTAGATAACCCTTTTATAAATGCCAATGATTTTACTCATAGAAACTTGTTTGCAGATGCATATGTTGTCATTGTCCATAGGTGCCAGAATCAATTCTACAATTCCAATTAATGGGACTGAAAAATATGTGGAAACATTTTTTTAATAATAAAGCACTCTTTCACAATAAAAAGGAAACAACTTCAGAAAAATCAAAAATAGGAATGGTCATCAGATGCATTGTACTTAGAAGAGTTAGATTCAATGAACTAAATTGTAATGGTTTAAGATTGCTGTGAATTGGGTGAGGCAAAAGTAAATAGGGGGCACAGATGATTTGACAGTTTATGAAGCTACTCCATGTATCATCTGTAAAATCCACACATGTGGGCATTAAGTAAAAGTTCTAAAAAACCTTTTAATTTTCAATATTCATAAACATAGCAAAGAAAAATAGAAGTTCTAAGATGTGTCCAGAGTTGTGATTAAAAACATAGACTAAATAAATATACACTTACCTTTTCACTTATAAAGTTAAAGGAGGAGATGATAACAGTTCCAAAGCAGTGAAACAGATGGTAATTGTTAATGGTAAAATGACAACGTATTTCTCCCCCTTAATGTATCCTCAATATAAAACTGAGCTGTCTCTTTAACTGCAGTTATAAGGAAGAATGTTATAAAAAAAAAATTCTTAAGTGATGATGCTCTGGGCCTTCCTAATCATGAAACTAGAACCTAAGATTATGAAGAAACATATGGAAGCCTTATTATTCTTGTTTACTTAATATGCAGAATATTTTCCCTCCAGCTGGTAGAAGTGATGAGCAATTTATATCTATAATTGTAATATGGACAAGGTCAGCATTTTTATTCAAATATCATAGCATTATGTGAAGACAAAAATGATATGGGAATACTGAGATAGATTTCAAAATGATGAGGTCTTTTTGAAGAAATAGCATCCCCCAAATCCATAGCTGTAGTAATATTTTCAAATATAATAGAAACAGTTGGAGATATCAGAGGGATCTACGCACAGTCTAAGAGGATCAGACAGTGATCTGCCCTGTGATATCTCAGATTGTTTTTATTATACTTGAAAATATCACCACACATAGCCTCCAAAGCCATGCCCAATTTGATTTCTTTCTGGTTATTACCTCACAAACTTGAAGAATTAAGTCCATGGACAACAGTGGACCATTAAGTAAGGCTGTAGAGGATGGAGAGAGTAAAGAAGGGTGAGCATGCAGCCACTTCCTATTTCAGGTGTAGAGGCATTTCACAGTAGTATAGTGTCAGAGAGAAGTTTATTTTTACATCAATTGTTGGGTAGTAGGAGTTTAAGAAAGAGGGAAAATGAGAGAAAGAGTGAAGAATGTGGACAGAAGATGGGAACATATTTTATATAGCACAATGTATATCATCAGGAAACAGTGTACCACTCAGCCTTGATGCCTCAGACTCAATAAGACTTTAGTAGATGAACAAAAGGAAGGAGGGATAGATACATTGGTGAGTCAAGTTCCCATTGCAGGTGTTAGGTGTCTTGAAGTTTCAGTCACAACTTCAGTTGCTTTCCAGGAAAGGAATAATCCTTAAGTGAAAAATGATAGGCACAAAGCAACAATGACAAGAAAAATCAGACACTGATCTGATCTCTGCTATATCCAGCCTCTTTGCAAAATAGAAATAGAGCCTTTTAAAGTAAACAATCTAGTATCTGACCTCCTGTGAAAACTGGGCTGCCAGTAGGTAAGGTCATTTTTGGTCTGTAGGCAAGAATGGAATTGCTTAGTTTTCCTTGAATTTTCTTTTTAAACACTAAATTTCTCAGCCAATTTCCCCCTGTTCTTATCAAATCAATTAAATAAGAACCTATATGATGGTTGGATGATTTGAAAGAATGAAGCTTGTCTTGATAAACCTAACTGACTCTAGTGTACCCAGGAATACAGTATCTACAACCTTTTTCTAAACTCTGTTTTGCTTTGTGTACTGTGTCCCTCACCCCACTGGAACTTCCTTGTGTCAGCCTCCCCTCAACAAATCCTTTATATCTTCTGTGATGACTCAACATCCTTTAGTTCACTCTTAATCATCAGCTACAATTTTCTCTCACATATATAGGTAAATTTCTATACTAGTATGACAGTTGCTTCATACCCTTTAAAATTGTAATAGTGTGGAAAGCTTTAATTACTCAATACTATAGGCTTTTAGAGCCCAGATATGTAGAATGTGTGGTGCTCAATATAATTAAGAAAAACACAGCCGACAATTAAAAAAAATTATTTTTTCATTTATGTTTTTTCATTTGGATTTTTGAACAGTCATTTCTTTGAATTCTAAAATTATACTTTTTTGAGAAATCATATTTCCCCACTAAAATTACACATTCTAAAACTATTATGCTACACAAGTCAATCAAACTTTGACATTCAGAAATATTTTTACAAAAGTTAGATTTATTCACAAGCATGTGGCAGTGATTTGTTTAGGTGAATGCCCTCTAGTACAGCATGACATAAGGAGGATCTAATGGATGCTGAAAACAAATACTGTGGAGGTTTGAATGAGATCAACATTCATAGGTCAATATATTTGATATTGACCCTCAGTTGGTGGAACTGACTGGGGGGACTGGGGTGTGGCATTGTTGGAGGAGTTATGTCACTAAAGGCTGAGTTTGCAAACACCTCTGCTATTCCAAGTTTGCTCCCTGCCTCCTACTGTGGTTACAGATGTAAAGGCTCAGCTGTTCCAGACATTAAGCCTTCACTCCTCTGGAAGCATATGCCTAATTAAACACTTTTTTTAGCAAGAAATGTTTACCCTGTGCTCTGTGAGAGGAGAGATCTAAAACTTTGGGAGTCTTTATTGCATTGATGCAGAATATAGAGTCGATTAAACTTACACACTGGATTAGACAGTCAGGAGTTTCTAATAATCCAGGTCAACAATGTTGATGAATCTCAATGAGAATATTAAATTACTACAACTGTTAGAAGATGAACCCAACAACCACCATCATGGTACCTATGCTCTCTTTCTCTGAACTGGCATTTGTGAAACAGTTTTTATCCAGCTTGGTCATTATTATAAAAAATACCATTGCTTAGATATGAGGAAGTCATCTAGTGACTTCTTGTCATTTTCAGTCTGTCAATAAAACTAGACTTATTCACATGCACTGTGAATTTTATTTCCTTTACAATTACTTGAATTGATACACAAACAAAATAATTTATAATGAAGTATTTTGTGCAATCATGTAAATACTAAAATAACATAGCATCTATCTACCTAGATTTTCTTAGACATACAGCTAACTTAATTTTAATATCTATATCTGGCATGTGACATATGGCATCATTAATTAAGATTTGTTACTTTGCTAGGCTAAGATGGCTCTGAATTAGGCCTCAGAAAGGAGAATTTTCTATAAATTAAAATTTTCTTTTCTGCCTCTCTGCCTCTGTCCTTCTACCCACATCTTTAGGTATATTTATGAAGCTTATTTTTAATTTATTAATGCCCTTATGATAAATCACTTTCATAATTTCTGTGTTTGTCTTGATTTCAAAATCCTGGAATAATTTTTAAAAATTCATCATAAAGCCTGGGCACTGAACAATTACCAAAAATGAGTCTTATTGTCCTGTAATGACATTGTTAGGATAGAGGAGCCTCTCCTGCAGTTCTCAGCTTTCCCCTGGATCTTCCCTGCTTGTTGAGGCCACCTGCATTTCTTGGCTTTGAGCCTTCCTACCATTTTCAAAATCAGCAAGGTGATAAGTGCAAATATTTTTCTGTACCCAGCTTTGAATGATAACGACTTCTGAGATCTACTGGATCCACTCAGTTAAACCTAAAAAACTCCTCATTCAAAATTTTCACTTCAATAATATCTTAAAAGCCCTTTTTATCTATGTGAGGAAACATGTCCACAGATGTGTGAGTTTAGGATATTGTTATCTCTGGGACATTATGATCTTTTAAATTTTTCTTTTCTAATTCTTTCCTTTCTCTTTAAACATACCCTGTGTATGTGAACCCATCTTTTTGCAAACTCTTAAATTTCTATGATGTCTTTGCTTTCTTTCCAAATTTGCATTCCTTTCACAAATTTTTATTCTTAATATCTATACATTGTCTTTATTGAGGCCACTGCATTTCTGTGAAATCAGAATGTTGCCATTTGCTCTCATTGTCACTGATGATTAACTCTATCCATGAGACCTAGAGTGGGAATCACATAATATTACATGGGAATTTATGCTTCCAGGTTACATAGTTTGACTCTCTTTAAAATGGGGTGGAAAGTTTCAGATTTGTATAATGTATTTTTTGCCTGTTCTCACAGCAAATTATTGCTAATAAACAAGCTCTTATCTTGTTATTCTTATTCTATCTTCTATATTGTTAATGTAACCTATATGTATATATGCAATTGTGTAATGCACATACATAGTTAAAATATAAGTTACTGAGAGATGCACATATTTGCATAAGTGTTTCTTAATGGTCTTAGGTAGGTTGAGAAAGATGATTTAATAAATCAAATGCTTACTGTAATAGCTTGAGGACCTAAGTTTAAATCTGATCATCAACATAGAAGTCATGTGTGGTCATGCATTTTTGTTCATAAAAATAGCTCAGGATAGAGAGTTGGATGTTTATGTGTTTCTGAAAAGGTAAAACTTTATAGAGCACATACAATCAGTGAGATCAGGGTTCAGTGAAAGATTTTTGTGATAGTGGCAGACACCTGGCATCACTCTCCAGCACTCATCTGTACATAAACACAGGCTCATAACAGGTTCAAAAGCATGCACCGCCCACACACAAAATGTCAACACTCAGGCAAACACTATTAAAAAGAATTTAACTTGACTACATATCAAACAATTTATTCCTGTTACTAATGTTTATTATCAATTAGTTTCATATTTTCTCCAAGTTTGTGTTTTGTTTTCAAGCATCTATAAAACACTCTATTTCATTTCAGTTCTAAACATTAAACTAAGTTATATCTTCCATTGATAATGTATAATCTATAATTTATAGCATGATTCATTTTATTTTTATTTTTTTCTAGTTACTGTATGCTAGGATTTTTAATATTATATACTTCAAAATTTAGTGAGGCTATTTTATAATCTCATGAAAAAGAAAACATTTAAGTTAATACAAATTTTCATATTTATTAAACAAAATCATAAAATAATTAAAAATCAGGTATTACATTAATTTAAAAATGAAAATAACTTGACAGCCAGTCTTCTATATTTAGAAGATATCACAGATAAATGAATAAACCATGTAAAAAATGATTTTAGTGTAAATTTAATATGCAGTGTTACTATCACATAAGAAAACAGATACATTTTCTTGTTGAAATTCTTCATGACATATCAAAAGGTCTTCATGTACACATATAAGATACCTTAATTAACACATATATAGAATAAAGTATTAATTCCACTATTAATTTGTTCATACAAACTTCTGCAGTTTCTCTGAAACCATAAATGACAAAGCACTTTATCTAGTGTTATAAGTTAACTCAGAATAAGCCATTACTTATGTTTTGCATTCCATCACCTACCCCAACTTAATCTGTTAGTGACTTACATGAAATCTTTTCTATTTGATATAGAGGCATGTAAATAGAAAGATTTCAAGTACTTCTAGTGATTAATTTTACCAACTCAAGCAAGATATAAGTTGAATTACTTTAGTTTAGGAATTTGTTTATCTCTTAGACAGAAGCTGGTAAGGTTGAAGGTGAAAAGATAATTCTACAATATGAATCTATTTTAAATTTGTTTTGCATATTTTTCTCTATGATAATGTTGTTAGATTTTGCCTTGAGGTCTAACTAAGGTTTGTCATGACGATCTTGTCTAAATCACTTTGAAGGTATTCTGAGCATATTCCTTAAGCAACACAACAAATAAGAAGAACTTACACATGAGAAATTCTTGGAAAATTTCATTGAAATAGCTATTCGATTTTCATTTCTCTGACATTGGATAGTTTCTTCACTTTGAGTGTTTGTTAGTGCACAGGGACATGTCTGTACTAGAGAGGAAAAGTAAAACCTCCAGGAGACTGTGTTACTTATGTCAAATTTCCTGCTTGAAGAGATCTTCTGTGTCTTGTGAAAGTTCAAGGCAGAGTACACAAAACAGAAACTCTAAGAAGCATAGGCTTCTAAACGTGACTTTTAGAAAGCCAATTCCTCCTAAAGTAAGGGACATAAGCAGAAGTTACAGAGAACTTTTTAGGCAAAGGTGAAGGAAAGGAAGTTCCAAACTTTACAGTATGTCTGGTGCCGTTTTATTGTAAATGCTGGGCTCAGTAGGTAAAGGGATACATATGAAAGACTTCAGATTCCTACTAGAACTCACCTAAAAGTAGAGAAAGAACAAGAACAAATGAACGAAAGAAAGGAAAAAGTGGGAAGCAGGGAGAAGGGAGATCTGCCATTAATTCATAATCCCAGTGCAGTGATTGGGAGATAAAGTGAGAATCCCAGGTCTCACTGGCCAGAAAAGTCAAGCCTAATTAGTAATCTCCAAGCCAATAAATGAATATTTCATATAAACAACAGAAAATTTACCTGAGAATAAAATCCAAAGTTAGTGTCTGGCATCTATACACTTCCACACCCACATAAACATACACGTACTTTGATGCACACACACCTAAGTAAAGAAATGCTACAGTCATCTTGAAAACTTACATACAATGTTATACAGGCTAAGTTACATTTAGAAATATATGTGCATTAACATATACATACATACGTGTAGTAACAATAAAAAAATGAAGTCATGAACTTGAAAGACATTTGGGGCTGGAAGGAAAAGTACAGGAAAGCTTGGAGGAAGAAAAGGGAATAAAATAAAAATAATTATAGAATGAGCTCAAAATTTTTTAAAATCTTTGAAGAGTAAATTTTCATTTGCTTTCCCATTCAAAGGTAGAAATAACATCTTAAAATTGTTATTTTCATGCATAACTGCATATAAAACATTTTTTTATTAATTCTTTGGAAATTTCACATGATGCACCACATTCCTGCTCACTTCCCAGTCCCTCAATAATAACCCTTCACCCCTACAACCACCACCTCAAAAGAAAAAAAAAAGAATTAATTAAAAAGAAACAGACAAAAATCTCACTCCTCCATTTTTCTTGTCTTTCCAACTTCTTATTATCTGTCCTAGTGGCATTGGGAACTGTGGTGTGTCACACAATATGCCTCTTTTCTAATAAGTTCCACTCACAAATGTTCATTGCAGTGAGACATTGGTCTAGTTCAAGGTCTCTGGCCTACTATCATCAGTGTATTCTCACCAAAACTCTTCTGGGATATCCTGATGTTTCCCTGAGTCATAGAAATCCTGAAGCTATCAGTCCATAGGGCCAGGCCCTTCATGTACTTCAGAAGGTTATAGATGGGGTGGATGTTAGTTAGGGAGGACCAACACAAGGCTCAGGATGTTTGTGCTTCTGGGTAGTACTCAGCTGGTCAGTCTGAGACACTGGGAACCCCCTTTCAGGTGAGAGGTAAACAAGCTCTTCTAAGCACACGCCATCAGGTCCAGTTCTCCCACACCAATGGTGCAGAGTTGGACCCATCTCTCCAGAGTGCAGAGACCAGCTCTCCTAGAGCAGAGGAAGGGTTTCAGTGCACATATTTCCTATGACCCCCATAGACATCAACATAGATCCCAGTTGCAGCAGCATTATGGACCCAGACATGGCCCGTGGCAGCAGATTTGGCCTGAACTTCACCATGGCCCCAGTAGCCGTTCAGATCACCAATGTCAGTATTGCCCTGGCTGCAGCACGACTCGAAGACACCCACACAGCTTCATATAACAGTCCAAACCCAGGATATCTGCACAGCCTTTGGTAGTAACAGGAGCCATGGAAATCAACACTGACCCTGGCTTCAGTAGGGCCATGGTCCTAGACAAGGCCATATGCCATAGCTGGGGCCTAGAGGTCACCATAGTTCCAGGTGTAAGCACAGCTCACTCAGATCAGCTTGGCCCTGGTAGCAATGTGGCACTTGGACACCAACATGACCACAGATGATGGCTCATACCCCAGATCATGCTTGTAGCCTTTTCTGACAACATGGGTCATGGATGTCAATACAGACCTGGATATGGTAGGACCACAGACCTAGACATGGTCCTTTGCAGCAGCCTGGGCCCAGACTTGACCCTGGGTGGCAAGCAGACCACCCACATCAACCTTTTCCTCACCACCTTCAGTACTTCAGTTCTGTCTCTTTCCAGGGTATATGAAATGGTCTGCTTCTCTTTCTGTTCCACATTTCCACCAAATATTTGCTCATCTTGGTAGACCTACCTAACTGGCACCATGAGGCACTGAGTAAGCCTGCAAAGCCTTCAGCCATCTCAGGCTTTGATTTTCTCAGATACCGTTATGATAATGCTGTCTCCATATAATTTTAGGTGCAAGGCAGAACAAAAAATAATAAAAGGACAACATGAGGTATCTACATGATACTGTATGTTTTTTCTTTCCTTTGAAATTCACTGGTGTCTAGAAATATCTCACATATTTAAATATAAATATTCTCTCTCAATATAACAAACAATTTAGCTTTAATGCTTTTGATTAATGCATTTAATCAGTTACCAATTTCTGATTAGGTGACCCATAGCTTGACATTTCAAATTAAAAACAAAACATTATCCCACATAGATTTGGGGACTGAGAAAGTCAAAAAAATTATAGTGGCACAATTGAGTGAAGGTAGATAGATATGACTCAGCATCTCAATCCACAGATTTTTACTATATCTAATTTTCTAGAGAAAAAATAATTTTAACCCACAATCACAGTAATGCACTACAGAATGAAGGATTATAGCATTCCCCTTGGGAAACGGTCACCAAAATTTCAGAGTCTTAATTCAAATTCTAAGCTTGATAAACTATACCAATTACAAAAAGTAGGTTCACTAATTAATTTAATTGAATACCTGTTTTATCAATAGAATAATAAGCACAATGGTATCTGTCAGAAAGACTTGATAATGGTAGAATGTGAAACACTTCCCTGAGCCTGCACATCAGCTTCAGGGAAGTTTAATAGAGAGATCTAATGTGCATGAATGGACAGAGAGTTTTTAAAGAGGCAATGTCGGCTTCATTGATCCACTAAGACTCTATCTAATCATATAGCATAGTTGATTATAAGATTGTGTTGTGTAATCATATGGATTTTCAAGTATATGTTTTTTTTTATTTTAATTGTTTTAGAAACAAGGTTTTAGAAAACATGGCTTCTAGCTGAGAAATGAAAAAAATCTTATTTTTCAGGGATTTGTAGGTATGTATATTTTTATAAACAATCATTGTGAAAATCTGGGCTTGGGAATTAGTTGGTAGAGCATTTGCCTCCCACAGGAGCTGTCCAATATAGCACAATTTAAAATCCAGTGTGATAGCACAAGCACATGATCTCAATGCTTAGGAGTCAGAAGCAGAAGGGTACTGAACTCAAGTTCATTCTCACCTTCATAGAAAATTCAAGGCAAGCCTGAGCTACATAATATAGTCTTAGATAAGTAGAAATAACCAAAAAATAAGAGATTAAAACATGCAACACAGTCCAATGAGACATACAATTTAAACCTATTTTATGTTTTTCTTACAGTGGGTGCTGGACAATTCTGTTGAAGACTTTCTTCCATTATTTGTTCCCCCCTTCATGTTTGACTTTCTTTCTTGGATGAAGAATCGAGAAGAGGATGGAGAAACTTGAAGATTCCCTGTATTGGATTGAGTAATAAGCACTTACAGGGCACTTTGAGAGTGTGTGTAGTGGGAACGGCTTTTATTAGTGTGAACCCAGATGTTTTGAGTTAATTGCAATAATTAATATGATACATGTTAAGAGTAATTGTCATTTTCAATTTATTGGTTAAATGCTCCATTTAAATATCCAAAAATAATAAACAAGAGTTGGATGCAATATGGAGGCTAGTTGAAAAAACAGATGAGAAGGAATTTATCCTAAATGTATTTTTGAGGAGTTTATACCTGAGTATCCTTTTCTTCTTCCCACCAATCCCACCATCTCATTTTAATAATAGTTGGGATTGATATTAAGATTTGAATATGCAATGTCATGTGCTGGCTTATATGCATAAACACTTGTTCTTTAGCTAACTGTTTAAAGAAGTTTTGGAACATTCTGGACAGATTATTGGCAGACATAGGTACAAATAGCAGGGGTTAAAAGTTATAGGGTGATTTCCTTTCAGCCTAAGCTCTCTGCTTCTTGACATATCAATAGAAATGTAATATATATGGTCCCATCACAATAAATCTTACCCTTCTTAACCTGTTTCTGCCAGATATGTTTTTTTTTCCTTGAAATGTGAAAAGTTACACATACAGAAAAATTGGTGCTGAGGATTGAAGTCAATTCTGTGGTAAGTCTGATCACATGTTCATGGTTCATTACATGTGTCCTGCGAGAGGAATGTTGATAAGTTTAGAGCTTTGAATTAAGAGAATCCTAGAATCCTTTGAAAGTTTAGTAGGCTGTTAAGAGTCTTACAACCAGAATGTCAATAGACTTGCAGACAGTATACATACACACACACACACACACACACACACACACACACACACACACACACAAACACACACACACACACACATATATATCTCAATATATCATATGTATTTTTATATATAATTCATATGTATTTATAACCTTCAGAGAACAATATGGTTGTCAGAAGTTTTATCAAGAGACCACTATAATTTACATTCCCCATTTCCAGAAATTCTGAGTAATCTGGATTCAAAGTTAATGGACTAAGGTATTTGGTGAGATTGCACAAGACTTTTAACATGCTCACTGATCTCTGTGAGTTTGAGGCCAGTCTTGTCTACAGAAAACAGCCAGGTTTGTTACACAAAGAAACACTGTCTCAACAAAACAGTTCATTTGAAGTGTGTGAAAAATTAAGAGCTTTCAGAGTTTTCGTTTATAAAATGAAGTTTAGAAAATTGTGTTCCCTAGAAAAATATTTTCTCTACAAAGTTACAAAGTTCTTCAAAAACATTGTAGTAAAGGAGGCCATGGTATATTTTATGTTATTCTCAGATCCAGGGGCCCCCCAAAAGACCACCAAGAATACTGAATACTGCATATAAAAGCAAAGGGCCTTTGTTCAGGTTTAAGCTTGGTCTCTCTGTCTATCTGACACAGCGGTTTAGAGTAGAGAGTGCCAAGTCTGGGCAGAGAAGGATTTTTCTTATAGTAGTGTTTGAGGATAGGGGATTTCCAGTGTTCAGGATCTGAATTGGCTGACATATATCTAGGGGTATTTTAGTGAGATGGAGGGAAATAGGTGAGTGCTGGGATCAAGGACTAACTCTCAACTGGAATGAGTGGAATGTTAGATACTTCCACTCAGATTCTGGCCCCTCAGGGTAGTGTCTGTTATGGGTTTTTCCTGGAACTACCAGGTGCTGTCAGTAAGAGAGTCTTAGGCCTGCTGTCTGGAGTATTATTATTAAGCCTGTCATGGCAGCTATATGTCCAAACTCTGTTCTGGGCCCCACATTTAGGATGCATATTCTGGCTGGTACTGATTTTGCAAATGTCATCCAAAGATTGTAGCTCTTTGTTTCTTCACATAGTAGAAACCATTGTCTGACAAGAGAATTTCTACTTTCTCAAGTAGGATATATATTTCAAAATGCTAGAATATATGAAATAAAATCTTAGAAATTAAAGTGCCAGCTCTCACACAGACATTCAACATTAAGTAGATTAATAAACCATGGGATTTCAGCTTTATAAAATATGCAATGGGATATGATTTTTTTTCTTTTAACAATTCAAACACTTAATTTCCATAATAGTAAAAGAATCTGACTTACCAATCTCATTATTTTTACTTGTAAATGACAAAGAATATGACTGAGAATAATGTACTACTGAAGTGACAGCTAATAGATTTCAATGTGACAGACATCTTTGTTTTCAGGATTTTAGTCCTGTACTATAGTAGATATTTGATAGAATGATAGTCTATAAATACAATTGACAGTAGTTACAGCTTTTATTAAAATGTAAATAAATTCTGTCTATTTTTAATATAATAATTTATTAAGCTTTTATTTAGACAAGTGAAAGATCTGTCAAGCAAGAGAGTCTTCTAAATCATTTATGATTTCTATTGTGAAATCTTCTATAGACATGTAAAATTATATTACATCTTTGACATGAATGTAAAGAAATGGGTTCAACTTACCTTGTATGTTCCTGTACTATTGTGATAAAAGTTTATTTCAAAAGTTCCTTCTAACTCATATGGACCTCAGGCATTCTGAAGGCATAAATTGATCATTATAAAACTTTATTTCAGGAAAAGACCATTTAATGCCTGAGAGCAGGGCCAGGGTCTAAAAATCTTGGAAGAATCTCAAAAACGTGCTTGACAGTCAACAGACTCAAAACTTAGTTTCTTACAGAGAGTTCAGCCTGTAGATTCAGAGCCTGAGTTCGCACTGAAAGTATAGCTAATAGTTACCGTACCCTATACCCCTTTACCCAAACATGAAATGCCAAGACTATAGCACCCCTTTAGGTATACTTTTCTTTCAAAACCCCTCACCCCTGGGTTTGTGGCCAAAATCACCACTACACCAGAACAAAGGGTTCATTCAAACCTATCCAAAAGAAGAAACTGACCCTCATGTGTTTACAATGGAATCCAGCTCCCTGGTGGTCTTCAGGGGGAGGGGTTCCCACGACAGAGGTACAATATCATATCAAGCCTAGTTAGAAATATAGAAATTTATATTTTAATGTACATATGGCAAAGCTCCATTCAGACAAAATCCCAGCATGGCAGATGGGAACTGAGTATGAAATTTCACCCTCAACTAAAAACTATTTGTAATTAATAGCTGCTAAGAGAAAGAGAGAAACTGGTTTATTTTGTGAAGATAGAGTTTTCCCTGCCTAGCCTGAGATTTGACCTCTTAGAATCCTCCACCCCTGACCTATAATTAACCCATGTGCTGTTTACCAAAGCAGGAACTTTCTGAAGCTTGCACAATGTGCCCATTGTGACCATTGCTCCAGGAAATGAATGTCCTCAGATGGTCACCTGCTTGCCCAAGACTTGCTATTGTTTCACAGGAAATATGCCTGCCTTCCTGTCACATTCCTAAACTCAGTCCTAAGGTGACCTTTGGCCCTGCCCTGTTGTAACTTTCCTATCTCGCTGAACCCAGATGTACCCCCCTCCCCTACCCAGAGTGCTATATAAGAATTCTATCCTGAAAGCATTCAGGGCTCTTGGCTGCCTTTCTGCCTTGGGCCATCTCGCGAGTGTAATAAGCTTCTTTTCTTTTTTGTCTTGCAGGACATCTGGGTCTGGGGTCTTCTTTGTTCTAGCCAATAACACCTTGGAGGTCCCACCGAGATTATTCAAAGATCATCATATAAAAAGATTGGGTATAGCTGGAGACCTTCTTTGGTAGGTGTCTGGGTCCCAAAGAGCATGTGTGGATTTGGCAGTGGGGGATGGGGATGTGGGATGGAGTGAGATGGACAGGATTGAGGGGGCATAGGACAAGGACTTTCTCTGAGGGTGAATCAGGAGGACTGCCAGGGCATTTCACCTTTTATAGTCTAAAGCTGCACATAGGATTAAAAGTAAGAAAAGGGACAAGTAGCTGGGGTGTGGCTTGAGAAAAGCCCTTGAGGAATCTAGCATTGACCTTGACATTAGTCAAGAGTTAATGAAAGGGTCACAAGTTCCTTTGCCTGAGATGAGGTCTGCATTAGCAAGCTGTAACTTTCCTCAGAGTGGAGGCTCTTACTGAAATTCCTGATCTTGTGAAAAGGACTTCTTTTTGAAACCAGACATCATACCACAATTTAAGAGCTATTTTCATTCCTTAAGGGGATAAACACTGTTTCCTAAAAGTGTCCATGTGTGTCGTAGTTTACAATATGAGTCTGTTCTCTTCATATGTTCCCAAAAGGGGAGGTCTTTATGCCTCACACTTTATCTATTATACGTATTAACTTAACTCTTAATGACCTCAGACTCTGGATCTGAATTGTAGGCACTTCATCCTTGGGATCAGGTGTGTCTAGTGAATCTCTATCTTTCCTCCTCTTGGTATAATTAGGAGGGTACTATGGAATTCCTGGTTCTGAGGTAGTAGGAATTTTTTTCCAAAGAAATTATTTTGTTTAAAGAAGCTACCATTGTACAAATTTTTGTCCTTTACCAAAGTCCCCCACAAAGTACCCAAAGAAAAATACATAAATATTGAGAATCATTAAAAATGAAACTTAAAAAGTTGCTGTAGAAGTATGCTCTGTAACATGGAAATGCTGAAATTTTGTCAGGCAACAATGTCCTGTAGTCCACACAGGGTATATCAACATAAGAATTTTTTTTTCTATCAACTTGGGCATATTTAAAAAAATTTTAAACATCCATATGATTAACAATATATGTAATAGTAAGTAAATTCTTATACAAACATGAATACTAAAATGCATTTGTAACAAATGATACATTATATAGTAAACAGTATATAAAATAAATTACATGTGGAAAATATATGAAATAATTTAAATTAAATATTATACACATGCAGAGGAATTAATTTTATGTACACATAGAATATAATTTTAACCTCTCAATAACTTTATATATGTCAATCACAATGATATCTTTCTTATTTTGTCACATTTTTGGAAACCATATTTTGCATAATTTTAATGATGACATACACTATATACCATAGAGTAAAACTTTGCATAACAATGATGGCATGCCAATTACATAGTGGAGACAAAAAAAAGAAAAAGTGTTATGTTCAAAATTCTATTTGACATAGTTAAGTGTATTTTTTATAGCATAACTTTGTCCTTGAGTTTTACTCTATATAAAGTATTAAAATTTCTCTTATTTTTATAATAAAATATATATTGCTTTGAAAAGTGAGTTATTAGATATCTACAAAAGAATGCTATCTTCTGAAGGTACATGAATGGACTGGGTGTGCTATAGAAGCTTTATGATGAGTGTTTCTGCAGTTCATTGGCATTTGTTTCCTAATTAACTGAAACATGAAATTAGATATGCTTCAGTGCCAATTTTTCAGTATTTCCATAAGTTATATGTATCAGGTAGAGTCACTCAGCCCACTTCCCAGGAAGGAATCTCTTATTTGCTACATGGAAATCCAGCACAAGAAAAGGAACAAAAATGCCTGCCAGGCACATCCATGTAGGACCTTTTAAAAATGAATTCTGCTATAAAATACTTATGCTTTCTATTTCAGAGGTACCTCAGCACATACTATTGCATTAAGAGTGGACTGGATACTTGAGTCCCTGATTTTAAACAGATCTAAAATACTCTTAGAGGTCTTCAATGCCAATAGAGCTGAAAATTACATTTCTAAAAGTTCAGATAGCAGTATGACTAACTTAGAAATGTCTTCATTAAATTAAACTTGGCTTCAAATTTAATTTAAGTTTCTTTAGATCAAAAGTATTGAAAGCCTCTTAACAAATGCTGCATGCATCAATTTAATCATAATTTTTATTTCTCTTTCTTCATTAGCTTCAAATGCTACTTTAAAAATATTTTTTCAAATTATTTTGTAAGCATCTCCAATATCTTAATTAAAATCACTAATAAAATGTATTGAATTACTATCTCAGTCTTGTACCAGCCTCTAAGTTAATATATTCTTCCCCAGAGAAATAAAAGCCCAATCAAAGGAGTAGACATGTAACATTTGTTTTTCAAAGACAAAGAATAAACATGCTATCTATCCATGTCCAGCCTGGAAACAACTATAGAGACTGCTGGTGGTTAAAGAACCCAACCAGAAGACATGACAAATATTTAAGGTATAAAGGCAAGCAGACATAAATTATGTATTTAAATTACTTTCTGAAATCAAACTCTTAATAACTCTGACATTGTCACTGACATCTTGACCAAACCTCCATGTAAAGCCATTGTAAATGAGGAGAGTAAAAGTGAGTTCTCAGTGTTCCAGATAAAGTTGTTGTTTAAGTTGGATCTACGTATAACTTCAGATTGAATATTATAGAGATTCATTTTAGCACTGTTATAGGTTCACTGGTTCACATAGACAAAATTGTAGTAGAAATCCAAATTTTTCTTTTATTCAGTGTGTGGGATATTAGGTAGCTAACTATATGTCCTTTTGCATCTGTAAGATGGGAAGATTAAAAGAACATTCTTACTTTGTGCAATTTTGAGAATGAAAACACGCAGTATGAAGAATATGATGACTAAAATTATGCATGATCCATTTGATGTCAATAAAGTCTAGCAATTTATATATATATATATATACACACACACACAATTATTTATAATAATTAATCTTATAAATGTTATTACTACCTAGGGAAATTATTTCCACTTGAGACTGACCTTTGAGTATTATAAACAACCCCATTCCACTGTTGACGTATTTAAGAAAATATATGTGGAAGCATTAAGTAAAATTGTATGGTGTTATGAAATTTCAAGTTGTTTTATTATTTTTATGAGATTGAGTTCTCAGTAAATTCAGCATCCCACAGCAGGCAGTACCAAGCACAAGTGGCTGGTAATTCACATTCACAACTCCACTAGAGAATCTCAATTGAAGTTATTTGCTTCTGATTAACTCATTTGCTTCCTGAAAATGTCTCTTTTAATTATTACTGCTCCTTGAACTGCTCCTTGGAGCCCACTCCCTAAAGAGGAACACCTTGTCAGCTTTAATTCTGGGGGAAAAGCTTGATCCTACCTCAGCTGGATATGTCTGTCCACAATTACTCTCTCTAAAAGTCCTCACCTTCTCTGATGAACTGGGCATAGGCAGAGAACTGGGAATAGGAGAAAAAAGGGAAACAGTGATGGGAATATTTTAAAAAATGAATAAAAAGTATTATGGAAACCTCCTTAAAACTTATTCTTAGCTCATTAGCCAACAGTGATGAGGAAGACCTACTACGGAGAAGATGCTTTAAAGACATTAAAGATCATACTAAAAAGAATGATAGAAATCTCACATGTGAAACACGAGGAACTCCTTAGTTCAATGGATACAAATAATTATCTTGATTATATTATATTTCAAAGTGAGACTCTACACTATTTCTCATACAAAATACTTTTACACTTACATAGAGTTGAGAAACCAAATGCTCAGTAACCAAGACAGTTATAATATGCAAATCAGTCCCCTGATGTCTTTACTGTTCTGTCTGTAGTCTGGAAAAATTCAGTATATTGTGCATGGGGACTTTTTTAGTTTGTTGATGTTGTTATTTTGTTTTTTTGGGTTTTTTTTCTTTTTCATTTTTTCAACTGCAGCCAAGTTCAATCAATTATCTCAAGAATTGGTAAAGTATATAATCTTATTTTTTAAAGCAAATTTAAATTAGGTAAAGTTCAGTCTTTCACTGGAAAGGTTATAGGTTACTAAAAATCATGTTATTTTAAAATTCAGAAATTTCTTAATGTTTATAAAAGATAGTTGCTTCCACTCATAAGACAACTAACTATTTGAGAGAGGATTTAAGACTGTCTCTACTTGTCCCTCCATGTGCACTGAAGGAGGTGGAGAGATGGAATAATTTACCCTAAGGAGAGAGTGCTAGAATGCAACTCTGATGTGGGAATGTCTTTCTGTATGCTGTGAATAGCAATCTTTAAATAAAGGAGCTGTTTTGGCCCATGACAGGCACCATAGGTAAAGTAGGAGGAGGCATCAGAGCAGGTAGGAGGAGCAGGGCAGGGTCATACAGAATGAGTCATTAGTGCAAAGGATCAACATGCAAGGAGAGAGAGACCAGGCCTGAAGCCCAAAGGAGGAACATGTAAGAAAAGACAGACTGAGTCAAAAGCCCAAAGGAGCAACATGTAAGGAACACAGGTGAGCCACAGGCCACGGTGGCAGACAGTTTAGTGAGAATGGGTTGAGTTAAAATAAAAAAGCTACCTAGCAATGTGCCTGAGCCATAGGCCAAACAGCATGAAGTTAATATAAGCATATGAGTCATTTTTGGGGGCCTGAGCAGGAGCAGCTGGCTAAGAGGTCTGGGGCTGCAGGGTTGGGTTGGCCTCCCCGGATCAAAAAACTACTTTGTAACAGATGGCCTCCCTGGGTGGGCAAAATATCCACTTAAAGCCTGAGAAAGTTTAAAAAAGGGTTTTAGCACAGAAACTGAGCCAGAGCAGCTTCCAAATTGTGTATCTGAAGCGGGTCATTGTACAGAGAAAGTTCCACATTCAACCACATTCAAAATGGTACCTGCAGACTGGCAGCAGGAGTATAAGAGGCAACCAGCCTGGTTCCTGAAGTCTCACAGAAGACTCAGTAGCAAGAGTTTGCCTTAAGGTTTCTGTTTATTTTGAACAAAAAGGAAGCAACAACAGATACTTAGTAGCCGCATTTTCCTGGGTCTGCTCTGTTTGCTGGCCACAAACAGAGGAGGTCCCTTTAAGAGAACTTACTGATTCAGCTTCCTCTGAAAAAAAAAAAAAAAAAAAAAAAAAAAAAAAAAAAAAAAAAAAAAAAAAAAAAAAAAAAAAAAAAACACCAAAAAACAAAACAAAACAAAACAAAAAAAACAACTATGCAGCTTTTTAAGAGACTGTATTTTAAAAGCTCTTAAGGTTGGAAGATGATTAAGGATTCACAGTAAAACAGATTCAGATAAAAAAAAAAAAACCATGTAAACAGGTTACAATGTGTGTAAAAGGTACTTGGCTTCAGAAAGAAAAGAAAGAGGATAGAAAAAGCCTTTAAAGAGAGAAATAGAGTAATAAAAATATAATAAGCCATGTAAAGATGGAAAATAGACACAAAATCTAGATTTTGTTTGTTATTGTGTTTTCTTTTAATTTTTTAACTGTTAATGAGATAACTGAAGAAAGACAATGGATTGCAAATGCAAAGGCTACTAAGTTAAACAAGAATATATATTTCAAAGGTGTCTTGATTTTGATTTTGTGTCTAAGGATTTATTGCTTTGGAAGAGATCTGCTTTTGTTTCCACATAAGATGAGAACCTGTGGATTGCTTCCAGGCAAATATGGTTTCATCAGCCAAGACCCCCTGAAAATAATCTCTGATGAGAAGAGATGGCCATATCAGCTTCAAGACTGCATACTATGATCCGGTCTCAAGAACCCATGAGATTTTCAATGCCCCTTAATCAGCAGGAAGTAGTAATGGAAAACTATGCCCAAATTCCCAAAATATTATTTATAAATGTTTGTTTTCATTATAACTGGTTAATGGTCATAATTAATCTCTTTGTAAGAAGGAAAGGAGATATATATGAATAATTTTTTAAAAAATTCAATTACTAAATTTACTTAAATCAGAAAATCAGCTGTTAATCTCAAAATGTTTTACATTGGCATGGACTTTGGTTTACTGATACAAATTTAAGGTCAATTTTGTTATGCTGAATGTATTTTTCTACTCTTGTTTACGGCACGATGTTTATGTTACTGATTTAAAATTGTAATGTATAATTAAGAAATGCATATTAGTTAGATTTTTAGGTATATGAAGATATAATTAGATAGATCATCTTCAAACACTTCTAAGACTTACAGAATATGGCATTTAAAACATCTTAAGAACTTAGACTTTTCTGGACAGTGAGGCAGGTCTGCTCCTGGCAGCACCAATTTACTTCAAGAGAAAAATGGGCATCGAAGAAACTCCATGTGGAGATTAGTTTCTTTGTAGCATCGGTTAGCCACTGGACATGAACCTGTTTTTATATTGACTGCTTGACAGTGTGCTGTTAAGAGTGGACATGCAGGTTCCATAGGAAGGTGACCTCTGAACTTTGGTAGAATAAGCCGAGATGGTCAGTCAGGTTCCTGCTTTGCAGAGAAACCGTCAGACATTCTTCAGGACTCAAGGAAAAGTGACAGATGAACTATACCAGAATGGGCAGAGCAGATTTCCTGCTTCACTGAAATAAAAAGAGACTCTGAGCCTGTAGGCTGAAGATGGATGCCCCAACTTTATAAAGAACTTTGGGTGACTATCCAGACAGATTGGTGTCATTTCTGTCGTTTCTAGATTTTAGAAGTTACTTGCACTTCTGGTTTACTTGGGTAAACTTCTGTGGTCTTTGGTGAAGTTGAAAATTAGATAGTTATAGGTACAGTTTTTTTTTTTCTAGTCATTTGGATAGTATATTGGATATGGAACTTTAGATTCATAAAGATAAGATAGATGATAGAGAATTTTCTTTAATTTTCCTAAATACAAATAGACCATATATTACAACTGTAATTATTGCCTGATAGCTACTTTGTTATATGTAATTTTGCTATGTTAAAATTGAAACCTTCCTTTTTGATTAGACAGAAAGGGGGAAGTGATGTGGGAATGTCTTTCTGTATGCTGTGAATAGCAATCTTTAAATAAAGGAGCTGTTTTGGCCCATGACAGGCACCATAGGAAAAGTAGGAGGAGGCATCAGAGCAGGTAGGAAGAGCAGGGTGGGGTCAGACAGAATGAGTCATTAGTGCAAAGGATCAACATGCAAGGAGAGAGAGACCAGGCCTGAAGACCAAAAGAGCAACATGTAAGGAAAGACAGACTGAGTCAAAAGCCCAAAGGATCAACATGTAAGGAGAGACAGGCCGAGCCAGAAGCCCAAAGGAGCAACATGTAAGGAGAGACAGACTGAGTGAGAACATACCATGTTTGTAGTTCTTTGTCTGGGTTACTTTACTCAGAATTTTTTTTTTTTTGAGTTATATCCATTTGTTTTCAAGTTTTCTGATGTCACTATTTTAAAGAGCCTAGTAATATTCCATTATGTAAATTTACTACATTTTTAAAAAATCCATTCTTCAGGTATATAGTGAAAGACCTCCGGGGGTAAGGGACCCCCGAAACAGACCTTTCCTCAGGAAGAGACCCCCTGGGACCCAAGAAGGACCGAGTCACAGATCAGATGCAAACAGCACGAGGTTTATTTTCTGAATAACACAGGTACCTGTGGGCAAAACAAGTCTCTCAGTCCCTTGAGAAGACTTGCACGCCTAGCCCTTTGTTCAGGGCCTTTTTATAGGGTTAGGGGAGGCAATAGCGTGCATACAGAAGCAGAAGCATAGTTACAAGGTTTCTATTGGCTGGTTTGAATGAAGCTATTCTGTTGAGGGGGTGAGGGCCAGGCCACCACCTGGCCTGCTGTTTATCTTTCTGGGAACTCTGTCTTCTATCTTTCTCTGGAACTTCTCCGGGTCCTTGACTGGGGCCAGTAACTCTTATCTTTCTTCCCCCTCTGCCCTGCTGACACTGTGAAAGCTTTTATTATTAAGTTTTTCAGAGATGCTGGTGTCTCCAGTATCAGAATGCATGTCCCATGGGAGTCAGCTTGTCCTTGGTTGGGGAGTGTCCGGCAGGCTTCTGACTGCAGCTCCCCCGTCCCTGGGCCAAGGCACCTGGTGCTGACACGTCTTAGACAACTTTCGTTACTTCTTGGGCAGGAGGGAATTGCTAAAACAAGGGGGCTGCAAGCAAAGGGAGGAAAAGGGAGGGGGGGGTCTTACAGTAGTATTTAGGTTGTTTCTAGTGTCAGTCTATTATGAATAACCACTATTATAAACACAGTTGAGCAAGTGTCATTATGGAATGACTGAACATTCTTTCGGTATATGCTCAAGTATGGTGCAACTGGGTCTTGAGGTAGATTGACTTACAACTTTCTGAGAAACCTCCATATTGATTTATAGAGTGGCTGTACAGGTTTGTACTCCCAACAGCAGTAGAGGAATGTTCACATGTTATACAGCATAAGCTGTTATGTCTCAGCATGATCTCAGCCATTCTGGCAGGTCTAAGATAGAATCTCACAGTCATTTAGATTTCTGTTTCCTTGATGGCTAAGAATGTTAAATAATTCTTTAAGCACAACTTAGCCATTTGAGATTCTTTTTTTTTTTTTTTTCAAATTCTCTATTTAAATCTATACTACATTTTTTGAATTGGATTATTGGGTTGTTGGGTTTTTATTTCTTGAGTTTCTTTGTATATTTTATGATCAGTCCATGGAGAGTAATGAAAGAGACATCTTGACTGGGGAGGCATTTTGGGATCAGGTAGAAACCCGATACAAGGGAAACTCCAAGGAAACACCCCACTAAGACTACTAGCAATAGTGGATAGGTAGCCTGAACTGGCTTTATCCTAATAGTCATCAGAAAGCCTTCATCCATTACTATAGAAACAGATGCAGAGATCCACAGCCAAGTACTGGACTGACCTTGGGGAATCCTGTTAAAGAGAGGGAGAAAGAATTGTGTGAGCCAGGGGGTCAAGGTCATCACAAGAGATCCCACACAGACAACTAAACTGGGTTCACAGGAACTCACAGACTCTAGAACTACAGTATGGGACCAACCTAGGCCTTTTACATATGTGGGACATTTGTGTAGCTTAGTCTACTGTGTGATTGCTATTAGTGGGAATAGTGCCTGTCCCTAAAAATTCGGCTGTTCCTCATATTAGGTTGCTTTGCCCATTCTCAATACAAGTGGAGGAGCTTAGCCATACCTCAACTTGATATGCGATGCTTTGTTGACTCCTATGGGAGGCCTGCCACTTTCTGAACAAAAATATAGAAACAGTGGATTGGGGGTGGGAGTGGGGAAGATGTGGGATCAAAATAAGAGGAGAGGAAAAAAGGAAACTTTGGTCAGGATGTAAAATAAATGAATAAATTTAATATAAAAGAAAAGGGAACGGTGATCTGTATAATGGAAAATAGCTTTTGCTAAAATTCATTTTCTAATATGTCTCCTGGAACCACACCTTGAGAAATGAAACTTCATAGAGTCCAATATATTTGATACGTTTTTACTTGTTTGTCTGTTGTGTGTATATTTGATCTGGACCAGGAATCATTTATTGCAGGTTCTTGAGCAAAGAATCTTGAACTGTTTTTTTTTTTTTTTTAATGCACCTTTTTCTTCTTCTTCTGTCATATAATACATCCCAATCACAGTCCTCCTTCCTCTCCTCAGCCCAGTCTCTCCCCACAAGTCCCCTCTTCCTCAGATCTATGCCCTCTCCGTCTTACCTCAGAAAAGAACAGACCTCTCATAGATAACAACTAAACAGATCTAATAAGCTACAGTAAGACCAGGTTCATACTTTCACATCAAAGGCTGGACAGAGTGTGAGAGCCCCCACAAAGATTCAGTTTTGTGGTTTGGTTTCATTTTGACTCAAGGTCAGGGAGTCCAAGATTGTTTTGTCTAGAAAGGCTACAATAGTAAGATGTTTCAGCAAAGACATGGTTACCAGGTATCTTATTCATTGAGGTCTAATGCCAGGATTATTTTCCATAAGGGATGGTTACTAGATGTTTTGTAAATTAAGGAGGTGTTTATTTTGAACCATTGTGTCCTTGAGTTGTGTCCTGCTTTGGTTATTAAAAGAACCACTGGAATAACCTTGAGCCTTCAGTATTGATCAACAGTAGTCCCAACACTAAGATTTTTGTCTCTGTCTAATTCTTGCTATCTCTCATTTTTCTCAATCTACACTCTCCTCATACCAGGGATCTTTTGATAGTTGGGCAGGACCAGACAACAAGGTGACCCATTAGGTAGAAAAGGGTCTCACAAGTAGGCAAAATAGTATGAGATGGTCCCAGCTCCCACTGTTAAGAATCTCACAAGGTTACTAAGCTACTCGACCATATCATATAAGCAGGGGACCTAAGTCAGATCCCTATAGGCTCTCTGATTTCTGAGAGCCCCCAATAGACCCTGTCATTTTATTTCATGGGTGGGTTTTTGTGGTATCTTTGTCCCTTTTGGTTCATATGATCCTTCCTCCCACCCCCCAATGAAGGCTTTGAGCTCTGCCAAATGTTCGACCATGAATGGGAGTCTGCATCTGCTCCAAAGAACCTACTGTGCAAGCTGCTGGAGTTGTTTACTAACGAACATTATTTGTCAGTAAATTTGCTTCTCTGTATTTATGTTTATGACGATGCTGTTTCCAGCTTTGGTCATAGAAGGTTTTGCTGTTGTTTGTTTGGTTTGGTTTTTGCAATGAGCAAGGGAAGCTCAGAAGCATAACTGGTGAATATTAAGAATAAGTGACTTTTGAGTGATCAGTCATAGTGGGACATAATGTTAATCTTCTGAGGCTCAGAGACTATTACATAAGGGGAAGAGGAAAGAATTTGAGATTGGTGTGGAATGTTGTATGATTCTGTCTTCCATGACATGGCTGTTACAGTCTGAGTAAAAAAAAAAAAAAATCTGTCTAAGGTCTATGTGAGTCTTGTCTGTTCAATATCCTGTCATGGAGTGGGGAGTGATTCAAGGTCCTCACATTCTTCAGGACTTAAATGTAGTTGACAGCTGATGGAAGAGACATTTGCTTTAGTATTGCAGCAACTGATAAGGTTCCATGCTCCTGAAAATAACCACATAGCAAGGATGCTGTTAGAAATACACACACACACACACACACACACACACACACACACACACACACACACACACACACACACACACACCAGAAGGATGGCTAGTTGGCAGGAGAAAGATGATTGTTGGACTGTGAGAGACTTTAGGAGGGTAAGAGAGGTGAAGATGACTACAAAATTGTGCAAACTTATTAAACTATCAGTCAATGAATGTATTCTCACGTATAATCAATGTGTGCTAAAAGTGTCTGTCATAAGATGAAAAAAGTATGAGGAGAGTTTGGAAATATTTGACATTGTAATTTGACTCTAAAGTAGAATGGAGTGCTAATCAGTGTTGTTAGATAAGAGTCAAGGTAAGAGAAAAGATGTGTTGACATTCAATGACTTCAAATAAGCAGTGAAAAAGGTCACATCTGAATGATTTCTATGTGTCTTTAGGGAGGGAAAACTGTGACTACATCTCAGACTTGTTCCAACTTAACAGCCACAACCAGTGAACATGGAAAGAGACTTTTCACTAGGATGCCTTGCTTCACAGTGTGTACATCACAAAATAGAGAGAGGACATGTCTCTCTTTTAATTCATGGGTGTCCTCATTAGCACCTGGCTACTTTCTTTAATAACTACGATATGTTGAGATCTCACAAGAAACTTCATTCACATGGAAACTGAAGGTTCTAATAGCAAGAATTGTGGACTGATAGCATCCTAGAAATAAACCACTGGTTAAGAAAATGTAACAGATAAATTTTTAGTTTTAAAAGCTGAAGTTCTGTTATAATGAAATGATCACATTTGGTTAGAAAACATGACTCTTGTTTGTTTAGAGGCTCATACCACCTGATTTATATTCAATTTCTATTGTGTTCTTTTCTCACCATTAAATGCTCCTTTATTACTTTTGATTAAAAATATAAGAAGTTATACCCTTTAAGTACACGACAAATACAGTTTCTTTCAATGTGTTTTAAGCATGAAAATAGAAACAGGCCAAAATTACTCAACTGAAATCTGCAAAAAATTCACTAATTTTATAATTTTTATTTTACTGAGACTACTAAGAATTTTGTTCATCTCGGAAGACATATTTTAATACCTATATATAAGCAATATCACTCTTTCCAAAAGTAATAACACAACACTGATATTCCTTGGTCTGGAATTCTAACTAACTCCTTGAGTGGTTGTGTCAGAAGTATGGCAAATTTGTGATGATATATATTTAATAAAACCAGTCTGGAATATCACAGAACAGATCCAACCACAGTCAACCACAGTCAAGCCAAGAGTGTCAGATAGTGGTATCTCATGCCTTTGATCTCATCTAGGCAGGTAGGGGAGTGAAGACCAAGAGTGGTGACCTACACCTTTAATCCCATAACTCCAGAGACAGAGATCTTTCTATGAGTTCAAGGTCTAACTACCAAATAGTAGTGGCTCACACCTTTAATCTTAACTCTGGGATTATGATGCAGAGTTGAACTTGGAAATGAAACAACTGAGTGAAGAAGGTATTTAAGGCAGACTTAGGAAGATAGATTTATTCTGTAGAAGTGATAAGCCAGGCTTAGGACTTTGGAAGATAGCTGGCTGAGATTTATAGTCTGTTTCCTCTCTCTGATATTCCAGCCTTTCCCTCAATATCTGGCTTTGAGTTTTCACTTAATAACAAGTAAAATTTGTGTTTCACAAATTCAAAGTTTTCTTAGGCTCTGCTCCTAATTTAAGACTAGCATTTATTTCTCATATTCTAGAAAAGTGCTTCACCACTGAGCCATAAACCCACCTAACTTTTCATATCTTTACATTGTGATATGAGAATTAGAAAAACAGCATTTATAATAGTAAATAAAAATTTGAATTTTTAAAAATTTCATAATATGGGTAATAATACAATAAGACAAATTAACAATAAATGCATAAAACTATCACAAACAACTGAAATATTGAAATCACATGTAGAAGTATTTACAAATATAAAAATATGCATGTCAATTTATCTGTATGTATACAACAAGCATGGAGAAATATGTCATACTATATATTAGGTCATACTTTAATACCTAGACCTTTTATTATTTTTTCTTGGATTTGATTACTTTGAAACAAAGTAATTGCTTTGACTTAATCAAATTCCATGTCATCTCTAGAATTCTTTTGTTTTTATCAAAATATCTAAAACATTCTTGTGACATAAATTCTTTTCAGCTTGATCACATATCACTCCTGTATGACGACATCTGGGCACAAGGCATTTTAAACGTCTATTCTACCATACTTTCATACAGAATGAATGTTTCATCATCACAATAGAAGAAAAAAGGAGAAAGAAGATAAGAGGGAGAGAGATGCCAGAAGAGGAGTTAAGGAGAGAAAGGGACAAAAAGAGAGGAGGGGCACAGAGAACGTTTCTGATCCTAGGGTATAATATGTCTTCATTTTCCCCTTTCTGAATGAGTGCTAAAAGGCATTTCCTGTGCTGTGCCTGCAGATACCATGTATCAGCCTGTGAAAAGAGCTCAAAGATGGTGAGAATCCCCACATTCAAAATTTCTTCTTCAGTTTTCATTTACCCAAGACATTTGTTTCTAACCACATCCTGCTTCTTATCTAGAGACTGGTCATATTTATTTAATATTTTTTTCTTCTAAGGTCCAGGGAAATACTCCAACATATGCCAATTGTATGAACTAATTTATCTACCATCTAGTATAGTTTAATACATCTAAAAGTTCAAATTTCTGGTTCTATTGATTATTAAATGCTTTGTTTATGTTAATAAAATGAAACTCCTCTGTTTTGTACTACTTATGAACCTTAGAGAAATATATAATTTTGTTTTATGTTGAATAAATTAAAGCATAAAGTAGAAGAGAAATAGAAAAGAAACTAATTATTCTCAAAAAAGCATCCACTAGAATGTTAATATCTGCTATGTATTTTGTTCTAGTGGTCAAGTTAGACGCTTAAGTTTAATGCATGTGTTTTCTTTTTTATAGTCAATGTATTGACTGTTTCTAATTTAGCATATTTGCTAACACAATAATAAGAATACATAATAATTTCCATGCTTTCATATAGGTGTTTTCCCAATAAAATATATAAAAGTTGTACACAGAAACAATCAGTTTAAAAATTTAGATTGGAGGAGAGTGTAATAAATACATACGCACATTTATACACACAGCTCAAGGAAATCTGTTGTCTAAAATGTTTTAAAATGTTCTGATTTCCAATTATTCATTTGCCTTTTTCTTTGTGGTCATAGAAATGTTACTTCAAACAAAATGCTTCATTGAAACCAATAATAAAGAACAAATGACTTTAATTCAATGTTTATTTCTAGGGACATTTGCTGTGGCTTTTACCATAGAACTTCTATGAATTCTTTTGTAAAGAGTCTGTTAAACTGTTTCGCTCATTCCCCATTGGGTCATTTAACTTATTACTCATTCACTGAGCTTTTTTTTTTTTTGTTTTAGATAAAAATCTTCTTCCATAATGCATACTAATGTTTCCAGTCTGCAGAACTTGCATTTTATATTATTTTTGCTAAGTTCTCTTTTATGCCCTTTTCCATCTTTTATTTTTCTCTCATACATTACATTCCTATTTCAGCTTCCCCTCCCTTCACTCCTCCCACCCCTCTTCACCTATCTTCTCTCTCACTAAGATCCTCTCCTCGTCCATTTCCTTTCAGAAAATAGTAGCCTCCAGGAATATCAACTGAACACAACATACCTAGGTAAAATAAGACTAGTCACAAAATCTTATATCAAGGCTGGACAAGACAACAAAGCAGGACGAAAAGGGTCCCAACAGCAGGCAAGAGTCTGAGATAGCCTCTCTTCACACTATTAGTAGTCCAACAAAGACATCAAGCTGTGTAACAATAACATATATGCAAAGAACCTAGGTAAGAAGAATTCTGATTTTAGGTTGTCACATCAGTCCCTGTGAGCCCTTTTGAGCCCTAGTTGGCTGATTTCATAGCTGTTTTCATGGTTTCTTCAACTCCGCTGGATCCTACAATTCTTCCTGTATGTTCCTGGAGCTACCCCTCGTACTTGGCTATGAGTCTCTGCATATGTTTCCATCAGTTACTGGATGAAGCCTTTCTGATTATGAATGGGCTAGCAACCAGTCCATGAGAATATCAGATTATTGTGAGAAAGTCATTGATTATCTTTTCAGGCATATTTGGTTATATTATAAATTTCTGGGCTATTGAGCCTCTTATTCCTGGTTTCTAGTCACTCAGAAAGTGTCAGGGGTGAGCTCCCTTTATCTCTATCTTGGTGATTGTGCCTAAAGTTGCACCAGTCATTTACTGTCCCCTCCCACAAGTTCTGTGGCATCTTTACTATAGCACTTCTGGCAGGTTAACAAATTGCAGGTAACGGGTTTTGTGGTTGAGTTGATGTCCTAATCCCATCACTGAAGCCTTGCCTGGTTACAAAAAAGAGCCGGTTTAGGAGTTCAAACCTGCCATTACTAGGAGTCTTCTCTATGGCCACCCTATTAGAGTCTAGGAACTTTCCACTATACTACTTTTTTGTGAATTCTTTTAATTTTTTATTTGTAATGAAGACTTTTTTGCTCAACACATGAAGTATTTTATTATTTGATGATTATATGAATGTTCCATAAACTTTATCATCATGAAACTTATGTGTGTACTTGTGATTCTGCATCACACTGGATGAGGCAGAAGGGTCAGGATTACCATTTCCTACATATATTCAAAAGCTTTTCCCACTGAAATGTGTTGGCATCTTTTGTGACAAGTCAATTGTTTTAAGTGTGGAGGGCTATTTAAATGAATCTGGTGTGTGTGTGTGTGTGTGTTTGTGTGTGTGTGTGCGCGCGCGCACGCGTGTGTGAAGTGTAGTGTGTGCTGATATATGCAGGCCCAAAAGACTACATCAACATTAGATATGATGGTCCATCTCCTGCTGAACCTCAAGCTAGGGGTAGCTCATAAAATCCACTGCATGGAGGGTTAGAGGCAATCTGTCACTTCCAACTTTTGTTATTGGGATGCTAGGATTCGAATTTACATCTTTAAACTTACACAGTAAGAATCCCCACTCACCTAATCATCTCTCTAGACCTTAGGATTTATTTTAAAACATTTTGGTTTCATTAGTGGTTTGACGACTGTCGAAATATTTTACCTCTCTCATTTATAAACTCTGACAATACATTATCACTATTATATTTTTCAAAGAGATAATTTAAAAATCACATTTAACAGGCTAGTAAATCAATTGCTTTGCATTGTTTCTAACAAACTATCATTATTATTTCTGTCAATCATTGTTCCTTCACATGAGTATGAATTTCAATGATTTGTTGATGTTCTTCTAATTGAAGATCACTATTTTACATTGTATATTGTGTGACTCTAATGGAAATATGTTCTCTAGCTTCTAATAGAAGAAACTACTTTGTATTTAGTTGAAAATGCACAGTTCTTTGTAATGATGGCCTCCCTTTACTGTCTTCCTCTCCCTTAGTCTTTGACTAGGTATTTACTTTCAAATACATTCTCACTTCTTTTTTCTCTTCTTGTAGAGCTTTAATGTTCTCTGTAATTCTGCTTTCCTGCATCTCTAATACAGTTAAGGTTTTCTCTGTAGTCATTAAGATTGACTGGTGGTTACATGCCTTTCATCTTTT
The DNA here is from genome assembly GCA_033318265.1 of Phyllotis vaccarum. Taxonomy (NCBI): domain Eukaryota; kingdom Metazoa; phylum Chordata; class Mammalia; order Rodentia; family Cricetidae; genus Phyllotis; species Phyllotis vaccarum. Next base: position 91,330,746 of record JARWLC010000005.1, on the reverse strand, counting down.
TGGGAGAAAGAAGTAACTTTCATCTCCTAAAGCCTTTCTTCTTCCCATTATCTTTGCTGTTCCTGGAACGAGAACTATACAGAGATTGAATGTGTTGACCTAAGCTAGAGTCTCAAATGCTTTGGTGTGTGCTTTCATTTTCAGGTTTCCTTTTCTTGCTTTAGGTCAGCTTAGGATATTTTTACTGAAATTCTTAAAACACAAAGAATTCATTGTCTATTCCACCCAGTAGTCTCTCTTCCAAGGATCCTATATTATATTTGAAGGTTAAAATGCTAAGTGTTTGTTTTTAATTAAGTGATTTCCCAAGTTATTCTATTCATGTTGTGTTAAGAATAGCAAGATTTTTAGAATTTTCCTTGCTTTTCTTAGAGATCATCTTGAGTGTGGTCTGTTTAAGACTTTATTCATCATATGATGAGTATTCTTTGATGATAATCTGTTTTGTGTATCTGTTTACTACAAAATTAGTTGTTTTAGCCAGGCAGACTGGCTACATTGTATTTGAACTTCCCCTCTTTCTGAGTCTCTGTTGATTTGAAAATACTTGATTTTGTGAAAAAACTCTCAAAAAATAAAGTTCTACTGGTTGTCAATGTTTCATTTCAAGTATATCAACTCTTCATTTGCCTATGTATTAAACTTACTTTTGAAACACTGCTTGTGATCTGTTGATGTGTTAGGTATCTGTATCTTGTAATAAAAAAAGATCCCAGAATCCTAATATTTATTAATATTATTATTTCCCAATTTTATACAACAAAAGCATTTATAGTTCAGATTGTTACATTGAGGAATCCAAGAAGAAATTTCAGTGAATTTTCCATAGAAGACTAAGAACTATGAAGTTGTATTTTGATATAAATTTTTATTGTAAGGAATAAAATACACACCAAAAAACAACTGAGTATTTTTCCTTTCATTTTGGCCAGCAAATAAGTTGCTTTGAATTGTTTCTAGCACACTGATTATCATCCATCCTAATTTTGTTAAGTGTGTAGCTCTTCCACAGCTATGCTTAATTCAGGGCATGATTAATTAGAATTGTGACAGATTATTCCTTTCTGATTAAATTTCAAGTGGCAGAATGCAATGGATTGCACCTATTTCTACCGATACCTAAGACAGTGGTCATTTTTTTTTTTTTTTTTTTGCTTTGACCATTACTTGGATTGTTGTTCTTTTAATCAAGCTTTCTATCAACCTAAATCAGCTATTACATTTGCAAAAACTGAACACATCATATAAATACACTGAAACCAAAATAAAAATTGTGCTTTATTTAATAATTTTTTAAATGTCATTTATTAAAGCTTTCATAGTTAGACAATTCCAAAATCTTGATTTGTGAAAAATAAGTGTAAATATTCGGTAGGATTGTAGATAGTTCACAATTGTTTGTCTTTATGTTCCATCTGTTTTTCCCCTAGCCCACAGAACTGATAAGCTAATAATATGCAGAGCGGTTTTCAGTGGTCAAACTGCCAAAAATCATAGAACTCCGCAACCTAGAGACTCAAAACAGATGCAGCTCAAATAAAGAAAATTTGAAGAGATTTTGAATCAATGACTCCAGGGCATTCTTCAGCAATAAACAGACCTTTTAATGGTGCAAGTCTGAGAAAGACAGTACTTATTATATGATGGAACAACAAAGGACCACTTTGAAGCATCCATCAAGGTTTGAAAAGGATGCATAGAAAAAGAACCTCCACAGTACTCCAAGAGTACAATCAGGTAACAATCATCCTGCAATGACTTTATCCAAATTATTTATCTAAATTAAACTTGTGTTTGTTTTATGGATCAGCAATTTCACTTCTTATTATACATCTTGAGGAAAGTCTTCTAAGACCTATGAGAATACACACATTATTTAAAGTGAGAGAAAATGAATAATACTCAGTCTAATGTTCTCTATAAATGACAGCATTTAAATCATAAATTCACTATGTAGTTATGCTATATAACTATAGCTACCACTAGCTACCTATATAAAGGTAGATCCTATTGAAGATAAGAAAGGTGAGTAAAGAGTGAATGTTTCTTGTGCTGAGCAAGACAAGTTCTTCACAACTGAGCTACATTTCCACAAAATCTAATGATATGTAAAAACAATGAAAATTGAGTTACAAGTTGTGAATGTAGCTCATAACTTATTTCATCAAATACTAATATTCAATTCATAAAAAGATAAGTAAGAAAATAGGATGCTGATAATCATTTTATCACCTCTGGTATATTCTATAACAACATTGAAGGAGTCTTTTATTTTGGATGGATATAACCATCATTGGCGAAAATATTTTCTATAGATATAACATTGGTATATCTATTTAGAAACTATTTAACTCATACTTTCTGTTAATTAGAAATACTCAAAAATAATTTTGATTTTTCTCTTATAAAGAGGGTAGTATGAGGAAAAACAAAAAATGAAAATAGTGTTAATTGAAATTGAACATATGAAAAAATAGATGAAATATGGAAAGACTGAAGATGAAATGAGAATTTGGGAAAATATGCATGCATTCAATATAGTGAATGAATGTTCATGATTTCTGATTTATCCTTCCATCCATATTCCAACCAGCCAGCTAGCCAGTCATACCATAACAATAACTAATGGCCTATCAGGTACTGAACAAATAGCTTCCTGGGTGATGATATTTCAGTAGCACATAAGAAAAACAAAGTATCTACATTAAAGAAAATGACTTTGGTTACAGAGGAATTTAGAAATTGCATCTACTTTGGCATTGAAAACAAGTTATCCAAACTTTCTATTTTTTCTTTCTATATACTATAATTAGACATATACTAAAAGCTGAGAAGTAAGTGTCTAGCCCATTGTCAACAGGAAATATTGTCTCTAGGAAACAGATTGACAAAGCTACAAAAATTGAAGAAAGTGTAAATTTAAATTGTTTATCTGTTTATCTCTGCTGAAGCTAACTAGTCCTGAATTTAGTTTGGTAGGAGTCATCTCTAGATTCTAAAAACAAATATATCTTATTAAACATCAATTGTTAGTATAAGGCCTTCAAGACAAAAGAGCAATGAGGCCCTTTTCTGAGGACCTCCACGTGCCAGGTTCCATCCATACAATACTCTCACTGCAGAGGAAAAAAAACTGAAGCTCTAACTTGAAATCCCACTAATCCCCACTCTGGAAAGCTTCACCCTGAAAAGTTTGCCTCACCTGTCCAGGAAACTCTATATAAACCCACCTTCTGTTCAGTTTCCTGCTGTTTCTTGCCAGAGCAGAAACTACTGCCTCCCTTTTTGGAAATTTTGTTTTTGTATTACTTTGTTTTTGCTTGTTTTTTTTTTTTTACTCCGCCCCCCACCTAAAACCACTTTTTCTTGTGAGGTTTGTTGTGTGGTATGACTTAGTGGTATTCCTTCACTACTGGTTGGCAGGATACCTTTCCATCTGGGTGTAATGCCTACAGAAATGTTTTCTTGAATTTAGAAAAAGGAGATTTAATTTTTTAACAATTATGATCAACTTATACATCGAACCTGAGAACAAACTAATATAGATGTGTATTCACAAATATTTGAAAAGGAAATAATGAAGGAATTACTCTTATAACATCCTGACGAAAAATATACAGAGGTGTGCCTAACTGTTAATTTAGTATTAGGTACAAATATGTTATTTCAATAATCTGCTTGAATTTGTGATTCTATGCTGCATCTATTAAATTTTTCTCTAAAAAGAGATATTGCAAGATTCCATGTCTCCTTTTTGTTTCAAAATTATTTCTATATAAATCATAATTTTCAAGCTTACTATTGTTTGTTATTGAAAAGGAGAATAAAATATACTTTAAGAATCAATGTAGTCAAATTCCAACATTGTAGCCTACTTTCTTCTAGCAATTCTTCACACACAAGCACACAACAACAATGCACATATGTATATTTTCTAATGACATTTCCTAGTTTTATTGGTACTTTTTCCTTAATTGTTTTAGTATTTTTCATCTTATAAAGAATTGCTTTTGAAGTATGCTGTAAAACCACAGTTAAAAAATGTATTATCTGAATACCTACACATTTTAAAAATGACTTTATTAAGACATGGTTAAATCATATTAATCCACATTGATTATACTCCATTAAGAAACACCTAGAAGATTAATAAACTACAGCTCTGGTTATATTTCTGAGGCCATTTTCATATGCTAACCTTAATTATGGCTGCCTCGATGTCATATGTTGGACACTCCAATGGAGTAAAAGGTGAAAGGAGATGGTTCATCAGCCCAGGCATTTTCTCTCCCTCTGCTCGTGGTTATGATGGAAGCTGAGAAATCTAGTCTGCAATGCCCTCCCTGCCCTGATAGACTAAAATCTCTGAACCTGAAAGCCAAAAGAATGGTTTCCTTTCTTTAAATTTTTTCTTAGATATTTAAACATAAATTGAAACAGAGTCATAAAGAGGATATTATAAAAAGCCATATAAAATTAATGAATGTAACTTTATGAGTTTGGGTATGCATATACCTGTGAGTTATTCATCAGTTAAAAGGCTGAGCTCATAGCCATTATCCAAATACTATCCTCTGCCCTTTCATTACTATTTTCAACAAGTACATACTTGTATGTATTTGATGCTTTAATAAAGATAAATGTAGGGGGAAAGGGCCAGCGAAAGAAGCACAGCTTGGCCAGAGCCAATAATAATAACAAAACAAACAAACAATAAAACCAAAACCCAAAAACAAACCAAAAGCACACTCTGGCCCCAAACCAGAAACATATCCTGAATTTGAAGCAACAGCCTCAAAACACTCTTTTGCCCTGATACTAAACTGTAGGAGGTTGTGTTGTTTCATTTTAAATAATTGTCCCAACCACTGGTTTAATAAAAAGAGCTGATTGGCCAAAGGCAGGCAGGAAGTGTAGGCGGGGCTACCAGACTAAGAAAATCTCGGAGAGCAGAATGCCAGACAAAGCACCAGAGAGAAGCTGCAGGATGCAGAGGACAACCATGCAGCTTTAAAGAAAGGTACTGTGCCGCATGGCTGAACAAGAGACATGGGATAGCTTAAGGGTAGAGAGTTAGCAAGCTATATGCCTGGGCCTAAGGCTGATCAGCCTAAAACTATTGGAAGCATCTGTGTGTCTCTGTGGGACTGTGGGACTGTGGGACTGCGGGACTGCGGGACTGCAGGACTGTAGGTCTGTGGGCCTAGACCTTGAGGTCAGGCCAGAAAGTCCAGGCCAGAAACCTCTTACTACACTAAACCAGTGAAAGAAACACACCCTGACCCTGAAACCAGAGACAAAGGCTAAAAAGAAACAGCAAAAGAAACACCCTTTGGACCTGAAACAAGAGCCAAAGAATCACATTCTGACCTTCAGTATTAAACCTAAGCAATAATCCTGAGCACGAAAATTAACCTTTGAGCACAAAACCAACTAATTACTGACTATGAAATCTAGCCAATTTCTGAGCTTTTTCAAGATGGGGATTGAAATCTGATCAATTTCCCCCCACCCACCCTGAAAATTTTCATCTTGAAAAAATTCTGCCCAAAGAAGCCCTTTATAAGCTCTGTAGCTGTTCAGTTGGGAGCTGCCCTTTTGTTTTCCTGGCAGAGGCAACCACTGTCCTGGATTCCTCTCTCCCACATAAATCTCTTGAATGATTTAGGTGCGACCTGGTTTTCAGAATGAAGCAGAGCAAAAAAGTTACATTTTTCAATGGATCAGGAGCAGAGGGCAGAATGTCATAGAACTGTAACCCTCTGACTAAGGAAAAGCTTACCCTAGCCAAGAAAATCCTAGCTATTATACTCAGGGTCTAGCAGAACTCTAACAACTTCAGTGAAGAGAACCTCTCCTCCTCCCATGCCAGGACAGAGTTGTTACATTGGGGAAAGTTTTATTTATTTTCTTTTTTTCTTTGGAGCAAGTGTGTAGGCTGCTCTGCTTATAATGACCTTTGGTATTCCTTGGTTCTGGACTGTCAACATTCCCTTCCTCTGAGCTGTAATGATACAATAAATATTTTCAACGTTTCCAAAATATTGACATCTTAAACTTAGCAATTATTTTCTACAATTAATGCAAGTTCATATTTGTGAGTTATTTACTTTATATCTAATTCCAATTCTATGGACATATGCATAAATACTTAAATACTTTAATACTTAAAGTATTAAGCATTATGAAACTGCTTCTGGTGGATAACTATTATTTATGAATGTTCAAAATCCTTGAAATAGCTCCACATATTCTTTTAGTAAGCCCTATTTTTGGAGGGGTCTTGTTTGGAGGAGTTGATAAACATATCTGATAAATATACTGAATTTCCTTCAATTAATTTTTATTTGCAAACAAACTATACTCTAAGATATTTTATTAGAAACTACGTAAACAAAAACAAAAGCTCTTTCTCCACTCTTCTAAATTCAACAGCAGCATCTCACTAGTCAAGAATAATCGATAGTGAATTGTAGGCTGGGATTGATATTCAGAATGTGCTGTACAGTAGGAGTAAGAATCAATTCTCTGATTCTGAAAGTCAAAACACAGTTCACTTCCTTTGAGTTGTTGTTGTTGATTTTGTTTTGTTTTTTGTTTTTTGGATATTTAACTACAAAGGAAAGTCAAACTTATAAAAAAGAACATGAACAACCCAACAAGAAGCCAGGTCTGTGCAATGACAGGCGGTTTCTAATGCTGCATTGACATGTATTACACTCTCAATCTTCCCAGTTTCCTGAATCTATAACATATTTTTATAGTAATGTACTTTCTGTGACTCTTTAGTCCATTTATTTTGTTTTTCTCTATAAGAAACTGTAGTTAACTAATATCTTTGATAGTGTAATAAGTTGGCTTCCTATTTTATTTATGTGTTTCTTACCTCCATTCTATTGGGTTCTGAACAAGAAAATCATTTATTTTATTGCACATGCATTACATTAAATCTTTGCTATTAGTAGGTTCATATTATGGGTTAGTTACTTCTTTAGGTACAACATCTACAAGCTTTCGGCTGAAAATCATGGAAACTGTCATTCTTTAAAAAAATAAATAAATGTCTTAAAGTAAGGTTCTTCTGAGAGTTAAAAACCTTTCATAGTCAGCTCTGCAGTGACTGTTTCCCTAGTTTAAATAATTGTGAAGTTTTAGGAGAGTCATTTCTCATATAATTCAATTTTAATGGATATTGGATCTGACAAATTTACAAGACACCTTTCAGAACTATTTTATGAATGTCTAAGTTTCATTTTACTCCAACGATTAAATACAACTGAGGATAAAATCATTCTATAAACTTTTTAAATGACACCTTAAAATTTTGGAAAAAAAATGTGTTCCTTGTGGAGTTTGATAGTGTTAATTATTACATTTCCCATTAAATGGTGTAGAGTTTTAACCTGTCCATCACTTACTCTACTTGTTTAAGGTGATACATTAGTATTAAGTATTGTAAAGGGGTTTACCTTCTGTAATTAATGAAACTTTATAAAGTAATTTGACTGTAAAACTAAAATGTCATTTGACAATTTATACTCATGGAATATTATTATACTCATAAAATATAGGTTGTTATAAACATTATTGGTATGTGTAATTGGCCGCTGAGATGTTTGAAACCTGTTTTGGGGATCTTGTACTTATAAATCCACTGTTTTTAAACATATAATTAGTTTATTGAAACAGACATGAATTCCTCATCACTGAAAATATTCATTACTTTAATGAGCCTTAGTTTCTTTTAAAAATAAACTTTGATGTGGCATTAATTGGTGGTAGCTGGACATTATAGCTATAATGCTACAATGTTTCTATATGTCTGTATATTTCATGCTTTTATGTAATTATTTACATTTATCACCATCTTTATATTATGAATGTACACCAATATATCTATTTAATTCAATGACACAATTTTGTTTTAAAAATTATTCCTTTATGTGTATTAAATTTATTTAAGAAATTAAAAATATGTGGTTACCACTGTTATCTACAAACATTAATATACCTTGATTTGGATGTGCCATAAAGAATTGTCCCCATATATGAGCATCTATTTCACAACCTTCAAGTGGAATTCTATTTGCTATTTGCATTGCAATGATAACCAATCCCCAGCAACTACTGACTCTTTCAATCAGATCAACATCACAACCATCACAACCTCCTTCCTGCATAGGAACACATTTTACTTAAGCTCTCACACTCCATTATGCATTGCCATGGCTCTTTCGTTCTTCATGTGGAATCATAATTTAACAGTTGGTAATGTTTTTATTTCAAGTAACTTAATATATCAGGTTTTTATATAACCCTTCAGATGGCCCTTCATTTTAGTTGTCCGTCTCTGTATTTCTTCATTACTCCTTTATTCCTTCCTTTTCTCCCTTTGACCTTTCCATTCCATGCCCTATGCTCTCTATTAATCTATAAGTATGTCTTCTATTTTCCCGTACTAGAGAGACACTTCCCTCCCTTCTAGTCCCTTACTCTTCATATAATATCTGTGGGTATTCATATTTTAACCAGCTTATTTGGAGCAAATTGTTGAGAGTTAAATGGAAGCAAAGGATAGATAGAAATAAAAGGAAAAGATTTACCTGGGAACAATCCTGAGGTTTAGCTAAGTGGATTTGCTTTGATTTTATCTCTAGAATTCCTGTATTCTGGGATTAAGTAAATTCTGCTCAGGAATTTTAAAAATTGTTTTCAATTTATATAAAATTATGGAGACTATAATTGAGTTCTAATTTGTGATCTTTGCAATAAAATTCTCCATGTGACAGGACCACAGGAATTATAGATATAATAATAAAGCAATTGTTAAAGTTTTTGAGAAATTAATATCCAAGTATTAGAGTGAGAGTACACCTATTTCAGAAGAAAATCTATGATTAATCTGTTTTTATAACAGGCAACTAAGATATCTATGTTGAAGCAATACAGGCACTGTCTTAGACAGAATGAATAGCACACATGAATATAATTGTTCCACTTCTGTTGTAGGAGTCAGCAAAGCTGTGAGAAAGAAAAGTTCAGCATTTGATGATGGCTATGTGAACTTTGAAGGTGACAGGTGGTTTTCACTTCCAAGGTGAGCATTTATGTTTCATTTCAGATTCTTTTCTTTTCTTTTCTTTCACACCAGTTAGTTTTATCAATTATTTATTCTGGAAATAGGTATTAAGAGAGTATTGACAGCATCAGCTTTAGATATCTTCAGTGAAGTACAAAATATTTGAGAAACCAGAGTGGACTGAAATAAACCCACTTGTGAAAACAAGGGAAGTAGAGAATAACTTGTCAGGATTAGTCCATGGTGTGGACCTGATAACTTCTCACATACACAGTTGATCCTCCTCAAAGATGACCAGTTAGAGACATTTTTTGTGGCCAGTCTATAAACCTTTCACTGATACTGGCTGGTACTTTTCAGAGGAGTTGATGTCAGCACATAAAATGAAGCCTAACTTGAAGATGCTAATGTCACTGACAACTGCAGCAGTATTTTGAGTTAATTAAAAATGTGTAATTATATGTATGGGTGATATTTTGGAAAGACCAGAAAAAGATATATACCTTGGAAATGAGACTAAAGGCAGTTGTTAGGTGAAAGTGATGCTATTTAATCCAGTTTCTGCCTTCCTTTTCACTATCCGAAATTACCGAGTAATCCAGCAGACACACACACACACACACACACACACACACACACACACACACACACACACACACACACACACACACACTTGTTAATGCTATGACTGTATAACTTGGTGTTCATGTGGAACTCCTAACAGTGGTAGCAGGGAGTCTCTTTGACTCAGTCTTCTAATCTAGAGACAAATTTTCTCCTCCTGGGTTGCCTCACCTAGCACTGAGGAGTTTGTGTCTAGTATTATTGGATCTTTTATATATATATATATAGTATTTTAGGTGGATATTCCTGGAATGCCTGCTCTTTTCGGAAGGGAAAGAGAGTGTGGGGGAAGAGTGGATCCTGGAGGTTGAGAGGTTTGGGGAGGAATGGAGAGGAGGCAAAGAAGGGGAAACTGGTAGGAAAGTATTGAAAGAAATAAAAAATAAAATAAATTCTTGCCATGATGTAATTTTTGAGTCACACTAAAAAAAAAAATCATTTGTTTTGGTATGACAAGGGATACCACACCCATGGTTTAAAATTTCCATTAACATTGCATTAATTCTATTCTAATAGATAGGTGCCAAAAAAATGAAGGATTTTTGTCATCCTTAAATAGTGATTTCCTGTAATTTGGAAATTTTAAACTTTATTACTGGAAACATTGCTTTTTAACATTACTGTGTCAGCAAGATCATACCATCTTATGACCAGAAAGAATTAAACACAATGAATTAATTTTAACAACATGAAAGATAGATATGAAGAACTATGATAAGGTCAGTCTGATAAAATAAATACATAAATAAAATGAAACTGTCAATCCAGACAGGAAATAACATTTAATTGAAAATATAAATATTATGTTTGAAATAATTCTTTCCTATTATATTCTGTTATACAAAATTAGATGTTTTAATTTTAGAGATCTGATACTGTAGATTTGTGTTCTCTGAACAAAAACTGATTCCATCTCACCCCGGTTATACTGCATATTACTACAAAATGAAAACAAAATATATTGACAAGAATACAGGAGAAAATGAAATTTAGCCCTGATGATAGGATATAAATTAGTACAGTCATTATAAGAATCAATTTGGAAATGTCTTAACACATTAAAAATAGACCTTTTCCATGGATGAACCTGCTCTGATACTTTTACTAAATTCACTTAGTAACAAACAGCCTGTGAATTTGGAATTTACAGCCATAGATTAGTGCAGTTCCCAGAAATCACCATAAAATCTTCTTTGTGAAGTAGACTGAGGTTAACACTAAGAACTAGAACACAAAATGAGTTATATTTTTCTATGAAAAGTATTATGTCATATTTCAGGAAAACTTATTCCATAATATACCAGCATAATAGTAATTAATATTAGGTACTGCATGAGCCACAATTTATCTTGAAGAGCTTCATTTGAATTGTAAAGTATTTAGGAAGAGAAATTCTTTTGCAGCTCAGCCCCATGACATTGATGTCACCAATGACATCACAGACTAGATTCCCAACCAGGACATGGATTCAACCAGGTCTTTCTTTAGAAATTAATTGCTGTATAAACTTTATAACTATACATATATCAATAGAATAGTATTTATTTGGAATTACTCCACATAGTGACATCACAACTTTCAGAAACCATATGTTGCTAAAAGATTCCAGTGCTAAAAGTAGAATTATCTTCAAGTCATTGGTACAAGATGTTCTATCATTGAGACCCTCCCATACCCAAATATTAAATAATATTTAAGCACAATTCTCTTGGTTGCCTACCAGATTTTGATAGTAAGACTCTGTTGAGGAAAACAACATGCAATTTGGTCACAGTTTTTGGAGAAAACAGAAGATTCATATTTTTCTCTGTACTGGAACATGTACTTAGGCTCTTGAGATAGAAAGTCATATACAGATTTATCAAGCCTTGTATGTCTAAATTGTAATAATGTCTGGTATGGCAAGAATTGTCCATGGTTACAATTATGGATTGAATGTTATGGTGGCAAACAACTGCTTTTTCCATTAAAATTTAAGACCCACTGTAGACGGAGTTTTACTTTTAAGGCACCAGTCCAAAATTAATATTTATTAGAATATAAATTAACACCCACAATATTAGTAACAGCTTATAGTGGCACCTGAACAAGGACTGCCGTATCCAAGCGATGGACGAGCGATGGACACGCGATGGAAGGATGATGGATTCCGATTCTGTCTGTCCACCAGCCAGCAGCCAGGAACCAGGAAGCGAGCTCCTCCTGTCCCAGCAGCCACTTATCCATGGGGTTGGCCACACCCCCTCCGGGTTGGCCACACCCCCTCCAGGGTCCCTGAAGCGTCTTCTGACCTTATCAACTGACACCTTAATCCCACCACAACCCACTCCACAAAAGCCAACACAAGTTTTTAAAACTAGGACAAGAACTCATGGCTTAGAAACTCCCAGGGCACAGTTAAGAACAACCCTATTGGTATTGTGCTAAAAGAAGCTTATTTAAATTGCTCTATAAGTTCCTGCTTCTGGGTCCATAGTATAATATTTCTGAGTGTCCATCTTTAGAGAAGTTTCTGTGTACAGTGGACTTTGGTGAATGCAGTAATTCACAACTCACTATAGCACAGACAATAACTGTCAATGTAGTACCCAGTCACAAGTGTGATATCTCTGTCACGTTTCCTCCAGGAGCAGGTACCACTAAGGAAGATCATGAAGAAAGATTATATGAGCCACCAGTTGTGGAAGACCTGAGAAAAAATCTCTTCTGAACAGGACAGAATAACTATACATGGAACTCAAAGAAGCTATGGCTGTATGCATATGCTATGTATGCTATGGCTATAAGCATACAAAAGATCAAGCCAGTCAACAAAGTGCTTAGAGGTGGGAAAAACCAATGAACCCACTACTATCTCTCACTGGAGAGACATTGATAGCTGATGGCTTCTTATAGAAGGAAAGCCAGTTTCCTTAAGGGTATGGCTCCTGGTATGGGTATCATGCTTAGTGATATATATGTATTATAAAAACCATATAGAATATCCAAATAAACTATATAAGTATATATTATCTGGTTTATTAATATACACTTAGTAATATTATTATAATATGATATTAATAACATATCATAAAATATTAATAACACATATAAATATATAGTTACATGGCTTATTATATTGTGTGTTATAATATTTGTGAAGAAGAAAACTTTAATTCTATGATTTTTAAATTTAACATTTAGCCTCTATATACACTACCCCTAATATATATTAAATGGTGATTATTTCTTTATTATCTATGAAATTGATAAAACTAAAAATAATATAACATTGACCATTAAACACAGTTTTGTATAATGGTAATATCCAAAGTAGTATAATTCTGATAAGCTCATCATGGCTTTTTTCAGAAGATTAAAGAAATAATGAAAACTAGTAACTGAAGTTAGAAAATAAAAAATAATGGTCTTACTCCACAGAATTCAGGAGCAATGACTATTTCTGAGTTTAAGACAATGTAACTTTTTAGGGCTATCCACCATCCTTATCAATCAAGTTGATAGCCTGTGTAAAAGAGTAAGGTGCATAGCCAGAATGGAAGATGTAGCCTGAAGTTTCCTGCCTGCACTCGCCCTGAGGTCTGGACCTGCAGTCCCACAGCTGCTTAGTCACAAATAATCACACAAAGTATTTATTACAAACTGCTTGTCTGTGGCTCAGGCTCATTACTAACTAGCACTTACAACTTAACTCCACCCATTTTTATTAATTTGTGTGTTACCAACAAGGCTCTGTGACTTTACTTGTGTTCCATTTGATCTTGCTTTCTGGGCAGCATTCTGTAGAGTCTTCTTGACTCCACTGGTCGTCTTTATCTCTACTTGAATTTCCCACCTGCTTCTAAGCTGCCTTGACATAGGCCAAAACAGTTGGTTTAATAACAGAGGGCAAAAAAGTATACTCACAGCATACGGAAAGGCATCTCACATCAGGAAAACAAGTAGAAAAAAAGAATGGAAGGGTTAATGTGTGTGTGTGTGTACTTGTATGTTATGTTTAATAAAATACAAATTTGTATTTACATTTTAATATAAAACAATTTTAATGCTTTACTATAAATAATGTTATTCAACTGTTAATAATGTTCATGATAACATCTGCTTTTATGGAGATACTTTATAAATACCCAGTGTTTTATAATTTTAATGAGAGTAATTCCCTCTGTATTTCTTCAGTTAGGAATAGCTATTATATTACAAGAACACTTTTTGTTATATAAAACTTAGTAATAAATAATTTCATCTTTTATTTTCTTTCTTAAAGATTTATAAGAGGCATTCAAGCTATATTTAAGGTATAACTAAATGAAAATTAATAAGAGGGAAATTTCACTTGGAGCATTTGAACCTACAATGAAGTTTCATAGTTTGGAAACGGTTAGTGAAAAGAAAAATTTCACATGAGGCATTAGTAATACTTTAAGTAAAAGTTCTTCAGAAAATGTGAGGTTTATACTGCTACAATGAAAGTAGATGTAGAAAATTATAGATTATTAAACTATACAGAAGAGACTGGGCAGTGGTTGATTACAGCTTCAATTCTAGATGGAATCTCCTTGCAAGGGAAAAGAAAACCGAAAGTTTAGCAAAATTAAAATACCATCATCTTTAATTTAAAGAGAATGTATTTATGCTGATAGAACCTAGCAGAAATAAAAGTGTACACCATGAAAATTAAAATTCCCTTTAATAGTCTATTCTCTTGCTGATAGAGTATTGAAGACTTTAACCCCAGCACTCTGGAAGCAAGGGTACATCTTTCTGAGCTTGACATAAGCCTGGGCTACATAGCAAGTCACAGGACAGTGGGACAGCCTGGTTTATACAGAGAGACTATGTCACCCAGAACTCCAAGAGAAAACTATATCTAATTGAAATGTTGGGGATACTGCTACATCTAAGACACAGTGTCACATGTAAAAGGACCAGAGTTTCAAGGTGTATCTTCCTCTTCATTCATATATTATATATATGACTATATATATTTTTATATATGCTGAGTTACAAGGATTCCATTATTACCTATAAGACTGCCTATCGATGTTTTGTTAAAACATTAAATGAATTACTTAGTATATCATGTTTAATGAATGACTCATGTCAATGCAGACGTCTCTGTTTACTCTTAGTAATTTTTGTCTTTATTTTAATTAACAATTATTTTCTTGTGTTCTTCTACCCCATAAATCCAAAGCAATGAAAGCTTTAATTCTAGTAAATAAATGGCCATAAAACTAATGCAAACATTGTAATTTGAAAAGGTTGTTTTCATTTGTTTAAGATTATTTAGGAGCACTCTGTTTACCGCATTCTTAGCACCCAACCCCTATATTTAAAACACTCAAATACAAGGAACAACTAGTGTGTGTGTGTGTGTGTGTGTGTGTGTGTGTGTGTGTGTGTGTGTGTGGTGTGAAGTGTGCTGGTATGCATGCATGTGCACATATGGAAGTCAAAAGACAATTGCAGGTGTTATTCTTCTAGCACTATTCATCCATTTTGTTTGTTTGTTTCTTTTCTTTGGTTCTAATGACGGTCTTTCACTGGTTTGGAACTTACCAGTCAGATAGACTTTCTGTCTAGTGCTTCCAAGTGTTCACCTTTGTTTTTTTTCGCCAGAACCAAGATCACAAAAACAACTCCATCCCAAACTTTATCTGTGAGTTCTGGGAATTAAGTTTAGGTACTCGTGCATTGAAGGGAAATAATTTACCAAATAAACCATCAACCTTGCCCTAGGATTATTTTTTTTAATATTTAGTTTCTTGAGTTCTTTATATATTTTGGAAATCACCATTTGTTAGATGTGGGGTTTGTGAAGAACTTTTCCCATTCTGTAGGCTTCCCTTTTGTCCTATTGATGGTGACCTTTGCCTTACAGAAGCTTTTCAGTTCCATGAGATCATACTTATTGTTGATCTTAGTGCCTGGCTATTGGTGCATTGTATGAGAAATAAATCCTTTTTAAAATAATAATAATGTGATATTTAACTTTGCATCAAAGAATAAATTTGCAACTTTTACCTTTATTGGTTTTATTGTATTTCTTGAGTATTATGCTTTTGTGCAGCCATAATTTGCACATATAGTACTACTGCACATATGAATTTGGAATCAAAAAGCTATAGATGAGAACTCTTCCTTTCACTCACTGCAATTATTACAAAGTCACTTCCGTCTACTTTTCTTCTTAAATACATTATGTAAAAGCAGATTAAAAAAAGAGATGCTTTTCTAATGATCTCTTTCAATTGCATAAAGAGACAAAAACATAAACTTGAATGTATACATAGATATGTATGTGAAGAAACAAATAGTGTAGTTCGAGTTGCTGAAGTGAATTCCAGTATCATCAGAGATGCTCATGTTCTGATACTAAGCTATTAGGACTATGCATTTTCTTTTCAGCTGTGAAAGTCCCAAAATACAACCCAAAACTTAGCCATGTGCTCCTTCTAGGAAATTGCCTTCGGAAGTTCTCAGCCACATTGTATGCTTTTCTATTGTATTATTAGGCTGCCTCTTGAAGTTTTCTTTGGGGCTCAAGTCTTATCTATAGCTACTTCTCTGGACTTTAAAATAATGACCATTTATTATTCTTAATAACTTCAGAAACTATCCAAGGGATTATTAAGATGGAATTAAAATTACAAAGGTTGAGCCATCTCCTAACTTATGACCCAAAGTCAAGGTTATTTAAGGAACTAAGATGTCTAAATTCTAAATATATTAGTACTTTCTCTGTGATTTGTCTCTAGTAACTTTCTCTGCTGTGGAAGGAGGTAATAGTCTAGATTATTATGTCTAAATATCATTCTTAGTTACATACTCTGGAACTTTTAAGGATTAAGTATCATGGTGAAAATAAATAAAAGTTTTCTTAAATAACAATGGAAGAAATTGTATTTAAATAATAAATGTCTGCTAATAGCAAGCTTAAATGTTCGGTCACTTTTCAGGTGTGATGCTTCGACTAACTTTAAGTTTTGCTTTCTCTTCCCAAAGAAACTACTCTTGTAAGTAGACAATTTCCACTCCTGCCTAAGCACCGACATGATTTATTTTGTGTGCTAGTTTGGAGACTCTCAAAGATATCCTTTGGTTAATGTTTCCCTCTATGTCCGTGGGTCTCAGTGACACTGCTATTAATCATGCTGAATCAAGGAATAGAAAGTAAGCCGGAAAGCAAATATACCAAGTCTCTAAAATTGAACACCCCCAGCTCAGCCTAATTATGATAACATAATAAAGATTGTTTATCAGAAAGACCAATGTTTTACACTGGGATTCTTTTACTTTTTAACAAATTTGACTAGAATTCTAACTTGTGGGGATCATTACCTTTTACCCTCACTCACTGCCAGTTGTGCAGAGTGCTAAAGAAGCATTTAAGTGCATTATTTTCTAAAAATTACAGTTATTCATATATAAAATGGAGGTATACTGAATAGAAGTTGTAACTAACTAAAAGGATCTTTCACTATCAGAAATTCAACAGCACAGTGGTATATGAGAACATATGGTTGATTCAGAAACTCCTAAGCCTGAAATCTGATGGATCTTTTAGGGTGGAATAGACTAGGACAGATTTGAATATTATACTGACTGATTTGTTTACTTTTTGTCCTTGATTCTTTCCTTTAAAACAATATTTTCTTTCTAATCCGTTTATAGCACTGAGAAACTTGGATAGCTTCTTTACTTGACCATCATCAGGAGCTTTATTGGACAACCTGTGTCAACATCCTGTAAGAAAGAACTGATGAAATTCAGAAAGTGTTTATCACTAGCTATGCAATGGCCAAGATGAAGGGTTTGACCAACAGACAATGTTATTTTTGGATATTTAATTCTATATGTTAATAGGAAGTTTCTATAAATACATAATTGAGTGAGTAAATAAACAAGTAAATAAATAAATTGGTATTCATGGGCTGAGAAGTTACTTATGTATTCCTCTCTAAAATATGAATATGACCCTGTATAATGCAATGGCATCATTCACTTTGCTGCTTTATATAATTGTGTTTAAATGTAATTCAATTGAGTCATAAAATTAGATTATTAAATCTCTTTAATGATTTTTAATCTTGAACAACCCTTAAGTTAAAATGATATAATTTTACTACAAAATTCTCAGTATGGCTTAATATGATTTGTTCTCTATTTTATAATTTAATTTGATCATGTATATACTTTGCTTTTATATTCAGTTTTCAAGCCCTTATATTTTACTACATTCAAGATTAAATGAATAATAGTGTGAGCTCATGGGGTCTCACATTAGAATGAAAATTATAAAAGCTATCCCTTTTATTATTGTTATTTGTATCAAATTCACTCAATGTGATTCATAAGGCATTATCAATTTCTTGCCTTTTATTTGAACTAATTTTCCTTCTGGATGAAGCATAATGTTAATATTACTTTGGGAGGAAATTTTCTATAGAATTTAAAACTCTTAATATTAATAGATTTGAAAATATTTTTGTTTTATCATCAAACCCAACAGTCTTATTGATATTGAACAAGATAATTTCTCTACCAGTAAAACTTATATATTTGGATAGATATAAGTGAAATAAATTAAAACATTTCAACAAGAAAATCAATTACAAAAATAACAAATATAATAATATCTTGTAATGATTTTGATTTCAAAGTTGAAGTAAATGAAATTATATAATAGTATATTTTACACAGACAAATATAGAAGATAATGCATATGCATTTATGATTATAGATTTCATATACTAGATATAATGAAATATATTAAAATAGACCTGTAATGAATAATTTTATTTTTGTTTCTTGACTGAAGCTTCTGATTTAAAGTCTGATAGGGTGAATCTAACTATTATCATCAAGGTTACAAAGTATTTTACAAATGTAAATGCTAGAGAAAAATACCACCCCACAGCAGAGTTCTGAATATTGTAACAGGACAACCAAAAATGATTTATGAGAAACATTTAGTGGTTTATATTGTGATCAATAAAAAAATACTCTAGGTAGAAAACATTGTCATGAAAATTTTACTCATGTTTCCTGTCTCAGAATCATCGAAACTAGAAATGAGAACCAGGAAGACCAAGAACATAGAACAAATGAAGGTAACAGAAAAACACACACAAAACCAAAAGGAAAAAGTGTTCCTACCATAGTGGAAATACACAGAAGGAAAGCAGCTTCAATGCCGGAAATAGAAGAGCACATATAAAGGACCCATGTGTCTGTGGGTTCTTCTATAGTAAATAAGCCTTGGAAGAGATTTCCTCAGCTCAGAGATTAAATTTACCTCCTCGCCTTGCATACCTCCCAAAGGATAGAAAATAAAAACTTCTAGAGTCTCTGAAGTGTGAAACAGACCTCCACCTGTGTGTGTTGGGCTTGTAAGTATCTTATGAGATCCTGTCTAATTTTAGTTCTTTAATTTTTATTCTCCTACTTTCCATTTTTTATAATTTCCAATTTTAAATGCTTTATTTGTGAGTTAACTGAAAAGTTAAGTAAAATTGACAAACATTTAGTCAGATGGAGCAATTCAAAATAATATGATTCAAATTTACAACATGTAAAACAAAGATATTACTGCTTATTTTTTAGGGGAAATGAGCTCTAAAGCTGCAATATGAATTATGCTAAAGAATTAGTTCATCTAGTTAAAACAGTCAATGTTACAAAAAGACAAAATCCACCAAACATTACTGAAGAAATGTATAATCTGAATAATCTAGAGAAGGGAAAAGATAAAATTAATAATCAAAAGACTGTCTTTAAAATAACAGTTCACACTGATATGACCACAGAAAGTTAATATCATGATAATAAATTAAAGTTATATCCTTCAGGTAAAAACACCTGGAGAAATTTTTACCTCAACTAAAATTGTACTTTCAGCTAAGCCTATAGACCTGAAGAGCATCCCAGGATACAACATGGCAGAAGAAAAAATGAAACTGCTTCTCACCTTTTGTCCTTTGACTTCCACAAGATGACTCACACTCATACACATATACACACACTCAAACACACACATTCACATTCAAACACAAACATACACACACACATACATATATATATATATATACTCAAACACACACCCACTCACACACACATGCACACACACACACACTCTAACACATTCATACACATATATATACACACACACTCAAATACACACACATATACACATGCAAACACACACATGTTTAAATAAACAAATGGAATAAGTTTGACTTTTTATAAAAAGCAACAGGATGGCTATTTTCACTCTCCTTATTCTTTTTAACACTCTTAGAATTCATAGTCTAGAACATTGTGAAGCAGAAAGGAATCACTCAGATGGGAAAGGAAGAGGGAAACTCTGTGTTCCTGCATATAACACATGGTATAAGTAGAAAACCCTAAAGAGTTCACAAAAAGATTACAAGAACTAATGAGTAAGCTGAATGAGGCTTCAGCCTTAAGGCCAATGTGCAAAACTGTTATAAATATAATAACCAGGAGGAATTCAAAATTCTAAGTAATGAAGCAATTCTATTTTAGTGACATTAATTTAATTTTGTATAGATGAATTAATGGAATAAAACGTAGGCAAAACTTATTCCCTGAAAATTACAAAATAATTAAAAATAAATTAGAAAAATCTGAATAAAGATAGTTGATGTTCGTAAATCAGACTCTGTGTGTGTATATTGTGTATGTGTGTGTTTGAATGTGTGTGCATAAGTGTGTGTCTTCTTGTGGAAGTCAAAGGGCAAAAGGTGAGAGGCAGTTCTTAAACAACACAATGCTTTAAATTGACATAAAGAATCAACAAAGACTATAGTGAAATATCATCTAGATGTTTTTGCGAAGACTTGCAAGCTCAATTCTAAATTTTATTTGAAATTCAAAGAATCAAGAATGGCTAAAGCAATCTTTAGAAAGAATAGAAATTGGAATACGAATATCCCACAGTTTTATAAGTTATAACAAAATAACAGGGATAAAAATATGGTATACATCTAATGCTTATTGTGCAGAGAGATGAAATGAAATCTCTAAAGGGCTAAGGTGACACATTAGAAAGGCGATTTTACTTGAAGTGCACACAGTGTGCTTGCCGAGACGTTAAGTTCAGTTGTCAGCTTCCAGAAAAGATAACTGACAACCACTGATCACCAGGGCTCTGGAGGTTCTGGCACATGCACAAAGCAACCCCACCTCCCAAACACACACTGAAATAAAATACAGCTTTCCAAAAGCAATACACTGATTTCCACCAATTAATCAGAAATAATGTAATGAAGAAAACAAATGGGACACTAGATATTGTAACAGGAACAAATAACACTGGCTCCTTTTCTTGTGCCACATCCAAGAAAGATACAAGGTAAAAAAAAAAATAGTAATAATAACTAAAATAAAAGGAGCAATTGAAAAAGCTCTAGGAAAAAATATTATGAATGCATCTTTATGATCAAGAGGCAGGCTAAATCATCACATATACATATATGAAGCTACCTTTTGAGAACTGAAAACTTAAGTTTCCTGTAAAAGTTCTGTGTGCACTTAACACGGAAGCCACTTTTCTAGTGTGTCCCCATAAGTACTGAGTTATTGATGAAAGGGTTTATCTTACTTCAAATTCATTGCTCTTGTTTTCATGGTAAACTTTAGACATATTCAACAGTCTCTCTCTATATGATACACAAACCCGTGTAACAAAAGTAAAAAAGACTAAATATGACATAATAAGAAAAGACAACATATAAAGTGTGAGAAATATTTGCAAGTTATATAACCAGGCAGTTGTATTTGGTGTAGTAATTCTTTCTACCTAAGAAAGAAAGTACTTCAGTTTTTTAAAAATGAGTTTAGTATTCTAAAGGACGTTCTCAAAGAAATGCCCAACAGCAGAGAAAAAATGCTGAAAGTAAATCAACAATCACCAGTTAAAGGCAAATTACAATAACAGTATTTACACTCATGAGGATGACAATATTAAAACTCAGGTTATAACAATTGTTGATCAGAATGTGAAAGGGAAAAATTCCAGACACTCCAGAGAGATTGTTTTTTTGTTTAAAGTTTCAAACTAGAGGGACTATAACACCAGGATCATCTTGGGTCTAATGTTCAGAAAAATGTACAGTATCTATCTAACTATAAAGTGTGTCTATCAAGGGAGGAGGGGTAAAGGGCCTATACATGCTATAACAGATAAGCATTGAAGAGATAGATTCAGAAAAAAAGGATCATGTACCTGGGTGGGTAAGATAGGGAGGGTGTTCAGAAAGTTGGGGGGAAAAAGATAGGTTAAGATATATTATATGATATTATCAAGCAGTAACACAAAATCTTAAATTAAAATGATGGATCACTTTTTTTCTCTTAATGATAATAGAAAACATACTCTGATTACTGTTTCCTATGAACCTCCCCCTCCCAGTTCATGATCACCTCTTTTTTCCCACCCTGATCCATGCTCTTTCTATCTCTCCTTAAAAAAAAAACAGATGCATAAGAAACAATAGTAAAATAAAATGAAATACAAACAAGTCAAAATAGGGCAAAATAAGAAAGAAGAAAAGGAACCAAAGACAAAATATGAAAAATACATGAATGCAAAGGCATACATAATCCCATATACAAGAATCCTAAAAACACAAATATACAAAACCAGAAACCATAATATTTATGTAAAGACACTAAGAAATAAATATATAAAAATAAATGCCCTGACAACATTATGAAACAAAGAACCCCCAAAGATGTCATTGTGTTCATTTTTCTGTTGGGCATCTACTTATGGACACTGGGCCTATCCTAAATAGTTGTTTCCCTGGTGATACTTCATTGGAGAAAACTAATTTTTTATTTGCTAGTGTTTGTCAATTGAAGATAGCCACAGGTTTAAGGATGAATTAGTGTGTCCAAGTCCCCTCTCAGCACTAGGACAACATCTGGTGCTTGTCTTGCAGGCCATGTGTATGCTGCCACAGTCTCTGTTAGTTTATATATCTCAGTCCTGTGTTTAGGAGGCCTTATTTCCTTACTTCCTTTATGTCCTTCATTTCCTTTTTTTTTCTTCAGTTTTTCTGCCTCCTTTTCTTCATGGTTCCCTGAAGACAGATCTGATGGAGACATCCCGACTGACACTGAGTGATCCAGGCTCTCACACTCTCTACACATTGATTGTGGGTCTCATGCTCACATTTGCTGTGGAAAGAAGCTTCTCTGATGACAGCTGATCAAGTTACTGATCTGTGAGCATAGCAGAATGTTGTTAGGAGTCATTTTATTACTATGGTAGATTGAGTTTTCCTTTGAGTCACTGGCTTATCAAAGCAAAGTCAAGTATGTGTTCTATATCATGGAGTCAGCCTTAAATAAATCCATATCTTAGTTAGGTATTCACAAGATTTGTGGCCTTATTGAAACATCATATCTTGTATGTAGGTCACCACTGCAGATGGATGATTTTGTAGCTATGTTGGTATTTAACTGTCTTTGGTAGCAGTCAGACTACCTTCTAGTACCATAAACATTAGCCTGTAGGTACGTTCTAATTCTCTCTATGTTTAATGAGGTGTATAGGTGTTGCCATCAGCAATAGAGCTTTAACATCAGTTTGTGGAGGGCAACCAGTAGTATCAGCAATAGCCTGAACTGTTGCGAGTTTCAGTGGGACCACTTGACCAACAACTGGATTAGATATAATCCATTCCTGATTCTGAAAGCTTTCTTTTGTTAAAAGAGCTATTCGGTTGGGATTTTGTCTCTCTTGGTATTTAGGAATTTATTTAGATCACCCTCATGTATGTATTTCTTTTAAGAAGCTTCTACTGTATTAGGTTTTCATATAACCCCTTGAATTGCTGCCCCTCCATATACTCCTTCCCTAACCTTTTCACTCCTCTTTCCCATTTGATAATCTGTTCCAGGTCCCCGTGAATCTCTACCATATATCCACAATTATCAATTCTGTTTCTCCTTCCTGGGGTCATCCCTTCACTCTAGTCCTTTACTCTTTCTCAGCATTTCCGATTCTACATATTCTAGTTTGTTTATCAATGATTTAACAGATTAATGTCAGCATATAACTGAATAAATTACCTTTCCTGGTATTGGTTACCTAACTCAGGATGGTATTATTTCTAGTTCAATCCTGATGTGGGAATGCCTTTCTGTATGCTGTGAATCTCAATCTTTAAATAAAGGAGCTGTTTTGGGCCATGACAGGCACCGTAGAAGAAGTAGGAGGAGGAATCAGAATAGGTAGGAAAGGAAGGGGCGGAGTCAGAGACAGATCAAGCAGCTGCCCAAGAAGAAACATGTAGGTGCACAGGTGAGCCATGGGCCAGGCCACGTGGCAGACAGATTAATAGAAATGGGTTGATTTAAGATGTAAGAGCTAGCTAGCAATGTGCCTGAGCCATAGACCAAACAGCATAAACTTAATATAACATCTGAGTCATTTCTGGGGGTCTGAGCGGGTGGGCGGCTGGGCGGCTAAGCGGTCTCAGGCGGCAGGTCTATGGGTCTCGGACCTCTGGTCGCCTGGGACTGAGAAACCGCACCATTGCTACACAATCCATTCATCTGAATATTTTTAAATGACCGAGCAATATTTCATTGTGTAATTGTAACACAGAATTTTCTTTATCCATTTGTCTATTGACAAGAATCTAGGTTATTACAACAGATGAATATTATGAAAAGAGTAGCAATGAATATGGTTGAGCAAGTGTCTTTATAGCAGGAAAAAGCATCCTTTGGGTATATATCAAAGAGTGATATAGCTAGATCTTGAGGTAGGTCTATTACAAGTCTTAGAAACTACCACACTGATTTTCATATTGTCTTTTCATTTTTCTACTTCCCACCACAATGAATAAGTGCAATGGCCCATTTTTCAAGCAGATAAATTTATAGAAAAATAAATGAATGAAGAGTTTCTTTGGTCTAAAAAATATTAAAATAAATAATTAATTAATAAACAATTAGATTAAGGTTTCTTTTCTAATATAACTGCTTCCAAAAATGAGTGTGATAGCAGATGCACAAATCTGATTGCAATGATTTTTTATTTAAAAAGTTTAGTTGTATTAATTGTATTTAAAAAGTAGGTTTTATATGCAAAAACACCACTGTAAATATCATTGAAATAACTAGCAAAATATTAACTTTGTACGATTTACTACACTAGGATACCACACTGTGATATTGCTATTTCTTATTTCACTAGAAGCTCCTTTTGAGTAAGTATGATTATAAAAGGTTAAATATCCTATTGTAATCCATAGGTAATCAGCACTCAACACTATAGGTTAATTGTACGTTGAAATGATTCAATTGCACATTGCTGAATGAAGTATACTCATAACTATCTTCTTTTCATGACTTTTTTCTGTACTTAAAGTTTGCAGGTGTGATAATAATCATATATTTGAGAGAATAAAAAACAATATCTTGTGGCTGGAGTATAGATGTCAGAATTTATACTGCTTTTCAAACTAGTACTTAATAATATTTCTTGGTTTTTACTTGTAGTCTTCTGTGTGAGTGACATAGAACCATTTCTATAATAAATAGGAACACAATAGATGATTTTGAAGTTTCCTTATTTTATTCTTTTGGGTACTATTTTTTTCTGTAATTAAACTAATTGTCATCTGAAAGACAGTAACAAATGTTATAAGAGCAAGTAAGTGAGTTTAAAATACAAGGCTCACATCAGAAAGGAAACTTTAGATGTATAAAACTGATATAAAATACATACTATATTTCCATGAATGGATAAAACAAACCATAGATGCAATAACTTCATTAATAATTCTAAGTTTAATTTTAGTTAAATAAAATTAGATTGCTTTTAAAATTGTAAACAAAAAAATGCTATATGACAATGTCTTTAGTTCAGCACTTATGTGGCAGGTCTCTGTGAGTTCAAGGACAGCCAGAAGTCATAGAGATACCCTGTCCCAAAAAATGCTATACAACTAGTATTAGAAAAATGTTAATTGAATCAATAATGTAATGACCTCACATAAAATTTATTTTGGATAGTCAGAAATTTTGACCTTACCATGTTTTGACATCATTTGAATAATATAAAAATAATTCCATTTTTACTCTTCTTTTAAATATATTCTTCTTCAACGAATATCACAAATTGATAAATATATATGGTAGCCATGTTAGTAATGTTTTAATCAATGAAGCAATAAGACCAAGTCACTATTTAAAGAACACAAATTATATATTCTTTATAGCCATTTAAAATGTAATGCAGGAAGTGAAACATGTAAATGCAGTTAGATCATTTGAGCATGGACACAGAAGGGCGGTATTAACAGAGGAAAAGAAGGTGCTCATCCCTCGCAAGCCCAGGTGCACCATGGAATTGTTATCCTCGAAAGGATGTGACTGTTCTTTTTACAGTACCATCCCATCTTAACTTCACTCATCTAATCTCAAGTAATTTTGAGCATCTATGATATACTATCTAGTTTTTAAAATAATTAAATTATTAGTATTTACTTATTTGTGAGAGTATTACAAAAAGAAAACTTTTTGCCACAAGCACCTAATTCCTAGTCACTTCCATGAAGAGAAAATAACATTTCATCCATAATTAAAAAGAGTAGGTGAAGAGTCTTAGAAAATACTTGTGAAGAGGTAAATAAACAATAAATGTGACTGTATTATGTATAATCATAAAACCATCTAAAAATTTTATACCCTTTGAATCTCTAACAAGGTTTTTACTGCTGGTTAGTAATAATACCATAAGAAATGCATAAAATTATTTTATTTACAGACACTTATTTTGTCTTCCTTGCTCAGAACAGCTACTCCCAAGATCTCACATGTTCAAATGCCATCACAAATTCATTATGGCCTTTCAACTTCAAGTATTACTCATAATATTAAATACCAAAAAGAAACCTGCATTCTAATGTGATGATATATTATATATTTAACAAAATCAGTCTGGAATATCAGAGAATAAATCCACCCACAGTCAATCAGGAAAGCCAGAGAGTAGTAACTCACACTTTTAGTCCCAGCAGATGGGAAGATCAGAAGTGGTGACCTAAACGTTTACTCTCAGCAGATCTGAGTTTGAGGCCAGTTTGGTTTACAGAGAGAGTTCTAGGCTCCCAGGCAGGCCATGTTTTTAATCCAATAACTCCAAAGACAGAAATCTCTCTGTGTTTCTGTCAGTTTAAGGCTAACTACCATAGTAGTAGCCTACACTGTTACAATGAGGTTTCTTGCCTGGACTAGCCTCACAGTTTGGACTGTGCTTATCTGAACAAACAATCCCAAAGTCCCAAAGAAATACACAGATGCTTATATTAACTTCATGCTGCTTGGCCTATGGTTTAGGCACATTGCTACCTAGCTTCTTCATCTTAATTCAACCCGTTTTCATTAACCTGTCTGCCACATGGCTCGTGACTCACCTGTGTTCCTTGCATGTTGCTTCTTTGGGCATCTGCCTTGATCTGAGTCTGACTCTGCCCTCCTTCTCCTACCTGTGCTCCTGTCTCTGGCTATGGTGTTTGCCAAGGGTCCAAACAATTCCTTTATTTAAAGATTGATACTTACAGTATACAAAAAGACATTCCCACATCACCACACCTTAATCTTAACCTGGATGTGAAACAACTGGGCGAAGAAGGTATTTAAGGCAGACATAAGAAGAAAGAGCAGGCAGTAGAAGCCACAAGGAGTGACGATGAGGAAGCTGGAAAAGAGCTGGGTGAGATTTGATTGTGGTGTTTCCTCTCTTTGGTATTTTAGCCTTTCCCAATATGTGGCTCTGATTTTCCTCTCTTACAAGCAGAATTCGTGCAACACTCAAAAAAAAAAAAAAAAAAATACAGATTTTCA
This sequence comes from Phyllotis vaccarum, assembly GCA_033318265.1. NCBI lineage: Eukaryota > Metazoa > Chordata > Mammalia > Rodentia > Cricetidae > Phyllotis > Phyllotis vaccarum. The sequence continues at coordinate 91,303,154 of JARWLC010000005.1, read as the reverse complement.
CTGTCAGCAAACCTGACATGACACTATTTAAAACTCACTGATGGTATGTGGGCAGTATGGACTTACAAAACAGTGAACATCAAAGTTTCATTTTTAAGACATTTGTGAAACTGAACAGCAATCGCACATAAAATATTTCATGGTTTACAGATAGTCCAAATATATTTTAGAACATGGAATTCCTGAAATTAAACTTTACCTTCTAATGTATAATTTTTTTAAGCATTGTCTTTTTTGTCTCTCAAATGGCTATATTCTTTACCACTTCTGCTAGATATACATCAAAAACGATTTCAAAATATGTTTGAAGTGCCAAGAAATATTTCTCATTGTGCTTTATGTATCCTGGTGTAATGCCCCCTTTCCCATCACTTGTACAAGAATTATTCTCTTTATCTAATCATAGGTAACATGGGGTGTGTGCTGACATAAATGTCACCTCATGATATGCCCTCTGTCAGCTGCTGAGCATTATGCTAAGATTTTGAGGCAGTACCACAGATGTAGGGCATGCTCACCTTAGTCTAAGAGCAAACATGGTAACAGTGAAACTTCTAATTTGAGCCCCAACTTTGCATCTTTACTGCAGTTTCAATAACAAAAAATTGGAGTAAGTTTCCAAAGAACTCTTTTATGAATAAAAACCAACAGTGTGCACACATTAACCAAGTGTATCAAGGTTATGTAGTATTTCTGAAACAAGCCTGTGATTTAGGTGTTGAGGGTCAGATTCTTAAACAACCTGTTGATTTTCTAATATGAATAAAAACACCTTTTATTTGTTGTGCTTACTTATTAACTTGGAAAAAAAATGAATCAAAAACTATATATAAAATATACCCCTAAAATATTTGTCTCAATAAAAATTATAATTAATTTCAGCAACAAATTTTTGTTCATTGAAAATTCCTATTTCTGGCTAAATAATAAAATTTCTCAATTAAAAATAAATGTTTCTCAGTTCTTATAAAAGTTCTTGACAAACTTTCATGACAAAAAAGATTTTTGGATCAGAAATATCTTCTAAGTTTCAAATGCTGGTTTGCTCTAAAAATATTATTAATTATTTGCTCAGACACTCCTACTGTCTGGAACAGTGAGCACACATATAAGCCATGTCAATATTTGAAAAACAATGAATCAGCTAATTATGGATATCAGTAAGTAACTTGCAAATTCCCAGTGCAGCCAATAAACAAAACGAGCTTCCCAAACTCTTGCCTATTCTTAAATCATATATCATTTCTAGATACCCATATTAAAGACTTTGATATATGATTTATTTAAGCTTTCAATTAATATATTCTGCATCTTACACTACAATGTGATGTATGTCTTAGGAGATATAAAAGTAGTAAAACCTATGTACTTTTCATAATTTTAAACTTTATTGATAAATTAGAAAATATTGCACAACAAAATAAATAATTATCAGAGCAATAGGATATACTAAAAATGTTAACAAGCTGGGAAGGATTGGTGTCTGCCTATAAACTCAGAACTCTGGAGGCAGAGGCAGGAAGATCTCTATGAGTTTAAGGTCAGCCTGGTATACAAAGCCCAAGCTGTTACACAGAGAAATCCTGTCTTGAATAAAAAGCATAGTATAAAGCTTTTATAAGTATGGCAGAATCTGCAAACTATGTAAGTAGCTTCAATACAAAACATGCATACACACAAAATAGAAAAACAATCCAGTCAATAAAAATGTAAGTGTAAAAGATTAAAAACTATTAAAATTAGAAAAAAAACAAATGGTTAATATATACATGGAAAATTATTCAACATTCTTAACAATCAGGAATATTTAAACAAATTGTATTGATACTTTATTTCGTTCTGGTCAAAATGGCTATCATTAATAAAAGAAGCAAATCCATATGCTGGTAGGGCTGTGTGGAAAAATACCCATATTCACAGCTAGTGGCTATGTAACTTAATTTAGCCACTCTGAAAATCAGCATGGAGGCTTCTTGAAAAACTAAATGTAGAACTTTAATTTGATGCAGCCATAACTTTCCTGGGGAGATACCCCAAAGAGTCAATGTCACTTTATTATAGAAATAGGCATATAAGTAAATCTATTTTGTCAGTATTTACAACAGCTACATTTTGGAACTATCCTTCAGTACATGAATGCATGAAGGGCAGTAAATCTTGGCTAGGATATGGAGAAAGAAGAATCCTCTTCATTGCTGATAAGTGGAAATATAAAAAGGGTATAGCTACTGTGGAAATCAGCCTGAAGTTTTCCCACAGAGATAATGAAAGGCCACATGAATTAACATTACCACTTGAACATATGCCTAAAATATATTAAGTCAATATACCACAGAGATGCTTGCAAATTTATCTTTACTGTATACTGTACATATAATCTAGGAAATGATGTCAGCCTAGATGTTTTTCTATTAACAGATGAAAGGATAAGGACAATGTAACACACACACACACACACACACACACACACACACACACACACACACACACACTGAAATTTTACTCATCCATAGAATGAAATAAAATTCTAGGTGCCCCAATGAAAGATAAGGGAAGATAAATAGACAAAACATGCTATCAGCTTTAGACAGCAAAGCTTTGTATCCTGATCAGCAGTGACTCCAGAGACTCACCTGTTCCAAGTACTGAGAAGAAATGATTGCAAGAATGCTGGAGCATTTCTAGGATACCTGAATCATCTCTTTAATAAGTGGGAATGCAAAAGAATAAGGTTTAGATAGCATAGAAGTGGAGGAAACTGGGCAATAGTGGGAACAATCTTTGTTGGACTCTTGAATTCAGTACTGTAATTACTAGCATGGGATCAGTACACAATTGGAACCATCCGTTCTCTGTCATGGACATGGACCTACACATTGTTAAGTCTAATAAGAGACTAAGCAATATTCTCTTCAGCAATGTAGTAAACCAGTTGTTTACTCCAGGCTTCAGTAAACAACCCCTCATTTATGATCCTGTACACATCCAAGTGAGTAATAAAATAAAGTAAAAGAGATGACATAGAATGTAAACGAAAAAAGAAAGGGAGATTATGTAATTATAACCTCTTTCTATTTTATTGAAAATTGATTTTATTTCATACCATAAACTATGTTTAATGTTTCTTCTTCCCCAGCTTCTCAGAGATCCTAGTCACTTCTCCTTCTGTTCTTATAAACAAATAGGCGTATAAAAATAATGATGAAATAAAATAAGTTAAAACAAATTAAATCAGAAAAGGACAAAAGAAGCAGAACAGAAGAGCCAAGAACACACAAGAAACATACATATTAAACCAGAAGCTATCTTCAACTTATAGCCACTCACAAGTGATAAACTAGTTCTCTTCTCCAAGCAAGTCTATAGAAGAGAGAAAACACTCAATGACAGGTCCCACCCAGCAGTGCATGGCCAGCATAAAATGAAATTCATGGCATTTCTGGAGGTTCTTTGTCTCATAGTGTTTTGAGGGCATGTTTTTAGTGTTCTTTGTTTTGTTTTATTTCTTAGCCTTACAGATTCCTTATGTATGCATTGTAGTTGGCTTCTATTTTTTGTTCTTGTGGCATTCCTATGCACACAATCTTCAAATTTTAAAATATTTTAAGCATATATCAACAATAAGAGAAACAAAAAATAGTCAGATAGAAGGAAATTAGCTGAAATGGGTGGGAAAGCATGATAATGGAGATGAATATGATACACAATATTATATACATGTATGAAGATGCCTCAATTCATAAATGTTAATGAAAAGACTATAAATGAAATCATGGCATTTGCAGAGAAATGGATAGAACTTTAAATCATTATTATGTTTCTCATCCTTAAACAAAGTACCTGACACTGTTGCTGAGTATATTCAATCTCAGGTCATACTTCAAGAAGACAGCCTTTACATTTTGTGGCATGCTTTGCTTGAGTTTATGGTGCATATGTATGGAATGTTAAAAACAGTAAGCATGAACAATTTTGGGCATACTCAGTGTTGTGATTTAAAAGAATAGGGTCTCCAAAAGGAGTGACATTATTGGGAGGTGTAGCTTTGTTGGAATAGTTGTGGCCTAGGTGAAGGAAACATGTCATTTTAAAGGTGGGTTTGAGATCCCTTATATACTCAAGTCACAATCAGGAGACAGTTAATTTCCGCTGCCTTTGGATTAAGATATAGAATTCTCTAGTATCGTGTCTCACTGAACACCACCATACACCTTGCTGCCATTCTCTGTGCCATGATGATAATATACTTAACCTCTGAAACTATAATCTGCCCCCCTTAATAAAATGTTTCTTTTATAAGAGTTGCTTTGGCCATGGTGTCTCTTCACAGCAATGGAAACCCTAATTAAGACACTCAGCTACTATATGAAAACCCTGTAAAAATGCCACTGGAAATGCTGCCTTTTCTCTAAGCTTTATTAGATTAATAAAAAAAGAAAGCATAGTCTCAGGTTGTATTAATATATAAGTTTTAAAAATTTGTCCCACTTATAATAGGTTACACATCAACCTTTAAATGCCTTTCCTCACTTTCTAGTGGTAGGATATATTTTCATCTATATTTCAGGCAAGTGGTCAAGAATACCTTTACAACTAATTAAAATACACTCTAAATACATAATATTCCTTAGTGTAGCTATATTAAAATTCATATGAATAACATGACCTGAATCAATACTATGTTTCTCCTATCAGTATCCTCAAATACTTCGCATCCATTCTTTTGATTTCTGCTCATTAATATTAGGAAACTTAGGTCATATTGAGGAAACATCACTTACCTAGTAAACTCTGTACTTTTTGGACCCTCTGGGATTTTAGTACAGTTCTAAGTATAGAAGCCAATTTAGGAAATATGAGATTTGGATTGTTTTACATAGAAAATGCTTATATGAAGGCCATTGCCAGCTCCTTCGACAATGAGTTTGCTCCAAGAGAAGTAGAAAGACTTATACCAATTTGGTTCAGAAACAGTTAACACTGGGGTTAAAGATACAAAGCACAAAATTCTTCTGGCAGGACTGAAGCCATAATAAGTCACCTTAGATAATTTATTTCTAATCATTCTCATTGGTTGTGTTGAATCAGGGTCTATCTTTATAGCCCTGACTGAAGGGAGTTCACTGTGGAGATGGGACTGGCTTCATCTAATAGCGATCCTACTGCTTCTGCTTTCTCAGATTTTATTCTTCTTATATTGTTACAGTAGTCAACAAAAAGAAGACATGAGAAAGTGTCATTAAATGGCAAACAGGAATTTTGTGGGTTTTATGTTTTCATTTAAATTTATATAAATATAGATCTGCTTATTGTGGCAGTTTCTTTAGCCTTTTACCAAAAATCTAAGTGGAGGGCCAAGACATCATTCTTTACTTTACACCTTTTTTCGTGTATATGTATTTTGAAAATATTTTAATTATTAACATAATTCCTTTCACATACCTTCCAATATTCCTCTCCCTCCCTTATCCAGCTTTACCCTCACATCTCTCACCTACTCCCACCCCACCCTCAATCCACTCTTCAAAAAGATAAAGATAAGACCTCCCTTGACCAGTCAGCACAGGCTAACATGTCAAGCTAAGGCTGGACCTAAAAGTTCCTCCTGTATCAAGACTGAGCCAGGCATCCCACTATAGGGAGCAGGCCGGTTCATGTAACGAGGGTCTTTTTTGGTCCCATAGCCAGGGAGGTCCGCCAACAGCAGCTTGACTAGAGCAACTGTGACCCCATTCAGAGGGCCTAGTTTGCTCCCATGCAGGCTCCAGCTGTCAGTCCAGAGTCATGAGCCCATTATCTCGGGTCAGCTGTCCCCGTGGATTCTCCACTGTGCCCTGGGCCCTCCCCCTGCTCCTCTGGTTGTTCCTTCTTCTCTTCAACTGAGCTCCAGGCTTTCAGTCAAGTGCTGGGCTGTGGGTGTCTGCATCTGCTTCTATCAGTCATTGGATGTAGGTTCCATGACGACAAGGTAATTACCAATCTGAAGAGAGGGGAAAATTATTTCAGGCACCATCTCCAGCATTGTCTGGGACTTAGCTGGGATCTTGAGGGTTTCAGTGGATTTCCCTAGCACCTGGTTTCTTCCAAAGCCCATGATGGCTCACTCTGTCAGGATATCTCCCTTTCTGCTCACCTCTTAGTCTCTCCCTTAACTCAGCCTTCTTGAACCCTCTTTTTCCAACTAGCCTTTACCCTAGTGGCTAAGTTTCCTCTCCCCTCTATGACCCCACTATTGTTTAAACCATGTATTTCTAATGTTTTTGCTAAATAACATTTAGTAAATGAGTGTATTAGGAGTTCACAGTATACTTTATTAATATAGAATGATGTATCAAACTCTATTATATGTTAATATTGTATAATAGTTGCTCACAATTTGTGGTAAATTAATATTTGGAATTGCTGGTTCCATCTGATAAATATTTTCCCATTCAGGGACAGATAACTTGTCCCTGTCAAATTGTTCTTTAATGGTAACTAGTTGGGACAAGTAAATTACAGTGGCTTTGACTTTGGGCTTTAAAATTACTTTGATCTTGTTTCCCTACTGATCTTAGAAATTCTAGCTCAAAGGGTTTTTAAGTATCCTTAATTGTAAGATTAGTATAGAATCACGTTGTGAGGAAAATTATTTCTAAGAAAGCCATATGATAAAAAAAAGGCAATAAAAACTTGAAGTATATTGCTTGTCACGAGTAGTATTATTTTTGATAATCTTGGTCTTACATTCCTACTTGTAATTTTGTTACATTTGATATATTCATTCTTAAGTTCCATAACTTCTTTCAAGGATTGCATATTCTATTGCTTATCTGGTATTTTCTGTACATTTGCTTTCAAGTTGTATAGACAGTTTTTCAAAAAAAGATACAGCCCAAAATTGAAAGTTATATATAAAAGAAACAAAACACTTCCATTTTATATATTCCTAATGCAACTGTAAACACACAGATGCATATTTTGACAATGGAGATCTGTTCTAGATGACTGAAAATATCCAGACAGTTTATGGAAATTCAATGCGAATAAAAAATAAAGTTAACTTGTTTTCCCAGCAAGGAAACTCTAGCTCAGCAATGTGCAGAATGCATGACTTTTTATTCTTATAATAGCTAAGAGAAAATGGAAATAAATCTCTTAGCAGAGAGCTTTTAGCATTTATATATGTGTGTGTATACATATGTATGTATATATGTACATATGTATATTCACACACATATTTATTATAGTATTTAAAACAACTTTATAGTTAAACAGATTTTTATCACATTCTTGCTCTTCCCAAGTCCTTTCTGGTTTCCTCCACCTCCCTCCAACTATAAGTTCTTTCTCAAAACAAAACAAAACAAAATTCCAATACAGCAAACTCCCCAAAACAAAGAAAACATTTAACAAAACAAAACAAATGGAAACCAAGTTAACACACACACAGACACACACACACACCAAACACAAGAAGCAAAAAGCTGTGGAGTTCACTTTATGTTGGTCAGCTACCTCTGAATATAAGGCCTGTCCTGGAATGGGTGCTATATCCACTGTCACTATATTAGAGAAATCTGATTTTTACTCTCCCAGCAGGTTCAAGTGACAATTCCATTGTTAGCCTTTACCCTTAGTGGCTAGGTTTACCTTCATATATCTATAAATTTATTTATTTATTTAAAAAGTAACAAAATAAAATATAATAATATAAAACAGAAACTATCACATCAAAAATGAATGGGACAAAACAACAGGAGTCTAAGAAAAGGCATAAGATTCAGAGACCCACTTGTTTACACTTGGCAATCCCATTTACAAAAAACAAACAAACAAAAAAAAACCAAACAAACAAAAACAAACAAACAAAAAAAAAAAACCCTAAACAGGAAGCCATAATATATAGACAGGGGACAAGAGACTGACCCATGCAGACCCTGTGCATAATGTCTCATTCTCTATGAATTAACATGAGTTTTGTTCATGTTGATTTAAAGAGTCTCCTTTTTATGGTGTCTTCCATACCTTATGACTCTTATACAGTTTCTCTTTAGAAATGAGTGTTCCAGATTCTCCCACTCTCTACAAAATGTCTGGCTGTCTGTATCTGTATTTGCTCCCATCTGCTGAAGAAGAAAGCTTCTGATGAATGAACAGGAATTGACTTATGAGCATAGTAGAATATCATAAGGAGTAATTTTATCACTACCTGTGTGTGTGTATGTGTGTGTATAGTAGGGAGTTTCTGGCGTAGGCTAGATCTGGACCAGCTATTCCAAATGGACTGCCCACAGCTGCTTGGTCCCAAATAATCACAATAAGTCTTAATTAATTAAGCCCATGATTAACCAAGTGGCTTAGTATTTTTTTCTCAGAACAGATTTCATCTTCTTTTCCATGCATCTGCTTGGCATCTCTGCTCTGATCTTCCTTTGCCCCATGTTTTCTTAGTCTGGTAGCCCTGCCTATACTTCCTGACTGCCTTCTGGCCAATCAACATTTTATTAAACTCATAGGAGGAACAAATATTTACAGTGTACAAGAACATAAACCCACAGCATCTTCCCCCACCCCATTTTTAAAAACAAGAGCAACAAATCTCATTTCCTTTGTTTAGTTGTTTTTCTTTTTGTTTTTTTGTTTTTGTTCTGGTTTGCGGGGGAGGGGAATGGGCATAATTCTCTAGGGCACTTCCTTTTGTTTGGGGTGCTGGTAATCTTACTGGTCCCAAAGAAAAATTTAGGATTATGGACAAGTTCTTAGTTTAGTAAATAGTCTGTAAGATTGGTCATTTCAGCCAGTCTCTTTGAGGATATTTTAGATTCAGAGGTCAGAGGAGACTTCAACAAAGGTGCTCTGAAATGCTGGATTACCTGAACCATCCATTTTCATCAGAGATTTTTCCGGGGGTCTTCCTCATAAAACTTTATTTTCATTAGCCACAAGTATTCCTCATAAAACTTTATTTTCATTATCCAGAAGTAAATCTACAGGCTCTCATTTTCTGTGGAAATTAAAAAGAAAACCTCTCCCCCAAAGTAGCATATGTTTTGATTTCAACTTTAAAGTGAACTCATTAAATATATATATATATATATGATGGATTAATCCAGAAGCATTTATAATAAATGTCTTTTAGCAGCTATTACTACTTCCTTTGTAGTCAGAAAACTTAAAGACATAACAAAATATACTCTTTCTAATTTACATCTTTACATGGCTTATTATCATTATTTTTTCTCTATTTCTTTTTGAGGACTTTATACTTTACCCTTTTTCTTTTCTCATTCTCAAGCCTATACTTGTTTTTAAACACAATATACACCATTTAGAGGACCTTTTAAAATCTGTCATTACTGCACATCTCTTATCTCTTTTTCTGTTACTGACCACACCTTTAATCTGCTGAGGTGATGGCTACAGTTAGATGCTTGGCTATGTAGGCAGCTGACTCTATCCAGCTTCCACTATTTCTTTCTCATTTTTTCACACCTTTGATCTGCCGAGGTGTCACTAGGATTAGAGACCTGGAATTGCAGTTTGCTGGTTCCACCCAGCTCTAAGTCTAGTTTCATAAAGAATTTAGCTTTTGAGCAGAGGTACTTTAAGGAGCCCAAATTGCCTCTCTGGGGAATTTTAGGGTCCACATTGCCACCAAGCAGAGCACCACCACCCACTGCTCATGAACTTCATTTAAGTATTTGGCAGTGAGCCTCTTAAAAGAGCCTTGTGCAGGATTTTGCTATTAAGTCCGAATCAGGGAGCCTCTCTTAAAAAAGCAGCACCTCTGCTTGCCACCAGCAAACATATCTGAACCAAGAAAATGCTCCTACTAAGAAGCCATCTTGGACTCTGTTCCTTTTTTGTTTATATAAACAGAAACTTTAAATCTGTCATATGTACCTTGTTGCTTACATCAAGGCTTCTGCGAGACTTTCAGAACTAGTCTTGTTGTAGCTTAAGTTACACTCTGAAAGCCGAACATTTTGTATCTACGGGCCTACGTGTCATGCCAGGGCATCTCTGTACAATGGCTCACTTGAGAGATACAACTTGGAAGCTGGTTTTTTGTTTTTGTTTTTGTTTTTTTTTTTTTTTTTTTTTTTTTTTTGGCCTTGTTTCTATGTTCTAGAATTCCTTTTAAGCTTTCTAAGGCTTTATGTGGATATATGTGATCCATGTTGTGGTGTCATATGTAGTATGAAGTTTTTGGCCTGGCCTAGAATTGAAGTCCCAAAGAAACATACAGAAGTATATTAATTTCATGCTGATTGGCCTATGGCTCAGGCATATTACTTGCTAACTCTCAACTCTTAAACTAACCAATGATTAGCCAAGGTAGCTTAGTACCTTTTCTCAGAGCAGCACTTCATCTTCTTTCCGAGTCTGCCTGGCATCTCTGCTCTGTTCTTCCTCTTTGTAATGTTTCCTTTGTTTGGCAGCCCTGCCTACACTTCCTGTCTGCCTTCTGGCTAATCAGCCTGTTATTAAACTAGTAGGAGGGACAAATATTTACAATGTACAAGAACATAATCTCAGTGTGTGTGTGTGTGTCTGTGTGTCTGTGTGTGATGTATGAATTCCATCTCACAGTGTTAATTACTTAGTTCCAGAAGGTTTGTGTCACCCTGCTACTAGAATATCTTTCAGGCAATAAAACACTACAGATAAAAGTTTTCTGGCTATTTCTGGATGACTTTGTATTTATTTACTTATTTTCTCTTTTTTAGAACATGTAGAATACTTTCCTGTACCAAAAATGGTGGAGCATATAAGTGAAGGGTCTATATATGTACTAACTAGACAACTATATGTTCAATAAGTTGTGTAGGTATCATTTTCAGAAATGGGGTTTTGCTGCCAGTTTGTGGAAAACAACCTATGATTCAAGCAATCCTTAGCATTGGAGAATTCCCATGGGATCCTCTTGGCCAATAATTCCCTTAACTGCCTTGATAAAAAAGGAGTGTTCTCAAATGGCATACCTGAAATACCCAACACACACACACACACACACACACACACACACACACACACACATACCACACACACAATACGCAAAAGGAGTAAAGGACAAGAAAAAATGAAACTAAAGGCTAAAATGAATTATACAGAAACAAGCAACCAAGCCAAAAATGAATCAAAAACAATACAAAGAAGCAAAAAACCAGAGTTAATTCTTTGGGAAAACTAAAAAGTTTGGCAAACCATTACCAAATTAAATAAAAAGCAGAGAGATAAAGTCCAAATTAAAAAAATTAGACATGGTAAAGGGAACATAACAGAAGATGCCAAGGAAATCCAGAAATTTTTAAGGATACATTTTAAAACCCCTTATTTAGCCAATGAAAAATCTAAAGTAAATGTTTAATTTTCTCAATACACACTACTTCTCAAAGTTAAAATAAGATTTAAACAGACCTATAACCCTTAGTGAAATAGAAGCATATATTAAAAATCTCCCAGCCAAATAAAGCACAGGGCCAGATGATTTTAACACTAAATTCTATTGGACTATCATAGAAGTCTTAATGGAAATAATGTTCAAATTATTCTATAAAACATAAATGTAAGGGACATTTCTCAAGCCATTTTATAAGACCACATTTACACTGATACCCAAACAACATAAAGACTCAGCAAAAAATTAAAATTACACACCAATTTCCTCCATGAATATACATGCAATAATACTCAATAAAATATTTGCAAGACAAATACAAGAATATATAAAAAGATAATAACCATGATCAAGTAAGCTTCATCCCAGAGATGCAAGGATAGTTCAACATAACATAAATACCTACATATAAATACACCATTATAAACAAACTAAAATACAAAATCCTATGATCATCTCACTCTACACAGAAAAGGCTTTTGAAAGAATTCAACATCCCTTCATGATAAAAGTCCTGGGGAAATTATGGATATGAGGTATATACCTAAATAATGAAGGCAGTTTAATGAAAGCCTATAATCTATATCACTTTGAATAAGAGCTCAAACTCAAATGAGCAAGATAAAATTGTCCAGTCTTTCCTTTCCAGTTCAGAATAGCACTTGATTTGCATTTCTCTGGTGACTAAGGATATTGCCCAATTCTGTGAGTGTCCTTCAGCCATTTGAAATTCTTCCACTGAGAATTCCCGATTTAGCTTTGCACCATATTTTTAATTAGATTATTTGTTTTTTTAACCTCTAGTTTCTTGAGTTCTCTATATATTTTAGAGATCAGTTCTCTGTCACATGTAGGATTGGTGAAGAGCTTTTCCCATTCTGCAGGGAAATCATATCCCAAGTAGTCAGCCTGACAAATATATGCATGTGAATATGAGAAACTCTCATTAGACTTAGCAACCTGTATATGTGTAGGTGCATGTGTGTATGAAACAATAAAAATTTATTTAGTTGAAAATAGTTTCTTCTCTTATATAATACATTCTGTACATAGTTTTCCCTTCCTTCATTCCTCTCAGGTTCTCCCAAACTCGTTCCATCTTGATTTCCTTTTAGAAAAGAGCAAGCCTCCAAGAGACAAAAAATAAATAGGACAAAACAAATACAAGACAAGGCATACACCCTCACATTGAGGCTGTGTAAGACAATCCCACAGGAGGAGAGAGGTCCAAGAGAAGACAGAAGGTGAGAGACACACCTACTCCCACTGTTAGGAGTCCAACAGAAACACCAACCTAACGGCTATAGCATCCACAGAGAATTTGCAGACCCACACAAGACCAGTGTGTGGTGCTTATTTAGTCTCTCTGAGTCCATACGAGCTCTGTTTAGTTGATCCAATGGACAGAAGTTATGAATTTGGGAGAGAGTGGGGAGGGAGCTCTGGAGAAGTTGCAGGTGTAAGAGAAAGGGAGGGGAATGATATTAATGCAGTACTCACACACAACCATTTCAAGTCAGAATAAATAAAAATTTTAACAGTAAAATTGTTGTAAACTAGGGATAAGAATTCAGGAAAAAAATCTTAAAAAGAAAAAAGATTTAAAAACCAAGGATAATCACTTTGTACTGAGTAAGATGATAATAGTAGTATGGACAGCAGTGAGTTGAAAACAAAACTTTGGGAAGAGCTGTTTTGAGCCAAAAACGTGCAGCATGTGTGATGAGCATCCTGGAATTAAGTGAGCATGTAAAAACAGGGTGAAAGAAGATATTTGAAAGACAAATGCAATTTTTACATGTAATTATTAAGCATCTAGTCGAGAGGATACTTAGGACGATAATACAAACGATATCAAACAGGCAAAATAAATCACATTTGCTTACTAGTATAACAGGGATAAATGGGAAATAAATAAATCATCATTTTGAGATCTCTGTGTTAAATAAAAAAATTATTTTAGGATATACAACAAAATTCCAACTACATTATTTCTCAGAATTTGCCAGCCAATAAAAGCAAAGGAAAATACAAAAGAATGTACATTTCTGAAATATGAATAATTCTTCAATATCTGAATATCTTATTTCATAATAAACTATAAATCAATACCTCCTACATAAACCACATGGTAGCACAATCCATATGAGCACCTACAGTGAATGCGGTATTTTTTTTTCTGAAAAAAAATTTGTAAGCAACATAAAAAAAGGGGGATCAATAGAAAATGGCTTGACAAAGCTACTCTCATGGGACAGAATGAGAATCTCATAATTTATCAAAACAGCATGTGTTTCCCCTAAACTGTGAAAAAATCAAATAAAAATATCTCATTTATGAGAATACACATGTACAATATTCTCCTATCAGTAGCTTCTGGTATCAAAGAACAGCATGGAACACAGGGTAACTATGAAAATAGGCACATACCCTCATATCAGGGCTCAGTGAGGAATCCCAGTGTGGGAAGAGTATTCCAAAAGCAGGCAATAGAGTCAAGGACAGTCCCTGCTCCCACTGTTAGGAGTCTTACAAGATCAAGCTACACACTGTAACATATTGCAGAGTGTCCAGGTCAGTCTCATGAAGGCTCCCTGGTTCTCAGTTCAGTCTCTGGGATCCCCGATGAGCTCAATTTAGTTGGTTCTGTGGGCCATGTTCTTGTGCTGTCCTTGAATACTCTGGCTTCTATAATCCTTCCTCCCCTTTTCCATGGAATTCCATGAGCTCTGTCTTATATTTGGCCATTGGTCTCTGTATCAGCTCTCATCAGTTGTTAGACGAAGTCTCTCTGATGATGAATATACTAGGCTCTGTGTTTTTACTATTATGAGTATAGCAGAATATCATTAGGAATCCTTAAAGATTGTTTTTCCAGTCATGTTTAGTTCTATCTTAGATCTCTAGTCAATCTAGCCTTTGGCATCGGGCCATCCAGGCAATATTAGGCATGAGCTTACGGTCAAGGCATGAGCCTCAACCTGGACCAATCATTGGCCTACCACTACCATAAATTCTGCCCCAGCATTACCCCAGCACATCTTGCAGGCAAGGCAAATTGTAGGTCTAAAGCTTTGTGGTTAGGTTTATGTTTATTTTCCCTTCAAGGGAGATCTATGCACACCCCCTCTTTATGCTTTTTTAATACTTAGTCTCTCTGGGGCTTATTATAGCATCATTGTCCTTAACTTCCATGTAGAAGTGAGTATACACTATGTTAGTATTTTTGGATGTAAGTTACCACAGTCAGGATGATTTTTTTTCTATTTGCATCCACTCACCTGAAAATTTTATGTTATTTTTTTAACATTCAAGTAATACTATATTTATAAATGTACATTTTCTTTACTTTTTAGTTAAAAGACACCTAGAATTTTTTAAGCTTCTGGATATTGTGAATAATCCTGCTATGAACATAGTTGAGCAAGTGTCATTGTGGTAGAAGAGAACATCTTTTGAGTATATGACCAGCGGTGGTATTGCTGGGTATTGAGGTAGATAGACTCCAATTTTCTGAGGAACCATCTTATTGTCAATATCAGGTTTTTATTAAACATTAGAGAAATGTGGAAAATATATATTTTATAAAAGTGCAAAAATGTGAATTAAGATTGTATAAATAATGTAATGAATGCACACGTTTTATAAAACTTGATTACAAATGAACTGGCTTATATTACTTTAAAGCTGAGGTGTATCAAAGCATATAGTCAGTATGCTGTACAGCTTTTTAAGTCTAAGGCACAACCCTAGTTAATGTTTGAATGTCTGCAAATGAACAGGGCTGGTGATATAGGTTGTGGTCTGAAAACTAGCAGGCACATCTCCCATGAAGTGCCAATGACTCAGATTGAGCATGAAGGCAGAAAAAAAAAAAATCATGCTTCAACTAAACCAATCAAAGAGCAGAAATTTCTTCTTGCTCTGCTTGACTAGGTGTCTGAGAATTCCTAGTTAACTTCACATATAAAATTAACATAGTATTTATTGTCCTAAGAGAAATATCTGTAGCTTTGAAAATGTATAAATACATGACAAATGCATATATAGACAGACATACTAGGTATATTCTTATAAATATGCATACTTATAAACAGAAATTTTAGGCATACCAATTCTACAAAAGATTTTTTTCTCTCTAAGAAAATGGAAGCAAAAGCTTTAAAAAAAGATCCAAAATAATATTAAGTTAGAGAAGTACTTAAGTTTTTGTACATAAGTTTGTGCATATTAAAGGACTTGGTAAGGTAAATTTGGCTTTGCACCTGCTGTTTTTGGAAATGGTTTAGTACACAAGGTATTTTTTTCTTGCCAATTTGTGTGTGTTTTTCTATTGTGTGCCAGCAATTTTTGCCAAGATGTTGTGTAGAGCTAACTTCAGTTTTTGCCAGGAAACATAGAAACATAGTGGGGCTTCCTTAATGGCTGGGAAGGTATCCAATTAATCACATCCACATGACAGCTGGAAGTTCATATCCTCAGGAGTGAAGTTGCAATTACCAAAAGCAAGTAGAAAACTTTTACCTAATTACTTGCCTTGACTGAATTTCTAGTTGTGCAAGTACCGTTGAATAAGTCTGGATCAGAGAATCCAGTATGACCTGTTCCTACAGAATGTTTTGAAGATACTCTCTGTAAACTACAATGAATCATAAGTAAAGAAAATTTTAAAGGAAGTACTTAATGAGGATTTTTAGCAGAGATGGATGTTTTGAAGTCCTTTTACTCCATATTTTGGGAATTAGAAATACAACACAACAATACAGAAGGGATTCTTTTAGATTTCAGAGCTACTTTTAGTTTGTCAATCAATGAGAAGTGATTCACTTGATAAGTTTAAATTTAAAAGCTTAATGTTATACATCTGCACAAATCAATACTTCCCTATACTATGCTTTTCCCTATACACACAAGTATATTTTGGGGAACTGTCATTTGGACTGAAAAAGTATGTGCAGAAAAAAAATAAAAGGTCATCTTTGCATAGAACATCAGAGGTTTTCAGTCATTTGAGGACTAATGACTAAAGGTTTGAGAGTTGAAGAAAACAGAATGATTTTCTCTTTGATTTATTTGACTCTTGCCTTATGGCATGTACTCAATAAATTGTAGCAAATATATGCAATGGTTCCCACAAATTCCTCCAAGCCACAAAGTCAGTGCAGAGAGAAAAAAAAAAACATGGCTTAATAATTATTTGGAGTTTATTATGAAAATAAAGATATTTCTCTTTGGCACCATGAAAATTTATTCAAGACCGAGGATGTCTCTAGGCGATGAGAATTTAGTAAAAAACAGTAATATTCTATATATGACAGAAAAGGTACACCCTTGAAAGTCTTCCATATGACCTAACAATAACAATTTCAGTTGACATGCCAACATGATGGGGGATATATCGCAAGACTCCAACCCTAGAGTGAGTGTTACAAGCAATTAGTAACTGCTGAGAGAGAAAGAGTCTTCTCCAGGAATTATTCTCCTGATTTGTTTCCAATCCCTAGTCGCCAGCCATAAAAATGTAGTGTAAGTAATCTGAAGAAAGAGTACATTATTTTGATATGGAATGGTAAGGAGGCATGGGAAATGGTAGGTGGAGGGAGTGGAGAAAATAGTCTAATTATATTTTGATTTAAAATTATATCAATCTTAAAAACTAAATTTTAAAATAGTAGTAGTTGTATTTTAAGACTAGTTCAGTGAGATAGGTTATTAACAGAGGATTTATTCTGAAGTCATGACCAAAATTTTACTTTTAAGTTCAAATACAGGATAATAAATTTATGAAATAATTTATTATTCTTTGATATTTATGACTATAGTATATTATGTGCACAAAATCATTCACATATTTTAGAAAGTAACTTTTGTTGCTATTTTAATTCATTCTAGATATTCACTTCTTGGCAGTGTAGCTCTAGAATAATTAAAAGTAATTATCATGATATTTGATTCTCAACATTATTTGATAAAAATAAATCTAAGAGAATGTTGTTATATTTTTGGTGAGGTTTTGAAAACAAGTCAGAGGTTTTCTTTAAAATAAATAAGATGACATGGAATATTCTTTTTATATGCTTTAAATTCTGTAAAGTATCTATTGCTTAAGTGTTAGGTCAATAACAAATTACCAATGTAAACACACACACACACACACACACACACACACACACACACACACACACACACAAAACCATTCCTGTTGAAACTTTACTGTGCTCCTTTCCAAAAAAAAACAAAAACAAAAACACAAAAAACAAAAAAACTATGTATTCAAAAGGCAAGCATCCTCTCTCTAAACATGTATTTATTTGAACCAATCATTTTCTAGGGATTAAAACCATATATTCATTCTAACTTCACTAGAATATCAAAAGCATAAAAATCAGGAGAAATGCATTCATTGGCATTGTTTCTTTTGGGTCAGAATGCTTTTGAATTTAGGCTTCATTGACACTTATACCCACAGTTGGCTTCACCTCATGTTCAATAAATATGGCACATTCAGCTCATCCACTGTGATTGTCAGACTTCAGTGTTAGCATTACTCTATTTAAATTCACTAAGTAAACAGATTTACATAGAAGTCTAACTGGGGAGAAGAGTTCCACCCTAAGGTGGATAGCATCATCCCTTGAACTAAAGTCCTGTACACTATTAATAAAGAAGAAAGGACTTGAGCAGCTCTGCTTCCTTCCAATGGACATGTAACTCTTCCCACACCACCTCAAATATAAAAGGAGCTGATCTCACTATTATGCCTCCTCACCATAATGGATTATGCTCTTTAACTGTGAGCAGTGATAGCACATACCTTTAATCCCAGCACTCTAGAGGCAGAGGTGGATGAATCTCCATGCATTTGAGGCTAGCCTTGACTACAGAATGAGTTTCAGGATAACCAGGTCTACATAGAGAAACCCTGTCTCATGAAAACAAAAGAAAATAAAAACAAACAAAAATACATGTGAGTCAGAGTATATGCTGCTTCGTGTCATGAATTTTATTACAGGAACAAGAAAAATAAGCAATTACATCCATTATTCTTTAGTAGCACTGTCCTATCTCCCTTTTTTGCTTAAACTGTACAATCTTAAATAAGCATTTTAGGAACATTGTTTTACATGACTTTTCTCATTGTCATTATGTATCATTTTTATTTGATGTGATTTAATGAATTTTTTTTGTTGTAGTTTTAGAAAGGCATAGATAGTAGGAAACCCCAGGCTGGTCTTGACGCACGGATATTTATTTGTCCCAATTTTTGGAATACTGAGATTAACAATATAAGCTACTATTCAGTTTGTGTGACTGCTATGAGGCTTTTATAAGCAAATACTTTAGATAATTAACTATGTGGGGATTTTTAATTTTTTTCTTTGTTTTTCTGTGCAATAATATCTCTTTAAACTATGCTTTACTTGTCTATCATTTTCTCTTTTAAAGTATATCATGGCAACTCATATATTCCATAAATCCAGGTCAGCAAGAAATACCCCTGCAGGTCAGAAACCCCAGCAAAATCCAGTTTACTGGACACCCCAACTACAACCCTGTCCCAACCTTTAACGCACCCCATCAGGAGGAAACTTCAACAGCAATCTGAGATTCACAGTCCCCTAGCACCTCTTGGATTAAGAGCAGATACCTAAAATCCACATTGTGTCAGCACATTTTGGATTAAGAGGGGCACCTGGGACCTAAAACTGTCCATCATTATTAGATCAAGAATCCCTAAAGGATCAAGAGCTCCCTTTGAATCAAGAGCTCATATTGGACCAAGACTGGATTGAGACAAAAATATCAGCCAGTTTTTATTAAAACAAATACAGGTCATTGTGACACAGCATATCTCCAAGTGAACCAAGAGCCCAGATTGGACCAAGAAAACCTTTCTAAATCATGGAGACAGCTGTAACAGATTGTACAAAAATCAGCTCCCTGAAATTCAGACAAATCCTGCAGTGATCCAAGGAACCAATGGGCAGATGCCTGCATAAGAATACATATAACAACATAAAGAAAAATATGGTGCTACTAGAATCTAATGGTTCTATAACAAGACCTGATCATGGCAATGCAGAAGAAGCAGTGTTACAATGAGGTTTCTTGGTTCCATTCGGCCTTGGGTCCATGCGCACAGACCTGCAGTCTCAGACCTCTTCATTGCTTGCTGCTGCTTCCACAAATGACTCAGACACTTATATTAATTTTATGTTGGTTGGCCTATGCATTATGCACATTGCCAACTAGCTCCTTTCTTGTCACTCAACCCATTTTCACTAATCTGTTCTGCCACATGGCCTGTGGCTCACCTGTGTTCCTTACATGTTTCTCCTTTGGGTATCTGGCTTGATCTGTCTCTGAATCAACCTTCTTTTTTGTACCTATGCTCTGATTCCTCTGCCTACCTTTAAGGTGTCTGCCATGGCCAAAACAGTCCTTTATTCACAACTCATAGAAAGACATTCCCACATCCTAGCCAAAGGTAAAGTCCTTAAAGTTAACTTTATAAAAATAATAGAAGCCTTAAAAGATGAAATAAAAAAAACTCCCTTAAAGAAATAGAAAAAAAGAGAGAGAAACAAAAAAACATTGGAAAAGATCAATAAATCCTTAAAAGAAAATTAAAAAATCCAAGGAAGAAGTAATCAAACTGGTGAAGGAAACATTTTAAGATTTAAAACTTGAAATAGAAGAAATGAAGATACAAAGTTAGGCAATGCAGGAAATAGAAAATTGGAAGAAATGAACTGGAACTACAGATGCAAGTATAGCCATAGAAAGGAGGAGAGACTCTCAGGTGTGGAAGATTAAATAGTTGTATTAGATACATCAGTCAAAGAATAGATTAAAACCAAGAAGTGATAACACAAAAACTTCAGGAAATATGGGACAGCATGAAAAGATGAAACTTAAGAATAATTGGAATTAAAGAAGAAGAATATCAGCTCAAAGGCACAGAAAACATATTTGCCAAAATCATAGAAGAAAACTTTCTTGATCTAAAGAAGAAAATGCTTATAAAGTTATAAGAAATTTATAGAACACCAAATAGACTAGACTCACCAAGAAAGGCCCCTCCCCACATAATAATCAAGACAATAAAACTATAAAATAAAGAAATAACACTAAGAGCTTTAAAGAAAAAAAAAGGCTGTTATCTTTAAAGGCAGACCCATCAGAATAACACCAGACTACTCAATGTAAACAATGAAATCCAGAAGGTCCTGGTCAGAAGTTATACAGATACTAAAAGACCATGGTTTCCATTCCAGATTATTATTCCCAGAAAAACAATCAATCACCATGTATAGAGAAAACAAGATATTTCATGGCAAAACCAGATTTAAACAGTTTCTATTTTCAAATCTGGTATTACAAAAAGCAGTGGAGGGAAATCTGCAAACTAATGAATCGAGATACACCCGTGAACCTTAAGCAATAGATAGTGCCAGAGAAGAAAAACCCAAACAAAGAAACACACATGTACTCTCACAATAATTAACATAAAATTAACAATCTTAATTTGTTAATATCCCTTAAATTAATG
This sequence comes from Phyllotis vaccarum, assembly GCA_033318265.1. Lineage (NCBI taxonomy): Eukaryota > Metazoa > Chordata > Mammalia > Rodentia > Cricetidae > Phyllotis > Phyllotis vaccarum. The sequence continues at coordinate 91,282,218 of JARWLC010000005.1, read as the reverse complement.
GAATCAATTCACCTATAAAAAGACAGAAGATAACAAAATGAATACAAAAAAAGAATCCATTCTTCTACTGCACACATAAGTCATACTTCAACTTCAAAGATATACACTGGTGTAGACTAAAGGGTTGGGAAAATACTGTTCAATCAAATGGACCCAATAAAACCAACTGGTGTAGCCATCCTAATATCTTCAAACTAAAATCAATTAAAAGAGATCAGGACAAACATTTTTTACTCATCTCAAAAGAAAAAAAAAATCCACCAAGATGAATTTTCAATCCTGAACATTTATGACTCCAAAATTAGGGCTCCTACATATGTAGAAGAAACACTACTAAAGCTTAAACCTCATATCAAACCCCACACACTAATAATGGGAGACTTCAATACCCTACTCTCACCAATAAATAGATCTACCAGACAGAAACTCAACAGAGAAATAAGGAACCTAACAGATGTTATGATTCAAATGGACTTAATAGATGCATATAGAACTTTCCACATAAACACAAAGAAGTATACCTTTTATTCTCAGCATCCCATGGAACTTTATCTAACATTGACCACATACTCAGTCATAAAGCAAATATCAATAGATAAAAAAATATGAGAATAACTTCTTGTATCACATCAGACCACCATCGTCTAAAGTTGGAGTTCAACAACAACAAAAAGCACAGAAAGCCTAAAAACTCATGGAAACTGAACATCTCTCAATTGAACTACCTCTGGGTTAAGGAAGTAGTTAAGAAAAAATTCAAAAACTTTCTAGAATTCAACAAAAATGAATGCACAACACACCAACCTTGTAAAACACAATGAAAGCAGTGCTAAGAGGAAAATTTATAGCAGTAGATGCTTATATAAAAAACCTAGAGAAATTTCACACAAGAGACTTAATAGCATGGCTGAAAGCTGCACAACAATTAGAAGCAATCTTACCTAGAAGGAGTAGAAGCTATGAAATAATCCAACCCAGAGCTGAGATCACTAAAATCAAAGCAAAGAGAACAATACAAAGAATCAACTAATCAAAGAGGTGGTTCTTTGAAACAGTCAACAAGATAGATAAACCCTCATCTAAACTAACTAAAAGGCAGAGAGTATCCAAATTAAATAGAATCAGAAGTGTAAAGGGAAATATAACAATAGACACCCAGGAAATTCAGAGTATTATCAGACATACTTTGAAATCTATACTCCACTAAATTGGAAAATCCAAAAGAAATGGACAGCTTTCTAGACAGGTACCACTTACCAAAATTAAATCAAGACCATATAAATGACCTAAATAGACCTATAACCCCCAAGTAAATTGAAACTGCTATTAAAAGTCTCCAAAGGAAAAAGCAAACAAACAAATAAACTCAGGGCCTGATAGTTACAGTGCAAAATTCCACTGGATATTCAAAGAACTATTGCCAATATTCCTCAAATTTTTCCATACAATAAAAACCAAATGAACACTGCCAAACTCATTATGAGGCTATATTCACCAAGCTACTCAAGAAACACAAAGACTCAACAAATAACTAGAATTATAGACCAATCTCCTCATGAACATTGATGCGGAAATACTCAGTAAAATATTGACAAACCAAATTCAAGAACATATAAAAAAAAATCTACCCATGATCAATTAGGCTTCACCCCAGATATGCAGGGATTGGTAAACATATGAAAAACTGTCAATGTGTCAATGACATCAATCATATAAACAACCTACCAAATAAAACAAAAAAACAAAAAAACAAAAACAAAAAAAAATCATGGTCATCTCATTAGATGCTAAAAAAGATTTTGACAAAATCCAACACTTCTCCATGATAAAAGTCCTTGATATATCAGGAATACAGGGAAAATACCAAAACAGCAAAGTCGATATGCAGCAAGCCAACAACTAACATAAAAGTAAATGGAGAGAAACTGAAAACAATCCCAGTAAAATCAAGAAAGAGACAAGTCTGTCCTCTCTTTCCTTATCTATTCAATATATGTCTCTAAGTTTTAGCTAAAGCAGTAAGAGAACAAAAGGAAATGAAGGGGACACAAACTGTAAAGGAAGAAGTCAAACTATCTCTATTTGCAGATGACACAATATTAAATATAAATGACTCCCAAAGTTCTACCAGCGAACTCCTACAGCTTTTAGACACCTTCAGCGATGTATCAGAGTACAGGATTAACTTTAAAAAAATAGTCTTCTTATACACAAATGATAAAAGGGCTGAAAAAGAAGTCAGGTAGACATTAGCCTTTACAGTAGCTTCAAATAGCATTAGATATCTTGGGGTAACTCTAATCAAAAAAGTGACAGACATGTATGACAAGAACTTTAAGTCAATGAAGAAAGAGAAGAAGATATCAGAAAATGGAAAAGATCTCCCATGTTCCTGGATAGGTAGAATCAACATAGTAAAATTGGTAATCTTATCAAAAGCAATCTACAGATTCAATGCAATCTTCATCAAAAACATAACACAAATTTCACAGACCTTAAAAGAACAATACTCAACTTCATATAGAATAACAAGAAAACCAATATTGCCAAAAAAATCCTGTTCTATAATAGAATTTTAGGGGACATCACCATCTCTGACTTCAAGCTATACTATAGAGCTGCAGTAGTATAAACAGCTTGGTACTGACCTAAAAATAGACTTGTGGATCAATGGAATCAAATTGAAGACCCCACTCAAATCTACACACCTATGAACACCTGATTTTTGACAAAGAAACCAGTAATATACAATGGAAAAATGGTAGTTTCTTCAACAAATGGTGCTAGAATAACTGGATGGTAGTTTATAGAATAATGCAAAGAGTTCCTTATCTATCACTCTGCACAAAACTCAAGTCCAAGTGGTTCAAAACTCTCAACATAAACCCAGTAACACTGAACTTGTTAAAAAATTGAATGCATTCACACAGGTAACAACTTTCTAAATATAACACCAGTAACACAGACACTAAGAACAACATAAAATGAAAACTCCTGAAACTGGGAAGCTTCTGTAAGGCAAAGAACATGGTCAATTAAACAAAACAACAGCCTACAGAATGGTAAAAGATTTCCACCAACCCTACATCTGACAGAAGACTGATCTCTAAAATACAGAGAACTCAAGAAACTAGAGCCCCCAAACCCCCCAGTAATCCAATTTTAAAATGGGTTTCAGAGCTAAAAAGGGAATTCTCAACAGAAGAATTTCAAATGACAGAAAGACACTTAAAGAATTATTCAACATCCTTAGCCTTCTAAGAAATACAAATCAAATCAACTCTGAGATTCCATCTTATTCCAGTCACAATGGCTAAGATCAAAAACACAGATGACATCCTATGTTGAAGGGGATGTGAAGCAAGGGCAACAGTCCTCTATTGCTGGTGGGAGAGAAAACTTGCACATACACTTTGGAAATCAGTATGGCAGTTCCTCACAAAACTTGAATCAATCTACCAAATGATCTGGCAATACCATTGTTAGGCATATACTCAAAGGATGCACATTCTTAACCCAAGCTCAACTATGTTCATAGCAGCAATTGTAATAGCCAGAACCTGAAAACAATCTGGATTCCCCTTAACTGAAGAATGGCTTAAAACTTGTGGTACATTTACACAATGGAGCAGTATTCAGCAGAAAAAAAATCAGGCAAATCAGTTGATCTGGAGAATTCCACCCTGAGTGAGGTAACACAGACCCAGAAAGATAGATATGTTATGTATACACTCATAAGTGGATTTTAGACATAAAGCAAAGAATAACCAGGCTGTAAACCACAACCCTGGAATACCTTTGTAACAGGAGGAACTTAAGAGAGACAGCCAGGGATCCCTGTGGGAAGGGGAAATAAAAAAAGTTCTCCTGAATAAATTTGGCCATAATAGGGAGTGACAAAGGGTAGGTGGGAACAAATCATGAGTGAAAGAGATGGCCAAGTGTGAAGAGCAACAGAGAGGGAGAACACAGAAGTAAATATCTTGATAGAGAGAGCCACTGTGGAGATAGAAAAAAACATGGTGCTAAGGAAACATCATTCAAGAACCCATAATATGTCCCCGGCCAAGACTTCAAGTAATAGTGGACAGGGTGCCTAAACAGGACTTCCCCTATAATCAAATGAATGACCACCCTCTCACATCACCACCCTATTGTCATTATAGAACCTTCATGCAGCAAACTGATGGAGGCAGAAACAGAAATCCATAGATAAGCAGTAGGCCTGCTTCTGATCCATCTGAAGAAAGAGGAGAGAGTATATGAGCAAAGGGATCAGGATCATGAGGAGGAGACCCACAGAGATAGGTAATCTGAGCTATTAGGAGCTTACTAACTTGGAAATAATTGCTGAGGAACAATCATGGAAAGGAACTAAACCCTTTAAAGGCAGGCAACAGTTAAAGGGCATGGGCAGTTTACGGAACATCCTGGAGTAGGATAAGAGTATATTCCTTGTGCATGAACCTACCTCTCAGAACCCATTCCCTACTGAGGGATAACTGACTCAGGACTCAGATCTACCTCAATTGGATAGGCCAGACAGAACTGAATCACTCCTTTTGGGCTATGGAGGGGGTAGGGCTGGGGGAGGCTGAGGGAGAAGGAGGAAAAGGGAAGGGAGGAAGAGTATTGGTAGATACGGAAAAAACCTGAAAAAAGAATATCAAGGAAATGGCAATATATTTTGTAAAAAAGATAAATAACTTGGTTAATTGTAATACATAAATATTGTGTTTCTTCAGTATTTAGAGAACTTTGATTCATATCTAAAAATCATCTAAGCTTACTCTAAACTAAAGAAGACAGTGAATATATTTTATGAGTAAGCCAGGGGCTTTAGTAAAGTGCAGATTTTTAAAGGACATAGAACCTGTTTGTACATTAATCTTAATGTCTCTAGCCTCCAGTAGGAAAAGAAACTTCCACTCATTATATTTCATGTAGGAATTCTGTTGTAGAAACTGAAGCAAATTCTAATATGTAACTTTATAGAAAACTTTTAAAAGTTATATTTGATACTTTTAAATAAATATGGTATGACTTTACAATTTTCTACATAAAACAGTATAACTCTCATGATTCCAAACTAAAATCTGATTACAAAATTCAAAGCAAAACTGTAAGAAGATTTTATACTAAAGTAACTTCAAAATTCCCACATTAAATGCAAACGGTTAATAAATAAAATAGTAATGTGGTAAAGATATAATTAAGCATGATTGGTTAGACTTGTTAAAAACCATTTTTTTAAATGCAAAGGTACAAAAATGTTTTCTTTTTTTAATTTTTAAAATTTGTGTGAGTGTCTGTGTGTGTGTGTGTGTGTGTGTGTGTGTGTGTGTGTGTGTGTGTGTGTGTGTGTGTGTGTGTCTGCACTGGTATGGGTGTACAGTGCTTGCCGAGTCCAGAAGAGGGTGCCAGATCCTCTGTAGTTGAAGTTACAGGCTATTATGAGCCATCTGACAAGGGTGTTGGGAACTAAACCCAAGTACTCAGGAAGAACAGTGTGACTTAGCCAGTGAGCCATCTCTTTAAACCCTGCTGCTCAAAATTTAAAAAATAAGAAATCAAGATGATCAACATACCGGAATGACATGTTGGTAAAAATAGCAAAATCAGATTATCTTTCTGCTTAGAAGCAACAGATTCTTGCTTCCTCCCTGATTTATCTATACAGAGTGTGATATTTTTAGTGTATTAATTTTAAAAATTGATTTTACATAGCAACCACAGTTTCCTCTTCCTCTCTTCTCTCATTCCCTTCCCCATACTTCCTTCCTCCATTCAGAAGGGGTAGGTCTCCCACGGGATTCCATAGTGCATGGAATATTAAGTTGAGGCAGGTCCAAAATCTCCCCCTGTGTCAAGAATGAGCAAGGCTGCCCAACCATAGTGAGTAGTCTCCAGGAAGCAGCTCATGCTCTGGAAACAGAACCTGTTCTCAGTGTTAGAGGACCCACATACAGACCAAGGTATGCCACTGTCATGCACAGTACATATATGTTCTTGTATAATGTTCTAGAAAATATATAAAGACATATTGTTTTCTACATATGTGGTATTGTATATATGCTCTAGAATATGTATACATACATTTTCATTGTTTTCTACATATGATCTTGTATATATGTATATATGTCCATTTATATACATCGAGATTAATATTTTCTATATGTATGCTCTTGTATATATACTATAATATATATTTGTATACACACTTGTAGTAGTAGGGTTCTTGGGTCCCAGGCGGCCAGGGGCCTGGACCCACAGACCTGCCGCCCGAGACCCCTTAGACGCCCAGCCGCCCCAGGCCCCCAGAAATGATTCAGATGCTTATATTAACTTTATATAAAACTATATATAAAACACATATAGCATAACAAAATTGACCTTAAATTTGTATCAATAATCCAAAATCTATACCAGTGTAAAACATTTTGAGATTAACAGCTGATTTCCTGATCTAAGTATGCTGTATGTGTTTTTCTATTCTTGTTTAAGGTATGATGTTCATGTAACTGTTTTAAAATTGTAATGTATAATTAAGAAAGGAAGGTTAATAGTCACCTTTGATAATCAAACTTATAGTTAGGTTAGTTAGGATTTTTAGGTATACAAAGATATATTTCAATTAGGTAGGTAATCTTCAAATACTTCTAAGACCTACAGAATATGGCTTTTAAAATGTTTTAAGAGCTTAGACTTTTCTGGACAGTGAGACGGGTCTGCTCCTGGCAGCACTAATTTACTTCAACAGAAAGATGGGCATCGAAGAAACTCCATATGGAGTCTACTCTCTTTGTGGCAATGGTTAGCCACTGGACAAGGACCTGTTCTTATATTGACTGCTTGACAGTATGCTGTTTAAACTGGACATGCATGTTCCATAGGAAGATGACCTCTGAACTTTGGCAGAACAAGCCTAGATGGTCATTTAGGTTCCTGCTTTGCAGAGAAAACTGTCAGACATTCTTCAGGACTAGGATAGAAGCAACTGATGAACTGTGCCAGAATGGGCAGAGCAGATTTCCTGCTTCGCTAAAATGAAAAGAGACTATGGGCCTGTAGGCTGAAGATGGATGCCCCAACTTTATAAAGGAACTTTCGGTGACTGTCCAGGCAGATAGGTGTCATCTCTGTCCTTTCTAGCTTTTAGAAGTTGCTTGCACTTCTGGTTTACTTGGGTAAATATGTCCTTCTGTGGTCTTTGATGTAGTTGAAGATTAGATAGTTATAGGAACAGTTTTTCTTAGTCATTTAAATGGTATATTGGACATGAAACTTTAGATTCATAAAGATAAGATAGATGATAGAGTATTTTCTTTAATTTTGCTAAATACAAATAGACTATATATTATATTGTAATTTTGCTATGTTAAAATTGAAACCTTCCTTTTTGATTAGACATAAAGGGGGAAGTGATGTGGGAATGCGGTTATGTATGCTGTGAATCTCAATCTTTAAATAAAGGAGCTGTTTTGGGCCATGGCAGGCACCATAGAAGAAGTAGGAGGAGAAATCAGAGCATAGGTAGAAGAAGCAGGGTGGAGTCAGGCAGATGAGCTGATGCCGCCTAAGAAGAAACATGTAAGAAACACAGGTGAGCCATGGGCCACATGGCAAACATATTAATAGAAATGGGTTGATTTAAGATGTAAGAACTAGCTAGCAATGTGCCTGAGCCATAGGCCAAACAGCATGAAGTTAATATAAGAGTCTGAGTCATTTCTAGGGGCCTGGGCGGCTGGGCGGTTAAGGGGTCTTGGGCAGCAGGTCTGTGGGTCTGGATCTCTGGCTGCCCGGGACCTAGAAACCGCACTATTACACACACTCTAGTATGTATCTGTGAAATCTTAATTGATGAAATGTATTCTTACTCTAAACAGGGGCTAGAATTGTTTACATGTTATAGAAAAGTAACTATATTATGTTAGATTCTTCAAAAAGACAAATACTTCTTGGAAGAAGAGAAACACATTTTTAATCTCCATATTTTCAACATCAGGCCTCCAGCAAATGCTCTAATGCCACACTTCTACCAAAACCTAGGCCTGTTGCTATACTGTGATCCAATTCCATAAACCAATTTAATCACCAAACATACAGAATTGAAACAATTTAGTGACAATGGAAATATCCTTTCCAAAATAGAGCTTTGTTGGAGCAGACAAAAAGAAAATTTATTCAGCAAGAAATAATTTTCCACTGATCTCATATCATTATTATAAAAGGACTCATTAATACATATGAAATTAAGAATAATTTAATAGTGAGTACTATATGATGACAAATCTTTACCATGCTGGGCACTGAGGACCAAATACAGCAATCTCTCTTTAGACACATAAGTGACTAACAACAAACTTCACCTTTCTAAAACACCGTGTCCGAAACACACTGGTTAAGTTACATTAACTAATAGTGTGAAATGCTGTGAAGCTACTCATTAGTTTTGAGTTTCTGCAAATGTAAGGGAAACCCATAAAACTAAAACAAAGGGGAAAGAACATTACTCAATTAAAAACAACAACCCTGAAGCAAAATGAAAGCAGAAAATGGAAAAGACAGATAGCTCAGTCTAGGTGTGTAAAAGCTGTTAAACTGTTTTGTATTTGTAGTAAATACATAAAATCTTAAGGAATTTCAAATTTTTCTTTGTACATAAAAACATAGTGGTTAAGCAGATTAAATTTAGGAATTTGTAAAAGAGTAAAGAGAGGTATGTGGGAAGTGTGGAAGAGGAAATGAGAGGGGAAATGATGCGATTACATTATAATCTCAAAAATAAAATTAGAATACAATATTTTGTTTAAATGCTCCCTAAATTTCTCTATGTCATTAATTTCTATGATCCTTGCTGTTTGAGAAATCTGAAAATTTAGCATATGTTTAACATAAAAAAACTGTGATATCATTTGTGCTTGTGATTTTGGAAAATGAATGTCTTTATAAACTAGAAGAAAATGGCTGCACATTCCATCACAAAAAATAGATAGAAAAACACTTTGTGGGTTCCACACTCTTCCCCTGTTGTGTTAATCCAAAGGTAGTTTTCCCTTCAGTCTGTATCTCTGCAGGGATCCATCAGTGTGGAGGAATTTACACTTGGAGGTTTCCTTGCACCTAGGTGTAATACAAACTTCCATCATCTTCTGTATAAGACCGATGTGAACTTCTAGGCATACTACAATTTGGGTTTTATCTGTTCATAGGAAAGAACAAGATGTATTTGTAGCTCAGAAAAAGATTGATTTTTGAAGTTCTGTTTTCCTAGTTCTAACATTATTAAGCTTTTACTGCTTGGATTTAATAAGCTGTAAGGGCAATGGGGTCAATGTTCCCAAATGAAAATAGCTGTCAAATGATTAAAAGAAAATGTTGTTTATCATATCTGGGTATCTTGCTCGTATTTCTTACTGTAGGGTTTCTTTGGCAAATTTGTTCATGGTGCTCTTCCCATCACCAATGTAGTTTCATATATGACTCGAGTTGGCCTTATGCTGCAATTCTCTTGTCTCATTCTCAAGGCTGAGGTTATAGGTAGCTGTCATTCTGGAAAGCTTCTCTTTTTCCTTGATAATATTAAAGGATGATAACGGTGTAAACACAACAAAATGTTGATTATTTTTATTTTACTACTTCCCAAATTTACTGCATGATTAAAGTTACCAGCAAAAGAAAATTGACCTGTTCTTTTTTCTTATCCATAAACCTCTTCATACCAAAAAGATTTTTAAAGTAAAATCTTTTTTTTTCTGAAACAATACAAGAGCATATATACAGTTTCTAGGCATCAAACTTATTTGAAGTCTTATGAATCTATGTGACCCCCCCACATTCTTACTTGATTATAAAAGGTCACTCTTTTAAGAAACTACCCATGCAGAAACATAGTGCATTTGGGATCTAAGTGAGACACATGTAGGTGAGGAATTCTTTTCTCACTGCCTATCCCAAGGCAGTAACAAAGGCTTAAACAACCTTCCATATTCAAGTTCTTATTTTATCTGAAAGAGTAGTAGCTGATCTCTAATAATAAATATTTTCAGCCAATTAAGAAGAGTTACCATGTACCAGAGAGTATGTTAAATATCTCACTGTAAAGATGCCATTAGACTTGGCAAATTACACTATGCTAACCTATTTTCATAAAAATATAGGTTAGACTTTCATAAGTAAATGCAACACAAATATTAAAATGATTATAATACAAACAGACCACAAAACAGTAAAGTACTTATAAAGGAAATCGAAAGCAAATATCTTATCAAAAGTAAAGTACAACAAGAGTGATTGATTAACTTTATGCCTTTTCTTGGGTTTTGTTCTCGAAGTCTTAGGGCAACCAAGAGACAGAAAAAAACAAGAGTATCCACATTAGAACACAAGTTGGGATATTATTGTTTTCAGGTGACATACCTTATACAGAACAATAAAACTTCAGAAAATAAATAACTGAGTTAGACTTAATGGGAAAGTCAGCAAAGAATGGATGCAAAAATCAATATTACAAATTTGTAGCAATATTACTTGCAAATCATAGATGTTTTGCATAACACATACAGATAATATAATATATACAAATATATTTAAGTAAAGAATTAAAAAAATATCTACAATAAAAATTATATAAAACACCTAGGAAAGAAATTGAAGACAAAAAAGTAGATAAATATTAAATGGAAGCTCTTCCCATTTTCATAATCGAGACTATAAATGATGAACATATCCAGACTAGATAAAGCAATTTACAGATTCAACGCTCATTTAAATAACATTTATATTAAAATGGAAAAAAAATCTTAAAATTTATTTGGAATCACAAGACTTCTTCATATCTGAAGTCATCTTGAGCAAAAATAACAAAGAAGCATTATATAAGCTGATTTTGAAGCACATTATAAAACTGTAGTAACAAACAGCAAGCACAGTGTTAAGATTAAAGTAGATGTATAGACTTAAGGAGCAGAGGAGAGACCCTTACAGGAAGCTCTCACAACCACAAGAAACTCACTTTCAACAAAGTAGTTGAATCCCATTGTAACAATTACATCATTTCAATAAATGGTCTTAAATAAATCAAATCTACAGCTGATGAATCTAACCATTTGCAAATAAGCTCCAATGGATTGAAAGGTTAAACAGTAAAACTCTTGATCTAAGCATTGGGAGACGCTTCAGGAAATTGTAATGAGTAAGCGATTTTGGATAATACCCCAAAAGCATGGGAAACAAGAACAAACAAGAGACCGAATGTTTCTAAGAGTTTCTTTTCATCTTTCATGTTGAGTGGGTTCCCTTCATTGTGATGTGGCTGAATGTGGCATTCTTTGCATATGTTCTGCTTTGGAGTCATTTCCTGTCTTAGGTCATTAAGCTAATAGTTCTCAATTTATTTTCAACATATTTGAACATGATTCTTTCAAATATTTTCTGTCTCTTTCCCTTTTACAATTCCTTCTGTAATCTAATTATGAATATTTGAGAAAATTATCACCTGAGTTACTGTGGCTCTATTAATTTATTTATCCCCATTTTCTAAATTTTTTCTAAGTTCATTTATTTTATTTTGATAAGAATATCTCTTTTTAATCCATAGATCCCCTGCTCTCCCTCCCTTCCCTCATCTCAATCCATCCCACTCAGTCTTCAGCCTCCTTCCTCCCCATTCCCCATCCCCTCCTTCCTCCCCATTCCCCTATCCCCTCCTTCATCCCCATTCCCCTATCCCATTCCCCTATCCCATTCCCCCATCCCCTCCTTCCTCCCCATTCCCCTATCCCCTCCCCTATCCCCTTCTTCCTCCTCATTCCCCTATCCCATTCCCCTTTCCCATTCCCCTATCCCCTTCTTCCTCCCCATTCCCTTATCCCCTCCTTCCTCCTCATTCCCCTATCCCATTCCCCTTTTCCATTCCCCCATCCCCTCCTTCCTCCCCATTCCCCTATCCCATTCCCCTATCCCCTCCCCTATCCCCTCCTTCATCCCCATTCCCCTATCCCATTCCCCTATCCCCATTCCCCTATCCCATTCCCCTATCCCCTCCCCTTTCCCATACCCCTATCCCCTCCCCTTTCCCATTCCCCTTTCCCATTCCCCTATCCCATTTCCCTATCCTCTCCTTCCTCCCCATTCCCCTATCCCATTCCCCCATCCCCTCCTTCTTCCTCCCCATTCCCCTATCCCATTCCCCTATCCCATTACCCTATCCCCTCCCCTCAAAGGGCAAGAAGTCCAAAGGTGGGTCAGGTCAGCATGGCACATCCACTCCAGGCAAGATCAATTTCCTCATCCCACAGTCAAGATTGGGTTAGGTGTTCCTCTGCAGGAAATGGGCTCCAAGGTGCCAGCCCATACACAGGATCACAGTCTAATCCCACCCCCTCGAGGCTCCACATACTGCCCATGGCAATCCACAGTTGCCTATCCTTGGAGGGCCCTAGCTCCTTTTCCATATAGTTCCCCAGTGGCTGTTCTTGATTCAGTGAGTTCCCCAGAGCTCCAGCCAGCCACCACTGTGGGAATTTTCCTCAAAATCCCTTTCTACTTTCTCATACATACTCTCCTTCCCTGCTCTCAGCTGGATCAGGAGCTCTGCCCAGTGCTCAGCCATGGATCTCTGCCTTCACCTCTACTCATTGTTAGATGTAGGTTCTGTGATGACACTTAGGGTGGCTATTCATTTGATTATTGGGAAGTCCCATTTAGGCACCCCCTCCTAGCCAGGAACATCCTGTGAATTCTTGGAGGTTTCCCTAGCACCCAGTTTCTTTCCAATCCCACCTTGGCTTCCTCTATCAAGACACCCATCTCTTTCCTCTCCCTCTTTATTGCTCTTCTCACTCAACTGTCTCCTTCTCTCATGATTTGTTCCCAGCTCTTCTTGGCTGCAACCCATTATGATCCCAATTTGCTAAGGAGATCTTTTCTATTTTCTCTTCCTAGGGGAATCTCTGGATGTCTTTTTTAAGTTCGTTCTGATCCCAAGCTGTTCAGGGGTTGTGGATTATGTTTTTATTTATTTTAAGACTGCACCTGAGGTATTGGATTTTAATATCAAATGTGTGTGTGTGACTATACCTTGTTCTAACTTACCTTCATTCCCCTCTGCCCTTCCCTCTTCATCAGCCTTTTATGCTTAGTTTCTTTTCCACCTCCAAACATTTATTCCTCTCTGCTTTTCTAACACATGTATTCCCTTCTCTTCTCTTCTCCCTTCAGATATATTTCCAACTATCTACATATACATATTATTTTCCCTATTCATAATATACCCAAACCTACTCATTAAGGCTGTTTTCATTTTAACTTTGCTTTATTGACTAATTGATTTTTGTGTGTATGTGTGCATGTGCATGCATATGTGTGCATGTGTGTGTATATGTGTCCAAGAGTCCCACAGAAAACAGCTTGAGGAAGTCAATTGTATCCTTCTACTCTACGATTTCCAGAGACCAATCTCAGGCATCAAGTTTAGAGGCACAAGCTTTTACTCATTGAGCCATCTCTCCAGACCTCAACTTCTTAACTGAAAAACTAATTTGGCTATAAATATAGACTCTTCAGGAACTAGGGGTTGGAAAATGTGCCCTGTGACACATGCTGTCATAACACCTGGCAAACTTCTTGTCTACACTAATGTAACATTAGATTAATACCAAATGCTCCCACACATGGCTAAAATATTTCCTAGAAATAGTAAATGTCTGATATTGTTAATTCCTAACAAAAATGATTAAGGAAGAATGATTGAAGAACTTTGTAAATAAGATACAGAATTCTTTTGTATACTAAAGCATGAGATGATGATTCAAACTACAAAAGAGAGTCTTCAGTACTTTAGTCTCCACGGCAGGAGAGAGGCTGCTTAATGAATGGAAGTGGACTTGTGTTCAAACTGATGATAAGGGAAAACTTGGGACGGAATTATTGTTACTGAGAGAAGTCTGTCTCCCCATTTTAGTGTTATCTTTTCTGGTCTGCCTTTAAAACAAGGAAGAAGAGTTCATCTCAATCCCGTCACTGTGAGACCCACACTGCTTGCTTTCCATATGGCTAATTTTCTCTTTATTCAAACACATCTCCAATTACATTATTTTAAGGTAAGAAAAACATTTTCCTCCATAACCGTGGTATAATTTGAACTTAGTTTTGTTTCCTTTTGGGTTCTTGATTTATATCCTATAACACAAAGATGTGTTTAGAATCCAAGTGTACAGAGATCTTTTTCTCACAAATAATCATGGTTAGAGATTGATGTCAATAGGAAATTTAAATAGGATATGAATGCTTAAGAGTAAATGTCTCTGGAGGTCTGATGCTATATTGATATGGCTGTTAAAACACATTTTCCTGCCATGGAAAACATTTGTACTGTGACCACATGTGTTGATGCTATAAAATTGGTTCCACATAGAGTCTTTGTGTGTTTACTTCTGCTTCTTTTTATATCCAGATGACCTTATCGTCCTCCAGAAAGTCTGTTGAAATAAACCTCTTGGTTAAAATGTGTCAGAAATCATATCCCTACCTATCACAAAATGGTGGTTGAAAAGAGTGGGATATCCTGGTTTTATTTTGGGTTGCTACTTTCTTTCCTGTGTTTTTTTATTTCCCCTTCCCTCTTCCAGACAGCCTCTCTTCTTCTTCCTTTGCATATATTTCATTAGGTAATTGTAATTATAAAGTAGTTTCTTTTAAATAGACATGTTCTGTGTGACAAGTGTTGTTGGTTTATGTTCAACACAACTTCATTCAGTAGGCAGCACATCAAAAGCAACTGAGAAACAAACCCTCATAAAAGCTAAGTAATTTATCCAAATTTCTACAACTGATTTCAGAAAACATTCATTTGGTTTACAGATTATTCTTCTTTGGATAATACATAGTGAATAAAAAAAATAAGAAGGGTAAATTACTATTTTAACTGAAAGAAAGAGAGAGAGAGAATATAACTTTGTAAATGATTTCAGTTCTTAATTTTAGAGACACACTGCCTGTGTGTGTGTAGTGAAATACATGTGATTTATTCTGGCTGGTTTGGAGTTAATATTTTTCAAAAGCATTCACTTTTTGAATAATATCTTATGACAAACAACAGAAGCAAATGTTATGGAAGCAAATCTTCAATTTCTTTTTATCCTTCCAATGCTCTGTTACAATGAGAACCATCTTCCAGCCACAAGTAAAATCAATTTCAACTTTTCTCCCCAGAAATAAGGAAAGAAGCAAAATATGAGAAATTCTTTTCTTTGCCAAAGGAGAGATCATGCTCAGTTACCTTTCCTGCTCAACCATTGTGAAGAAAGGCTTCTTGGCTTCTTTTTTATTAGTGCCATTAATAACCATGGCATGCCAGATAGACTCTCTGCCATAGGCTAATCTCCAGAGTGACTGGATACCTACATATTTGTAGGAGATGGTGAGTGTGGCTTCAATTACTTTGAAAAAGAATCTATGCTCAGATAACTATATTGTACTTGCAGGAAGCTCTTACAACCTTTTCCTCCTGACAGGTAACTCTTGCAGACTTGACACAATAAGCTTTGATAATCACACTGCTGTGGACACAAATGTCATCCTGCATATCTGGGGGTTTTTCTAATTTATTTTTTAACTTCCAAGTTTGAGTGTGTGTGTGTGTGTGTGTGTGTGTGTGTGTGTGTGTGTGTGTGTGTGTGTGTTTATTGCTGTTGGTACTCTGAAAATGTAAAGCAGATATCTTGATTCTTTCAGAAAACTTGGAATAGTTCTTTCTCCATATCATCACAATCTTGAATTTTTCTTTAAAAATAAATGCCTATTTAATGTGTTTGTAGTATATTTGCTGCATGTTTCAGAGAAAATGTATTCCTAAGTATATCATAATGTTGAAATTTTTCATCAATGTTTAAATTATGCTAGTCAAATACAAGTGTAGAAATTTGAAATAAAAAAAATTAAAAAGATTAGGCTCTACTGTTAATTACCATCCAAATAAGGAATAAAAATACCAAAGAAACAAGGTACTAGTTTTGCATGTTTCAAATTGTATCCAATATTTCCAGTACTAACTGCCTTTGTTGTTCAATAAATAAACTACTAGGTGATAACTCATTTTAGTTTTGCTTTAAATTTTCATAATGGTTAGTGAACTCAAATATGATTTTTTATGTTTATACTCTACGTGTATATGTCCTTGGGGATGTACTCTGACAAAGGAAATCAAGGGAAAATGATCTTATTACAGTCCGCAATTGTGAGGTAGTTACAGAGTTAAGAATCTAAAGCAGCTGTGTAATAATATGTTTCTGTCTTGGCCTTTCTGTCCTAGCCCAGAGATTCAGACCCTCTCTTAGTCCCAAATAATCATCAAAAGGCTTATATTTATTTCATGCTGTTTGGCCTTTGGCTCAGACATATTGCTAGCTAGCTCCTGTATCTAACTAAATTCAACCCATTTCCACTAATCTGTCCTGGCACCTCGCCCATGGCTTACCTATTTCTTTACAGCTTGCTTCTTAGGGGGCTGGATTGTGTCTCTCTTGGCTCCACCCCCTTCCCCCATCTATGCTTTGATTTCCTGCCTACTTCTAAGATGCCTGCCATAGACCAAAACAGTTCCTTTATTATACAATGACATTCACAGCATACAGAAAGACATCCCACATAAAGCTGGTCACATGTGTTCATAATCAGGAACTACAAAATAATGAATACATGTTGTTGCTCAGCTCTCTTTCTCTGCTTACACACAGTCTACAATCTCAGTCAGGAAAAAGGCACCAAGAACAGCCGGTAAACCCTCCATCCTCAATCAGCATCAACAATACAATCTTTTGTAGCCAAGATAAAAGGTTAATATCCAAGATGATTCTAGATTCTGTCAATTTGACAATTAATAGTAAAAATAACATCTCAGCTGGCACACTGAAAACAACATTGTTAAAAGTACTTTTGCTGCTCTGTGAAAACACATAAATGATCTCCCAGAGAGATCATATACATGCATATATATGTATGTTTATATATATATATATATATATAAAATCTGGCATATTTAGTGAGTATGTTCGCTTTATAAAGTAAGAATATTCAGCCATTATTTGATCTGGGTTAGTTGTGGATAAATATATTTTCTGAGTTTACAAGTCAGTTAACACTCCACTCGATTCAGGTCAGGCTTGTAATGACAGACTGAAATTGCCAAGCAGGGGTATGCTTACTAGCTGAGTCCATAAGAACCTAGCCAAAGCTAGGCCTGGTGTTATTGCTCGTCTCGTGTTGCTGTGACTTAGAATCTTGGGATCTGGATGTTTGCTTTGGATACTGCTGATGCCAATGTGCAGTGGGATAACCTTAATATGTATAACCCCAATATGTCTATAAAAGGTTAAAAGTATTTGCCTAGTGATTAAGGTGAGCATAAAGAAGACACCTATAGAGCTCAGCTTTGCCTCAATTTATGTTTACTTTTAAAACAAAGTCAACATATTGAACTAATTTTATTTTTAATATATTAATTTATTTACAATATATTTATTGATATTATAGAGAGATGTATATATATGTACATATCTCCTCCTACCCTCTCCATTTTCTTTGATCTCTCTCCCACCAGCTTTAAGCCAGTTCTTTCTGTTTTCCAGAATCATGACTGTTGGTTTGTTTTGTTACCCATCTAATTTATACTTATTTTGAATGTAAAATATTTTAATTAAAATGGAGTCCCACCATTTCCCATCCCATTCTTCCCTCCAACATCTCCAACACCCTCCTCCGAACATTCCTTTAATCCTTACTATCAAGTTAATAGGCTCTTCATTTCTTTAATATTGTTGATAGATGCTATCTTTATACATGTATGTATATGTGCAAATAGATAAGACTACCACTTGCTGAGTCTGTTTGCTGTTTTTATGTATATGATTCCAAGGCTTATCCTTCTGCATTGGACAAGAAAAAGGGAGGCCTTATCTCTGGGAAGGTTAATTCTTTTTCTCCAAGGAGTTATTAATTGCCTGTAGGTTTTGTCTATTAGTAGAGAGACCCTACAAAATTTCCTGATTCCACATTAGTACAGCCATGATATTTCCATTGTTCTGGTCTTGTTTATGGAGCCATATCTATGATAGACCATTTTACTCCCTGGTATTCTGGCTCTGATAATCATTCTGCCTCTTCTGTGATGGCTTCTGAATTAGAAATGCAGGAGCTGTGATGCAGATATATATTTCAGGGCTAGTCTTAGCCTACTGAATTCTGCATTGTGTTCAGCTATGATTTTCAGTGATGCTTTCCATTTGCTGTATAGATAGTAGTCTCTTTAATAAAGGATGGTAACTACCCTCTTTTAGATTGTAGTAAGGAATTATGCTATTCTAGGTCCATGTCATCACCAAATTCTAGGGAGATGCTAAATTACCAGGATTAGATGTAATTTTCCTCCTGTTAATAATGGGCCATTAGTCCATTTAGACAGATGTTGGTTGCTATCAGTGTGTGAATGCCACTTCTTATATATTTATACATGTTTTGTCATGCTAGTGATTGTGGCTCATAGGTATTGCATCTGAGTATGACTTTTAATTTGCTTTGTTTCTTTGGCAGCTTGCATAACATTTTCTGAAACCATGGAAACTGCAGAAAAGAGACTTTCAGGTCATATGTAGCTCAGATTCTTGAGCACACAACTGAAGGCAATGACTTCTTTTTCAGTAGCTCAGAAACACAAGTTTAGAAGCCAAAGATATAGTCACCATATTCCCTTTTCCTCCTATACCTGCCTAATGATAAGCCACTTCTTTTGGAGAGAAAATATAGTCATTTTGGTCTGTTACTTTGTGAAGACAATGGTTTTATATTGCCAGAATGATAGCATTTGCAAACCTTCTCACTGTCTTTTCTCTTTACAATAGTTAATTCCTCATCATATGCAATATTCTTTCAGCCTTAGAAAGGATGGTTAATTTAAAAAAATGAGGCTGAGAACTCAACAGTTCATTCTTAGATCATTTTAAAGACACAAGTCTCTACATTTACCACGTTTCACTTGAAAGTGTCTTTTCTGATTAAGATTAAGAGTAACAATTGTCTATGTGTAATACACACATCTTTACAAACGTTTTTAGCTAAAAATCAGAACTAAGTTTGTTCTTACGGCCTATTACCTCACTCCATGGAACTTGAGTTGTTTGCAGTTTTAGATTTGGATTCCTTACTGCACTTAGACATCAAGTTCTAACAGTAGGCATTTCATTACCTCTATAAAAAAATGTGTCATAATTGCAAAAGTGGGTATATCTTGTGTAGATGGTTTATATTATATTCAGAGGGATCACAGGTGGATAAGACCATTGGTACCTTATCCCTCTCCTAGCTGCCTTCATAGAGCATTTCAGTACTGGGAAACTAGCTCATAGGAAGAAAACTGCCAGCTCACTTTCAATTTGCTTTTGCTTTATGATTCAAGTAAGATGTGTGATGTCTTTAGTAATAGAATTTCTTCAGCAATAGATTTTTTTAATAGAGCCTATCATCTAATTCCAGTGGGCATCAATTTTCCTGCATTGTTTGGGAATCTTCTGGCATCTCCCTGGCCAACAACTCATGATGAAAATCTGGTATAAATTCTCAAAATAATTTTATTGAAATGTAAAGAAAAGTGAAGTTATAAAATTTTCAGATTAATGGATGACAATAGTAAAAAAAAAGTATTTTTAATTAGGCACTCAAGGCACAGAAAAACAAATGTTATATTTTCTTTCTCAGAGACAACATAGAGTACTTGTAGAGGCCAGAAAGCTAAAAGGAGGCCACTGTGGGAGCGGTGTTTAGAGAAGGAAGATATGAAAGCAAGAGAGGGGTGATAGAGATAAACAGTTAAAACACAGAGGGGTAGGGAGATAGGGGAAAAAGCCTCTTTCACAGGGTTACTTGAGTACTGAAGAAAGAGATTTAATGGACACATCTCATTTAGGGCTAAATATTCGAAGGTCTCTCACTCGCTGCTTAACCAAAATGAATGAAAAGGACATATAAAAATGTATTACAATTACTCAAAATTACATAACATATTGTATTTAAAACTAAGAAAAAAAGTAACTGAAAATGAGATACTTTATTTCCTTCATAATGCTCTTCTTGCTAATATATTAAATATATACAAATATAGATATAAATATGTTGCATATGTAAAGTATGTATATGAAAACACACATGTGTGTATACATGTTATACACAATATATAACAAAGGAATCATAAATGATTTCATGAAGCTCTAAATTAATGAGTAGTCTGCCAGAATATATTTATACATTTATTGAGTCATTTTTTACATTTTTTTTAAAGTTTATGTTTAACCTGATATATTTTTTTATTTATTTGTCCATAAGATTCTTTTTGGAATTTCTATCATTTCTTTAATGGGCTGATTTTATATTCAACTTACAAATATTTATTTTATTCTTGTTTTTATTTATGTACACATGTATGTGTCTCTATATCTGCCGCATTTATTCAGGTGTCCATGGGTACCAGGGAAGAACAACAAATCTCCTTGAGCTGCAGTTATGAACTACTCAACTTGAGTACTGGGAATCAAATTCTGCACGAACAACAAGTGTTTTTAAACACAGTACTGTGGGAGGTTGTGTTGTTTCATTTTAAATAATTGTCCCAACCACTGGTTTAATAAAAAGAGCTGATTGGCCAAAGGCAGGCAGGAAGTGTAGGCGGGGCTACCAGACTAAAAACTCTGAGAACAGACCACCAGACAGAATTCCAGAGAGAGGCACCCGAAGAAGCAGAGGACAACTATGCTGCTCTGAGAAAAGGTACCGAGCTCCATGGCTGAACAAGAGACATGGGTTAGATGAAGGGTTGGGAGCTAGCAAATGATATGCCTGGGCCTGAGGCTGATCAGCCGAAAACTATTGGAAGCTTCTGTGTGTCTCTATGGGACTGCGGGACTGTGGGACTTCGGGTCTGTGGGTCTAGACCTTGAGGTTAGGCCCGAAAGTCTGGGCCAGAAACCTCGTACTACAAATGGCAGCCCAACGTGTGGCAAATATACTCACAAAAAGCCATAGAAAGCTTAAAAAATGGTCTAGAGCCCAAAGCAGTCTCTGAATTGTGTCTCTCACATGAGCCGTGGTACAGAGATGTCCTGGTGAGCCACATGGGCTTGAGCTACAATAGCGGGCTTTTGGAGTGCAATTTAAGGTGTAAAAGGCTGGCTGCTGAAGTCTCACAGGACCCTCAATATAAGGAAAAGGTTATAAGTGATGTATTTAAGGTTTCTGTTCAAAAGGGCAAAAAGGGAACAGAATCAAAGATGGCTTTCAAGTGTTGATGTTTTCATGGATCAGCTCTGTTTGCTGGAAACAAACTGTGGCTTGGCTTTTTAAAGAGAAGCTTCCTGATTCAGCATTAGAAGCAAAACACTTGTGAGTTTTTAAAGAGGCCCTGCTACCTAACACTTAAATGGAGTTAATGAGTAGCAGATGGCAAAGCTTTACTTGATAATTATATGGACCCTAAAATTCCCAGACTACCTGGGTTAAAAAGATAAATTCTATAAAATTAAACTAGGAGCTGGGTGGAGCCATCCACCCATCATACCAGCCTTTAATCCTGGCAGATTAAAGGTATGTTCAGAAACAGAAGAAATAGAATCTGGGTGGAGTCAATCACCCTAGACAAGCAAAGGTGTGGTCAGAGACAGAAAAAGTTAAGAAATAAATATATAGTAAAGACAGTTTTTTTTTTTTTAAAAAAAAGTCTAAGTGGTAAAGAGTGTTTTGAAAATATATATACATAGGCGTAAAGAAAGAAAAAAGAGGTAGAGAAAGTCCTTAAAGAAATAGAATGAATAAAGAAAGAAAGAAAGAAAGAAAGAAAGAAAGAAAGAAAGAAAGAAAGAAAGAAAGAAAGAAAGAAAGAAAGAAATAAAAGCCAAGTAAAGATGGAAAATACAAAGAATGTCTGGATACTGTATATTACTGTCTTATCTTTAAGCTTCTTGACTGAAAATGACTTAGTAAAAGCTGCTAAAAGACAGTTGATTATAAATATTGTTAGAGTAATTCAACCTATATATTTTGTAAATGAGTTTACTTTAAAATTGAAATGCAAAGATACGCTACTTTGGAGAAGAGGTTTTCCTTTTATTTTCACAGAAAATGAAAGACTGTGGATTTCTTCCTGGATAAAGAACATAAAGTTTGATAGAGGAAGACCCTCTGAAAAGTCTCCAATGGAAATGGATGGACCAAATGATTCAGCATTTCAGAACACCTCTGTGAAGTTTCCTGAGCTCTGAATCCAGAACAATTTCAAGGAGACTGGCTGTGATGACCCAGCCTTACAGACTGCTCCACTAAAGACTTGTGCATAATCCTGCACTTTTCTTTGGATTCCTATGGGATTTCCAGCGTCCCCATTCAGCAGGAAGTAGCCTAGAAAACGACGCCCACATTCCCAAAACATGGATTATGGATGTTTGTGTTTATTTACAGTGTTGTTTATAGGTTGTTACAGATAAGGGGGGAAAGAATATTAGATTTGGAGTTCTTTTTGTTTTAAGAAGAGAAAAGGGGATATGTGGGAGGTTGTGTTGTTTCATTTTAAATAATTGTCCCAACCACTGGTTTAATAAAAAGAGCTGATTGGCCAAAGGCAGGCAGGAAGTATAGGCGGGGCTACCAGACTAAAAACTCTGAGAACAGACCACCAGACAGAATTCCAGAGAGAGGCACCCGAAGAAGCAGAGGACAACTATGCTGCTCTGAGAAAAGGTACCGAGCTCCATGGCTGAACAAGAGACATGGGTTAGATGAAGGGTTGGGAGCTAGCAAATGATATGCCTGGGCCAAAGGCTGATCAGCTGAAAACTAATGAAAGTGTCTGTGTGTCTCTGTAGGACTGCAGGTCTGCGGGTCTGGGGGTCTGTGGGCCTAGACCTTGAGGTTAGACCCGAAAGTCCGGGTCAGAAACTTCGTACTACACAGTACCATAACTCCAGCCCAGAGTTTTACTATTCCATAGAGGAAGTTTCATCTGTTTTTTAATTGTACATGATAAGTAAGATCCCTTAATGTCTTTATGAGACCTTAATATGTGAAATCATAGGTTCTTCTTCAATAACTAAAATAGTATGTTTTTGTAGTGGATTTATGATGTTACATTGTAAATAACTGTCCCACCTATGAGTTTAA
Source organism: Phyllotis vaccarum (assembly GCA_033318265.1). NCBI lineage: Eukaryota > Metazoa > Chordata > Mammalia > Rodentia > Cricetidae > Phyllotis > Phyllotis vaccarum. Next base: position 91,259,019 of record JARWLC010000005.1, on the reverse strand, counting down.
TAAAAAGTGCTGATTGGCTAAAGGAGACTGGATGTGTGGGCCAGACTAAGAAAACTCTAGGAACAGGAAGAACAGAGCAGAATGCCAGAGAGAAGCCAGAAGATTCAGAGGACAACTATGTAGCTCTGAGAAAAGGTACCAAGCCTCATGGCTTAACAGGATAAGAGTCATGGGTTAGATTGAGGGTAAAGAGTTAGCAAGTTATATGCCTGGGCCTTAGGCTGATCAGCCTAAAATTACTGTAAGTGTCTGTGTGTCTCTCCGGGTCTGTGGGTCTGTGGGTCTAAACCTTGAGGCTAGGCTTGAAAGTCTGGTCCAGAAACCTCCTACTACATGTTTTAATTTCAAACTTCATTGATACCACATAATTTATTAATAAACTGAATAAAATAGCATGTTTTTTTATTTCTTTTGTGTATATAAAACCCTTTATTGCTGAACAAAAAAGTAACAAATAATCAGAATGTGGACATAGTTAAAAAAAATATTCTCTCATATGCAATTGGAAAGAATGCTTCCCCCCCCTCTGAACCATTAAAATTCTTTGTGGATTTAAGGAGGAAGAGGTATAGGAATCACTAACTAGCTCATTATTCTGGGTATTTAATAAGAAGTCTGGATATTTCTCCAGCAGACATATCAGCATGACTCAGCCCCAATTCAGAGGACTTTAAGACTCTAGACATCTGCCAGGCAGTCTCTCTCATTCCCAAAAGAGTTGCAGGAGCACACTGCATGGAAGTAATCAGTCCTCACTTTTAACTGCTCAGAATGCTGCATTATCCACAGACAGATCAACGGGGCTTTGCCAGAAAGGATCATTTTTTTGTTGTTGTTGATTTTGTTTTCAAACAAACCTTCTCAGATTATTTTAGTATCAACTGAATTTTTATCTTATTTGTTTACTTAGTCCTGCGGCGGGATTAAGGTGTCAACCAATAAGGTCAGAAGACGCTTATCCAGGAGCTCAGGACCCTGGAGGGGGTGTGGCCAACCTGGAGGGGGTGTGGCCAACCCCATTGATAAGTGGCTGCTGGGACATAAGGACGCTCTCTTCCTGGTTCCATTGCATGTCCATCACTCGTCCATTGCTTGGATAAGCCAGTCCTTGTTCAGGTGCCACCATAAGCTGTTACTAATATCGTGAGTGTTAATTTATATTCTAATAAATATTAATTTTGGACTGGCACCTTGAAAGTAAAACTCTGTATACATAGTCCTCTAACATAAAATCATATGATAAATATGCTCAACTTTAATTTGTTTTATATGTGGCACTTAGCAATTTCCATCAATATTTTACAATCTTTTATTGTGTTACTTTATGCATTCTAATTTTTAAACTATTAATAAAATCATATTTTTAGGTATTATTTATTTAATTAATTTATTTAATTTAAAATTGCTTCAATTTTTCAGGGCTTTTGAAAACACTGTGCAGTCCTTTCAACCTCCATTTCCCCCTTTATATAAATATTTTTATATTTACTTTTTGGCTTATTTTTTATTAATTTATTTGAGGACTATTTTATTAATTTTCTCTCCTAGAGCACTTTAAATGTGCTCCATAATTACTATTTCTATCCTATTTAAAACATCTATCATAATATATCTACTTATATTTAATATATTTTTAATATTTTCATTATATATTTTTAGCCAGAAGCTTTTTTTCCCATCCAGTCCATTTATCTTGTGATCCAGGTAAATCTGTCCCACCCATGATCTCTCAGCCACTTATAAAATAATTACTCAGAGGAATATGTTAATTACAAGCTTTTTGGCCTATGACTTAGGTGTATGTGTGTGTTTGTGTGTGTGTGTGTGTGTGTGTGTGTGTGTGTGTGTTTGTGCATGTGTGTGTGTGTGTGTGTGTGTGTATGTGTAGAGAAGAAAACAATGTCAAGGATTAAACCTCAGTAGTCATTTGAGGAGAGCCTCTCACTGTTCTACAACTAGTCAAGGAACTCCATGAATTTACTTTTTGTCCCCTAAATAGCCCTGAGACTATCAGTTTGCCACTTGAGGATAGCACTCGTTTCTCTTTGCCTATGTAGCAAGCACTTTGCTGACTGGTGTTTCTCCCTGACCCACTGTATATTTTTTATTTCTATATTAATTTTAATAAGCTTATTTTGTATGGTTTTCATGCTTTTAAATTTATTTATTTTTTATATTACAGAATGCTATCAATCTATGTTAATGTCATATGTAGACTTAAGAGGGAGATTTTGGGTGGTTCTCTGATTCTTTTGGATAGATTTTTCTCTAAATGTCAATTAGAACTGCTGATTGATGGTGTTGTTTGCTTCCGTTATATCCTCAACTGATTTATTGCCTGTTGGATTTGTCAGCTGTGGGTGGATGTCAAATCTCGGCTGTAACAGATCTGCTTATTTGTCCTGAAATCTCCTCCATTCTGTCTAGTTCATTTTGACTTTCTGTTCTTAGGTATGCGGAATTAAGCATTCTTAAACATTCTGTTAAATTGGCAGCTTACCTTGATTGTGTCTCTTTATCACTGACAGATTCTACTCTCTGAGATTCTATTTTATCTGAAAACAATATAACTATTCAAAATTTATTTTATTAGACTTAATATGCATTTTAAGCAAACACATATTTAAATTTTTTATTTAAAAACCCTTTCTATTGTATATATAATCTGTGTGGAACTGTGCATGTGTGAACAGGTGCCCATAAAGCTAAAGGGATGTGTTGGATCTTCTGAAGTGTGATCTCTCAGCCAGAGTTTGTACTGTGAAATAAACTCAGAAACTCTGCAAGAACAATCTATACTCTCATCCCCTGAACCATCTCTCCAGTCCTAAACTGTAGATTTCTTTAAAAATGTATTTTATCTTTAACACATATGTATTCATTTGTATGTTTCTGGAAGACCATAAATTGTCTCATATTTCCTGAATCTGGAGTTTAAGATTATTGTGAGCCCCTCAATATGGTTTCAGGGACTTGAGCGCTGGTCTTCTGCCAGAGAAACAGTACTCTTACTCACTGAAACATATCCTCAGCTCAGACTCTGTCTTTTAATGGCTATTTCTAGATAATTTGCCTTTAACATGCTTGTCAATATTATTAGATTATTATGTATATATAATCATGTTTTGAAATATCGGTTCTACTTATTGTTTCTTTTTATGTTTGCTATTCTTTTTAAGCTTTTCCTATTTTAGTTGTGGATCTTGGCTGGGATTGCCTGTTATGAAGAGTTCTATTATAGCAGTAGCATGTGTTTGAAGCATGCTTTTCTATGTTTAGATCTCAGTATCAGGCCTGAGCTGAATGATTTCTACTGCTACCTCCAAAACTAGAAGGATATTAGTTGGATGTTTCTCCATCAATACACATTTTGAGCTTTAGTAAAACACTCACACATGAATCTCTTCTAAACATCTCTTGAGAGATACCCTTGGTAAGAATGTGTGAGGTTTCATAAGTAGAGACTACACATATCATGCTCTATCAGTTACAATACACTGTTACCCTAAAACTCTATTTGGTAAAAATGATTCAGGGCCTAAGTGAATATCATTAATTTTGTTCCATTGATGCTCTTGGATAAATAAATTCTGGTTTTATCTAGTAGGGGTGCAGAAGATAAGGCACTCAGAAGTGTAAAGTGTCTGACACGCATATTTTAAAAGTTTTTAAACAGAAAGTTAGCACAATTTCTGCCTCAGCTGTGATTATTCCTAATTGTCTTTGGCTTATATTTCCATCAGTTGCTCACTTTTTAGGCAAGCAAATTTGATTTGTAATTCTACTGACATTTTTATCTTTCAAATTTAGAGACTGGCTATTTGTATTATGAAGTCTATGATGAATACTAAAAATTATTGTTTTTGTTTTCTGCATTTTTAATTAATTTTTATTTATTTTCTTATTTTTAACTTCCTAGCAAAAGCTACCAGTCTTCTCCTACCAGTCTTCCAAGGCCCCTCCCATCCCCATCCACCCTTAATCCACTGTTTCTCTTCTCATACAGTTGGGCATCTCATGGACATCATTCAGTCAAGAAATATCAATTTGCAATGAGTTCAGGCTCTCCTCTTTCACTGAGATTGGATGAGGCAATCTGGCAGGAGGAAGGGGTCCCATCATCAGGCAACAGAATCAGAGACATCTCCACTCTCACTGCTACGGGTCCCACATGAAGACCAAGCTACAGATCTGTAACTTATATATGCAGAAGGTCTAGGTCAGTCCCATGCAAGCTCTTTGGTTGTTGTTTCTGTGGCTCTGTGAATCCCTTGGAGCCCAGGTTAGTTGAGTGTGTGTTTTCTTGTGGTGTCCTTGACATCTCTTGTCCTACAATACTTTCTCCAACTCTTCTGTAGGATTCCCCAAGCTTGACCTAGTATTTGGCTGTGTGTCTCTGCCACTATTTCTATTAGTTGCTGTGTGAAGCCTCCGTGATGACAGTTGGGCTAGGACCCAATCTATGAATATAGTAGAACATGGTTTGGAGTCATTGTCTTTTATATATTTTACACAATTCATGCGGGAGTCTGTCCTAGGTCTCTAAAATTTTCTGTGTCTTCATCATGGCCCTTATTGGGGAACTTGTTCTTAGGATATAAGACTCCAAAAGTGTCATTCAACAGTTCATCACTCCCACAATTTCTGTGTCATGCTTACCACAGTACATCTTGTACACAAGGCAAATTATCATTGGAGGGGTTTATGTCCCAGATTTTCCACTGCAAGTTGTGCCTGGTTACAGTAGATGGACTTTTCAGGCTCAAAATTCTATATTGTTAGAAGTTATAGCTAGGTGCACCCGTATATTCCTGGAAGTTTCCTTTCTCTAGGTTTCTAGCTCATCCCAGAGATAGCCTCCCCCATTCCAGTTGTCATTCCTTGTACTCTTCTCCCCTTCTCCTAACCAGATCCCTCTTGTTCCCATCCCCATTTACCCCTCTAGATTCTTTTCCAGATCCACTGACAATATCCATTGCATTCCACTTCACACTCATGCATTTCCCCACTCCCTTGGGCCCTTCTATTTAGCTTCTCTGGGTCTGAGGATGGAGCATAGTCCTCCTTTAAGTAATATTCATTTAAGAGTGAGTACATATTGTGTTTGTGTTTTGGGGTCCTTGTGGCATAATGGAGTTTCCTTTGGGTATATGCCCAGGAGTCTATAGCTGGGTTTAAGGTAGATTCTCAAAGTTGTGAGAAACTGCCATATTGATTTCCAAAGTGGTTGTAAAAGTTTGCATTCCCACCAGCAGGAGAGGAGTGTCCCACTTACTTCACATCCTCTCTAGGATGAGTTGTCTCTTGTGTTTTGATCTTAGTCATTTTGACAGGTTTAAGATGCAATCGCAGAGTCATTTTGATTTGCATTTCCCTGGTAGCTAACGATGTAAACATTTCTTTAAGTGTTTACATCGCCATTTGAGATTCTTTTGTTGATTCATTCTTGGCCATTTGAGATTCTTTTGTTGATAATTCTTTGTTTAGAACTTTACCATAGTTTTTATTGAATTACTTGATATTTTGATATCAAATGTCTTAAATTATACATATATGAGATTAGCTTTCTGTCAGATGTGGGGTTGGTGAAGATCTTTTCCTATTCTGTTGACTTCCATTTTGTCTTATTGACTATGTCCTATGACTCACAGAAGCTTTTAAGTTTCTGTAGGCCCTATTTGTTAATTGTTGATCTTTCCCTGTGCTATTGGTGCTCTGTTCATGAAATTGTCTACTGTGCCAATGCATTTAAGGTTACACCCTGATTTTTTTTCCCTCAGATTCAGTTCAGTGTATCTGATTGTATGTTGAGGTCTTTGGTCTACTCTGACTTGAGTTTTGTGTAGCATGATAGATACGATTCTATTTGCATCCTTCTACTACATTTAGACATCAGTTACACCAGCACCATTTGTTGAAGATGTCTTCTCTTTTCCACAGTATAGTTTTTAGGAGTATTGTCATAAATCAAGTATTCACGTATGTGTGGATTTATGTTAAGGTGTCAGTTTTATTCCATTGAACCATCTTTTTGTTTTTATGCCAATATCATGTAGATGGATAGAGGGATTTGGTGTGTGTTGGGGGCAGAGATGGAGAAGGATTGTGAAGAGGGGAGGGAGCAGGAACAGTTCTGGGTAGGTCGCTCTGTTTAAAAATTAAATAAAGAAATGAAAAGAACAAAATAAGCAAATGAACAAAACATCAAAGGCAAAATGGTGAAGACCCCAAAAGGGATGTGTGGGCTTTTTAAAGCATAGCTAATGGGAGTTCCTTAGGCAGTTATATCATTTTAGATACGTTTGGTTTAAGCAAGTACCAATCCTATTAGTACATTCTATTGGCTAGGGCTAGTAAGGGCTGGTTAAGGATATAGCCTTTCCATTTGGGGGCAGGCATGTACCAATCCCTAGCTTTATCTTTACTTGTTTATCACCTTGAGCTACTGTGGCTGAGGCTGGCTGGCTTATCATGAGTTGACTTTAGGATCAGGCTTAGTCCTAATACTTCAAAGATCAGGCCTCCCTGTCCTTGTGGTCCTGTGTCTGTGTGTGTGTGGGGGGGGTGGGAGTTGAAGACTGATTGTCCCTCGTTCCTGGTTTCTCAGAAACTGCTTGCTAAATCACTAAACTGGCATTGAGACCGATCTCTGACAGAAGACTCACTGGCCTGTTTTGATATTTGCCTGGGCCCTTTCAGTTTTCTTGTGCTTCTGCTCCTCTGGAAGATTAAGGTCTTGCTGGGCTTTGTTAGTGCCATACTATTCTAGCTGTTACTGATTATATTTTTACATTGGTGCTGAGGCATCTGGGTTTAAAATGATTAGGTCTAGTTACTAATTTCTGTGTCTGGTGTACTGATCTTTTGTTTCCTAGTTTCTGTTTCCCGTAATATTTTAGACTTTGTGGCCTGGATTTGTGGCAACATGCTTGACCTCCACTCTCCTTGAGAATCTCTGTCCAAGTTGGAAGTTGGCTCTCTGGCAGTTAGGTTGGCGCATTGTGCAACAGGGTGTGGCCTGTATCTGTTCTTCAGACTTGTTTAGACTGTCCCTGAACAGCCGAAGTTTTTTCAAGGAGTTGTGCCTTGTGCTTGTTCTTACTGGTGTGGCTTATGTTGGTACTGGCTAGTGTGGTCTGCTCCTTAGTGGCAGAAGTTTTCTGGGGTTGGGAACAAGGCTCAGCTGCTGGGGCTGAGTATGACTGGAGAACGGATCTAGGAAACAGAATCCTGGGAGGGGTGCAAGTTTGCTGGCAAGCAGGTCACAGAGGTCTGGCTCCTGTGGACTGCTCCTGAGTAGTGGAAGTTGGCCAGGCTTGGAACAGGGCAAAGCACAGGACCAAAGACAAGCCAGAACGGAGTGGGGCTGGAGAAGGAACCCTGAAAACAGTATCCAAAGAGAGGTGCAGTTCTGCTAGGAGGTGGGTCACCTAATGATTCTGATTGATGTCTAGAATAATATCTTAGTTTCATTTTCTATGGCTTTTATGAAGGTCAGGCATGATTTAACTAGTGTCAAAATATAGTTTGCATGTATTGTTTCATATTATTTAATCAATATTTTAAGATTTATTTTCTTTCTTTTTATCCCTTTTGTTGAAAATGGATTTTTCCTCATATATCTTAAGATATACTGTATCTCTCTTCCTCCCAATTCCATTCCATCATCTTCTCAAAGCCATCCCTGTCCTTCATTAGGAAAGAGCAGGCTTTTGTATATTTTATATGTGAAATAATATGTAATTAATATGACTAGAATTTGTCTCTAATTCCAGAAGTTATGATGGAATTTTCACTGGCTTGAGTTTGTGCATGTCTTTTTTGTACATGCATAGAAAGAAATTCAAAACTTTTAAATCTTCATTTACACTTATGTCATTTCCTTTTCCTTATCTACTTCCCTTGACCTTCCATCGTCATAAATAAGTTTAAAATTAGTTGTATATGAAAAATCCACTTTTATTTTCCTTATGGATTATTCGTTAATATTACATTTTATGTTTAACACAATATGTGTGAATGCATGCACTATGATTTTTAAAAGTAATTTTACAGCAATATTATTTTTAATACTTCATATATAATCTACATTTCAGTTCTATATAGTAATAAGTGCTGTACTGTATAATCCTGAGTCAATAAACATAATCTATAATTTTGCTACTTTGAGAATTTGGGGGCCATGTTTTCTTATATCTCATATTTCCTGATAAGGAATTTGAGCTATATTTGTTTTCTAGATTGTCCTTCATTTTGTTATGTTCTTATTCAGGCTTTTAAAGAGAAAGATCTTTAAATACGCAGGTGTTTGTAATATATCTTACTATTTTTTATTCCCATAATTTTGTTGTTGTGATAATATGTTCAGACAGAGATCTATTTGGGAAACAAATCATTACCTTCATCATAATTAAAAACATTTTCAAATCTGTTACGTGTAACAAGAGATTTCTGGCCCAGACTAGCTCCACAATACTGCTACTGAGGCTATACTGCCTCTGCTTCTCTAGACAATTCCAAAGTTCCAAAGAAACACACAGATGCTTATTTTAATTTCATGCTGTTTGGCCTATGGCTCAGGCATATTGCTAGCTAGTTCTTTCTTTTGAATTTATTTATCATTTCCATTTATCTGTCCTACCATGTGGCCTATGGCTTACCTATTTCATTACAAGTTTCTTCCTGGGAAACTGGATCACGTCTCTGACTCTGCCCTCCTTCTACCCACCCCCACATCCTCCCATTGCCTTCCATCTTTTTAAAGTAAATGAATAAATTGAAACAAAATATGTGCTAATAATGATATGTATGGATACATTTATTTCTTTATTGTTTGATATACTTATATTATTATTGTTTGAATAGCATTATTATATTCTAGTTATGATGAACTTAAACTATCATTTCTGTTTTGTGTACTTTTTGTAGTGTTTACTGATATCAGAAAAAGCATTGAATTAAAATGTTTCTTCAGTCAACATCATTTGTCTTCCCTCTGCATCTAATATTTTCTCTCAACTCTTCTTTTATTTCAATGACAATTTTTGCTGCTGATATTTTCTCTGATTTTTATTATTTTAAACGTTTGGTTTTGATACTGGCTCTCCATTACTTAAAATAATTATAAATTATTCAATAATCCCCCTCTAATTTATTTGGTACCGAAATTCAAAAAACAATTTTAAATGCTTTATGAATTTGTGATGCTTAGAGTTACTTGGAAGAAAGACTTAATTTTGTTAGATTTTGATCTTCCCTCAAACCTGTTATATCTAGTTCTGTTTCTGTGAGTTAAGGTATTAAAGGCATAGGTCACTACTCCTGGTCTTTCTCATGATGGGATTAAAGGCATGAGTTATCACTCTCTGACACTCCTGGCTTGACTATGGTGGATCGGATCATCATATATTTCTTAATTCATATGTGTTTGGCATCTATGTTAACCAATCATCAATGAAAAATAAGTGAGAAATATTGCACTAATATTAAACAAATGGATATTTTTTAATATAATTATTCCATAAACAATATAGTAAAACCAGCAACATAATAGTTTATTTGGATCAGACATTAAGAGCAAGCTACACATGGCCTATGTGCTATATAGCAAACTATACTACTTCATGGAGTTTAATTATTTGTATTTAAGGTACTTACGAAAATTTCTAGATTATAAAAAATTCTTTGTACTTTGTACTTCCGAAATATCTTAAAATCTTTAGGTGTTCATCATATTTTAGAAGTCTGATATACAAATTAAACAACATTCTTCTCACTGGATATTTATTTCCCTAGTTACATAACACACAGAGTATTCAAATTTAGGTTTTATAATTTTTAGTGTGCATTCAAATAATTTCATAATTAAAACAGACTTATGGGTAGAGAAACTTTAAAATAACCTACGTCTCTAATAACAGACCTGTGTAAATTGAAATGAGTCATTTAGAATTTATTACCTCAAAACACTGACTTAACATACTCCCTCATATATTCTTTGGTAGAGCATAAAATTATTGAAGTATCTACTAATTTGTATTTTATAATGTACTCTCACCTTCCTAAATCCAGCTACTTGTCTCTTCTGTATTCATCATTAAGAGTTTGACAACTACAATAAAATTATCTTACTTTGTAGCATGCTCACTATGCCTTAGTTGCAGCACAAACTATTTAGTCTATGCTAAAATCTTATAAATTAATAATAATATATTTTAATAAATGAACAAATTATTTTTACACATAATTCATGACAAAAGGCAAGGAGACGATCAATATTCTTAGAAAAAGTTATTATATTTCTTTGGTTATCAAAGGAATGCAAATTAAAACTTTATATAGATATTAGCACACACCATTGAACATGAGGAACTTTAAAAATACACCAGATAAAATTTAATAAAGCATGGAGAAATTATAGTTGGAATACTTTATTTATGAGATCGTTCATGGTTCATCAGTTTGGAAAAAGATCCCTAAAGTATGTATAAAGAAGAATCAAAAATATGTATGCATATTATTCTTAATTGTTAATGGAAGCTTTATCTGTATCTTATAAAACTTTTAAAAGCTTTCTATTTTAATTAATTAAATCTAAGTTTCTTCAAAGGAATGAAGTATGGGTGTACAGCATAATCAAATGGTTGAAACTCATAAATATTTTAAATAAAAATAAAGAAAACTGGATCTGATAGACTGTACATATTATTATTCTACTTATATAATATTAAAAAGCAGGCAAAATTTACCCATGACAGCTGAAATTGAAAGCAGGTGCCAAGACTTTATATCTTGACTATGTGATGATAAGAAAATTATATATAAAAATTCACTGAATCTTATAATTAGCATTTTTTGTTTTGTAATCTTTGTCATTCCTATTAAAATGTATGAAATTAAAAATAACGCAAAAATAAATATTGCTATATAAATATGTTTCCTGATAATCCTTGTATAAAAAGTTCATCATAAAGATTATAGAGTTGCTAGCAGCATCATAGTCATCTTTTTTGTGTAAAAATATTTTGTGATGATTATAAACTAAGTAAAGCATCTAAAATAATTCACTGGGTATAAATCACTGATAATGTATGCTTAATTGTAAATGGCAGAAGAAACATGAAAACTACAAATTAATTTAGTTTTACAAATACACACTAAACAAATATTTTCATGTAAGAGCTGAACTATAACCAAGAGTCTCAGAAAACTCCAATAACGTAAGTGAAAATGCATATAACAGCTAACAAATTTTTGAGTAATATAAAATTTATCATTGAAAGTAATAGAATGAAAGACAAGCTTCAGGACAACAAAATCATTCTTTGTACTTTGAGTGGATGTCAAGAAGTGAATTTAGAGGTCCTTACAACGTTCTAAAATGTGGAACCATTTCTAGTCACCTAGAAGCTGAATAAATATAGGAGACTATTATGTTGCTATCTATCTTGAATTAAAAATTTACCTGCTGGAGGGAGAAGACTGACTCATATGCTTTGTGTGGCTAATAAAACTTCAAGACTCAGGAAGCCCATGGAAGTTGAGAGGCTCCAGAAGTTCAGAAAATGATAAAATTCCCATGGCTTCCCTTCAAAGCATAAAAATTTGCCAAAGGAAAGAAAACTTAAGTGTAGCTTCCTGGAGGTTGGGGAATAAACATGAGGGATGTAACTTTCCTGAGTTTGGCCCTACATGGAGGTGGAGATTTTGATAATGTGCCTGCCTGTGAATCACTTAGGGTTCTGTATGTAAACACAATAAAGTCATTGAATATTTTGGTTTGTCATTGATGTTATGATAGATAGACATTCATTTACATATTTCTAGAGTAAAACTACAAAAAAACGGGTTGAAAGGATGATAAGTTGGGGATGAGCAGTTACATATTCTTTGTGATAGGTAACTGTGTAACTGATCTACTGGAGGTTGTAGGATTATTAATGGGAATACGACATATCCCTTTCTCCTTGGGATACAAGATTGAGTTTCCTGTTCTGTAATGGAAGTTGTACCTTTTCTATAATGGGAGCTAAGTTTTTCCACAAAGAAGGAATCATCTGTGAGTTGAGCATCCTTTGGAGAAATCCCAGGGTAATTACCTTTCTCTGTGTTGTGGGGTGGCATAATTCCTTTAATGGAATATGCAATTTGTGTATGTCCCATAATGATTGATTGATTAGGTGATATGCTTAAATATTTGTGAATAGTTCATATAAGATAGAATTATAAGCATGCTGTATCAGCATTACATGGCCTTTGCTGTGGCTGATTTTACATATGACTGAGCCCCAGGGGGAAAAAGGGTTTTGTGGAAGTGGAAAAAGGAATTATAATGTGAAAATCTTGTGGCCGCTGTCTTCATTATTAGCTGACCTGACTGGAAAGGTATAGTGAATAAAAGATGAAATGGACACATGGGATTAGCATTTGTTACAGCTTTGCTGTATACAATAAAAGGACAAATTAGATATATGTGACATATGTGAGTTATTGGACTGAATATATATCACTGTTTGTACAGTGCTTGCATAGCATATAAAAGCTGAGAACTCAATCTTAAGTACTATATAGGCTAGAAATGCCTCTAATCTCGTCATTTGGATGTTGAAAGGGGAGGATCAGAAATTCAAGGTGATTCTCATATACCCAGATTATTCAAGGTCAGCAAGGATGCGTAAATATCTGCCTCAAAAGCAAGAAGGTGTTTCTTGTATTCGTAAGTTTAGTATCTATTATATATCAGGAAGAGGGAAGACATGAGGTAGTAATGAAGAAACGATGGAAGATACCGCACAAATCTGACTCTTACACAGAATGTAATGGAAAAGTCTATGATGTATCATACCTACAGGAAATCTCAAAATGAACAAGTATAGGGAAATATACAATAAGGCAATATTCTGAATTACTTTAATTGGAGACTAATTTTAAAAAAACAAAAGAGTGTCATCACTTTGCTCAGGGACCTGTGGGAGGTGTAGGGGCATATGGAATCAGTCTACAAGCAGAGAAAGTGGAGTAACTGAGTAATGTAACTAATCTCTCACTGAGACAAAGGCTGTCTAACATGATGCAACACACGGTAAATTGGTTCCTGATGGATGGAATCATTGGAATCACTATGAACAATTTGTTCTCATGCTTTGGGGACCTCATAAATGTCTGTGACTGAAGGACAAGTGTCCCGCGCCTATCTCTCGCCCGCGAGGAAAGACACGGCACACACTGAGGATCCTTCTGCAGTATAACTTTAATGTATCTTGGGGGAGAGCATTTAGCTTACGGAAAATGGAGAGGGGAGGAGAAAGTGAGAGAGCCGGCAGAGGGCCGGCAGAGAGGCAGGGGCCGCTGCGCAGGAACCAGCGACGGCGGGCCCCCAGCGGGGAAAAGGAAAGCCAGAGAGAGCTAGGCTAGGCCCCGGCGTGGTCCGGACCGGGCCATCCGCCACGTGGCCTAGAGCCCGCGCCCCAGGAGCTGGGCCGGCGTCCGTGCGCACGGTGGGGCGGAGAGAGAAAGAGGAAGAGAGGAACACGAGGTAGGAAGCACCCGGTTTTAAGTCGACCAAACGGCCCTTGCTTTAGACAAAACATCTTCCTATAGGTCGTAGTTCAGAATCCCATATGACGCCACGGGAAAGGCGGAGAAACCAGACCAGTCTCGCGAGATTACCAAGCGCATGCGTACTCTGACTCAGGCGGGTTGGCCAGCGCCAGATAATGCCGCCACCTAGAGGAGCTGGAGCCAGCGGCCTCCAACAGACAAGATAGGAAGCAGACATTACAGAAAGAAAACCTAAAAAAAAAAAAAAGATGTATGTGATGTATCCTGGCTACTTCACTGGATGCAGAAAAGCTGTTCATAGAGAGTTAAGAAAAAAAGTTGTCAGTAAAATAGCTTAATGAATAAAGGCATTTCCAGCCCTGTTTGATGAACTGAGTTCAATCTCCAGAACCCAGGGAAACAGAAAATTGAGTCACGAAAGTTGTTTTCTGACATGTATGTTTACATAACCACATATGCTCCTGCACAGATGTATATCTATAATGGCAGTAAATAAATACATAGTTATTTTGTTTGAATAAAGATGTTAATTCAGCAAGGAACTCATGTCTACTATTAGATTTGAGTGGCTTTTTAGGGGCCTGTGGTGGGGCATGATGTACATAGATTAGACAAGGTATTAGCAAATCTAAATGAGTTAGAATGGCATTTATACTGGGTCCATTTTAACCCTGTAATGGGCTCAGGCCCCTTAGGCCCCTTGGATAGCCAGCTTGCATACAATTAAAACCAACCTACTAGTTAAAGTGGCAAATGACACAGCAGGCTAAAGTAGGTTCTGTCTCCCCTTCATTCATGGCCAGGGTGAAGAGCCCAAGTCATCTCTACAGAAACCATTGGGATGAGAAGATACAAAGATTTGCAGCAGCATTTTAAAATGGGAGGCTGAATGGCTCATAGCAATTGAAAGTTAGTTTGAGAGTTAAATAGGATAGTGTCTTCTCCATGCAGTGTACCTATTCCTATTTTTTTAACAAAATAATTGATAGTTAGAGCATGGTCTCCTGTGCCAATCCATGCAAGACTACATCCCAATTTCTCTTCTATCAGGTTCAGTGTAAGTGGATTTATGTTGAGGTATTTGATCCACTTGGACTTCAGTTTTGATCAGGACATCTTCTACATGTTGACATCTAGTTATGCCAGCACCATTTGTTGAAGATACTTTTTTTCCCTTGTACAGTTTTGCATTCTTTGTCAAAAATCAGGTATTCATAGGCATGTGGATTAGTATCAGGGCCTTCAGTTCTATTCCACTTGTCAACTTCTTGGTTTTTATGTCAACATCATTTTTATTATTATAGTTCTATGGTAAGTAACAGAAATAGCACAGACACTAAAAACAAAAATTAATAAATGGGATCTCCTGAAACTGAGAAGCTTCTGTAAGATGAAGGATATGGCAATAAGACAAAATGACAGCATAAAAAATGGGAAAAGATCTTCATCAACCTCACTTCTGACAGAGGTATGATTACTAAAATATATGAAATACTCAGGAAACTAGACATTAAAAAATCAAATATTTCAATTAAAAATGGGGTGCAGATCTAAACAGAAAATATTCAACAGAGGAATCTCTGTTGACTGAATGGTGGAAAGACATTTAAGGAAGTGTTCAACATCCTTAGCCACCAGGAAAATGTAAATCAAAATGACTCTGAGATACCATCTTACACCTGTCAGAATGACTAGGATCAAAACACTGATGTCAGCCATTGTTGGCAAGAATATGGAGAAAGTGAAAAATTCCTCCACTGCTGATGGAAATGTAAAGTCTACGGTCATTCTGAAAATCAGCATGGTGGTGTCTCAGAAATTTGGGGATCAGCTTTCTCAGGACTCATCAATAACACTCTTAGACATATACATGAAGAATGTTCAATCATACCACAATGACACTTGTTCAGTTCTGATCATATCAGCATTAATAATATTAGCCAGATCCTGAAAACAACCAACCCAGGTTCCACTCAGCCAAAGAATGGATAAAAAAAAAGTAAATTTGCACATTAGAGTATTGCTCAGCGATGTAGGAATGTCTTTCTGTATGCTGTGAATATCAGTCTTTAAATAAAGGTGCTGTTTTGGCCCATAACAGGCACCATAGAAAAAGTAGGAGGGGAAATCAGAACATAGGTAGGAGAAGGAGGGCAGAGTCAGACAGATCAAGTGAGCTGCCAAAGAAGAAACATGTGAAGAACACAGGTGAGCTACGAGCCATGTGGCAGGACATATTAATGGGAATGGGTTGAGTTAAGATGTAAGAGCAAACTAGCAATGTACCTGAGCCATTAAACAGCATGAACTTAACATAAATGTCTAAATAATTTCTGGGGGCCTGATCAGTGGTGGGTGGCTAAGGGGTCTGGGGCTGCAGGTCTGTGAGTCTGGACCTCTGGCTGCCCAGGACCAAGAAACCTCATTGTAACAGCTCAGTGGAAAAAAAATCCTGAAATTTACACACAAATGGATGGAAATAGAAAAAAAAATATTACTCTGAGTGTGATGAGGTAACTTAGACTCAGAAAAACAATTACAGTATATACTCACTCATAAATGGATAGTAAACTCATAGCAAAGGATGAACAGGCTAGATTCTAAAACCTCAGAGAAGATAGGTAGAGGTGAGGATTCTAAGAGGGATACCCATGGATTAACCCAAGAAAAGGAAGTAATTAAAATCTTCTGGGTAAATTGGGAATGGGAGAAGTGGAGGAAGGGGGTACAGTTGATGGTATGTAAAAGGAAAAAATATTAAAAACAAAGAAAAAATTTAAAAGAAACAAAATAATTGATAGGAATTATGGGGCCTTTCCATGCTTTATTTAGTCTTGTGAATATATTATCTCAGCTGTCCAAGACAAATCAGCACTTCTGTGTCCCAGACAGATATGTCATTGGTGATCCTATACACATTTTTGCAAAAATAAATAAATAAATAAAGAGGGATATTTATTTTTATATTGTTATGTAAGATAGACATAACAATGTATCTATTGGATGAACTTGCATAAAAGTTGAGAGAATACTAAATAAATTATTATCTCAGTAATATAAAACTGACAGGACATTATTTTAGTTTTAATGAACATTGTCAATATTATAGCTCAAACTAAATTATTATTATAACTGTATATTCTTATTAATGACTGAAGCATGGCCTTCAACAGGTAATAAATCAATGCCATAATTACAATCAAGATAAATATAGATAAATATTGTTAGAACAATGACATTTACAGTTGCATAAAGAGTTAATAACAGACACTGGCATATGTATGTGATCATAAAAAATAGCTTTTATTAAATGTGAAAAATTATTATCTTATAGCTAGTGTAAAATAAAGAACAATACGTATTTTAGGGTTTAGCTATCTCACTGCCTAGCCAAGTGTCTACCATGTAAATTAAATACACTACTGAAGTTTGTAGGTGTTTGCCTAGATTCTAGGACACTTGTAATTTTTAGTATCTTTTCTCTTTTTATTCCTTAAGATATACTTGAAGTGAATTACTTGTAACTCATCACATCTAATTTTTATTGACAACTTCTGTGTTTGAACTTCCTCATTCATATCTCCCATACATTACCTAAAAATGGTAATGTTTGCTGTTGCTTGTACTTGCTCTTAGCCATTTTCAAGGGTGTGGTTCAAATCTACCATCTCAAGTGAAGTTCCCTGAGCATCAGATCTAGAGTCTGAGATAAGGAATAGAGAGAAACCACCTTCCTAGTTGTGCCTTGTCTTCATTTTTTACCTTCCTTCTGATTGTTTGCATACACAGATCCATTCTATAAGAGGCAGCCTTTTATCATGAGACTGCAGTAGATATTCATTATACCCTTAAATCTGTAGATTAATGATTTCACCTTGGCAGTATTATTTTAGCTGACATTATATGAACAGTATTTGTCCTACTCAGAGATGGGAGGAAAAAAGGAAAGTAGAAAAAACTTTATACTTCAAGTACAAAATGATGTGATATATATTTGGAGGATCATTTATTTTATGTTAGGACCAGATTTAAAAAAATCAAATTATGTTACCTGTTTAATTTTTTTATTTTAGTTGCATCTAGATTTATATACGATTATAGTTCACATAAATTATTTTAAGAATATATTCGTTACATTACATTTAGTAATAAATTAAGAATAATTTATTTTTTAAAAATTCATTTCAGAAGGGATCTCAGGCCTAGCATCCATAAATAGCTAAACATAAATGCTCATACCCATGGTAGGAAAACTATTTTTACAGCAATATTTCTTAATCATTTAAAATGCCCCAATTTGTTTCCTTTGTAAGTGAAGTTTATTTTCTTTAATTAGGCCTATATCTTGTATTCATTATTACTTTTCTTAGAGGATAAATAAAAGTTAATATCTGGCACAATCTAAGATATGCATATCTTCTTTGGGGGTGTATTTTTCAAGTATATAGATTATGAGAACCAATGACCTTCCTTCAGAATAAAAATCATTCATTTCTATATTTATATTAAATTGGTTTTTTTCCAGCTACTAAAGTTGTATTATGTAGCACCAAGGTGGGATTATTAATCTACAAATTCAAGGGTATAATGAATATCTACTTCAATCTCATGATGAAAGGCTGCCTCTTATAGAATGAATGTGTGGCTATACTTATTTTTACTATAAACTTGTCATATTTTTGTCCCTTCTCAAAAAAGACACATGAGCTTTTGCTTTGATGAAATATGAACTATAATATACATCAGAAATGAAGTGATGTGAAATCTTTCTTTATAACATGGAATTGTGGATTCTGCTGCCATAATAACTTTAAAGCTCATGGCATACTTTTAAAATGCTTTCAGTCCTTGTTTTTAAAGACAAGAGTGACAATTTGATAATTAAAGGGATAAGCACACTTAAAAAACAAAATGTCCTCTTATACTATATCTCTCAAGAATACAAAAATGATAACCATAACCTCTAGAAAGCTGGAAAATAACACTGAATTTCAACGACTGTGTTTGCTTTCTGGATTATTCATATAAATAATCACTTATGTTACTTTTAAATACTTAAGTGTTAGTTAAGAGAAAGCTGGAGGACAATAGATACAAAAGAAACAGCAATAATACACACGATTCATTCCACATAATGTTCTTTATTTTGACTTGCCTCAAATTCTATATATTATAACCAAATTATTGCTTTCCAGTAGTGTATGTCTCTGCAGTTAGTCTAGCTGGTTTTGAGAATTATTTCCAATCTTCTCCAGTATTCAAAATTCATAAGAATTAAAACTTTGTGAACACAAATTCTCCACATTGTATTTTAAACAAGATGAGACATAATATATTTTAGAAATTCTGTCTTATAAATTTATGTTTTAATTCAATTACAGCATACATATTAATGTTGACATACAATTATACATCTACTAATACTTAGAAATATGTGAGGAGTTTCCGAATGTGAGTAACTACAAATACATTATTTAAAAAAACATATTCTTCATTTGTGTAGCTTTTATTCAAGCATTATTTTCCATATATATAAAATGCTATTCTTCTGTGTGTGCATATATATTATTTATGGTTTCAGAGGACCCAAAAAACACAGTAAAATTCAATTTGAAAATGCTTCAATTGAATGGCAATACACAACTTGGCAATCAAACAGAAACTACTGTGGTTATTATTTCACCCCAAAACTGTTGTGAACAAATATATATTATTTATTTAGAAAGTTAATAGGCTATGCATTAATGCATTTGAAAGATTTTTAAATGTCATTAATAAAGAATTGAAGGCTAGCTTGGAGGAATTGAGATGAGGGAAGGGAGGAGAAGCAGAGATATACATTGATAAAAATGACATATTTTGAGTAAAAAAAAATTATAACAAAAAAGAATCACCTCACAACAACAGAATTACCTTTTGGAAGATATATTATCAGAGGATCATAGGACAACAATGAGTTGGCTTGTTGAGAATCATCCTCAAAGAACTCTTCTCATACTTTCTATCTTCCATCATAACTCTTTTAGGTTAATAAACTGAGAAACCTAGAAACAAATAATCTTGATGGTGTTTGAATATTTGAACATCTGTAGGTGTTCTTTACTTGTGTGACAGGCAGAGAGATTCATGTCTTTTAGTATATTTCTTGGTTAAAATCTCATTCTTAACTCTGAAGACTAAACATTATATAAGTATGAACCTCTGTAAAGAAACTGGGGCTACACACTAATTATGACTTCAGGCCTGATTTTGGGTGCTTTACTAAGTAAATATTTTTATTCATATTATATTTGAGAAATGGGGGAGAAAAGGTAAATAGTTGTACATTGCCATGAAGCAGTCAAGGCTAGAGTTTCGATTCTAGTCTTTAACCCTACTTCTATACACTGTGTGAAAAGTCTATATTTGCGGTATCTCTCTTTTCCTTTTGTCTTATCTGATTATTTGATCTTATTAAATCATTGTTTTGGGGACATTGATGCTGACTATCTTTATGCCTCATGCACATGATATATAGTATAACATACATATTATTAATGTACAGTTTTATATGATTATTTTTGGCTGATGATCGACCATATACATGTATGTGTGTGTGTGGTTTATAAGATTAAATTATCAAATAAGGTGGTAGCCATAATGGCTTATGAAAAATACTATATTGATAGACCCAAACTGCTGTCTAACTATGCATTACTCAGAAAATGTATAAGTCCATATTTAAGTGATACATATCTATACTTATTTATTTGTGCTCTCAATGTTGTTCTTTTTTATATTTATCCATTTTACTTATTTTTTTTTAACAATTTGGAGCATAGAAAAGACATACTATAATCATATTTTCCTCATTATTCTCTTTTCTCACTTCCTACTCAGAATAGTATTATCCTTCCTAATTAAGCTCCATTTTCCTTTAAAGTCTTGATTGTTTGAAGGATTTGTATAGGTAGTCATAGTTGCCATGTATCCATGATTACAACATCCATTTGTTAGTACAAAGACAGAATTTTATAAACTCATCACAACAGTTATTACTGTCTTTCTACCCTTTCTTCCGTGTTGTTCTCAGGGCCTTGGGGGAGTATTATAGATTTTCTATTTAGGGCAAAATATTTAACAGTCTCTTGTCCTCAACCCTTTGAACAACTATGAGTACCTTTGTTAACTGATGCACACTACAAAATGAAGCTTTATTTTATTTGTTTGTTTGTGTGTTTGTTTCTTTATGGGTTTTTAAGTCAGGTTTTTCAGTGGAACAGCCATAACAATCCTGGAACTTGCTCTGTAGACCAGGCTTGCTTCACACTCAAGAAGACCTGCCTACCTCTGCCTTCTCAGTGTAGGGATTAAAGTTCTGTGCCAACATAACTCACTGAAGCTTTTTTAAAATACAAACATGTTGATAACTACTTTTCAATTATAAAATTCCTAACCATCTTAAAATGTCTCTGAATTTATAAGACCAACAGTGTTTAAGTGTTTAATTTATATGCATCTAAGATTTTTTGATCATTTAATTATATTATTTGTACATTCCCTTATATCCCAGTACAGAATGGGCCCTTGAAGCCAAGACCTTCTATAGTGATGATGAACTTGCTGTATTGTAAGTAGGAATTAGAAGATGTAGATAAACAGCAAATCTTTATGATAAGTACATATCAAAAAAAATTTAAGTGGGTTGTTATTGTGCCTTTTTTTCAGGTAATTAAATTGACATGTAGTACTCTTGTTAACCAGACTTCTCAAGATAATATTTTCAGCACATGACTCCAGAGAATTAGGATTCAGTATATTTGCTTCAGATACCTACCTGTACTGTCAATTGTCTTCTTGAAGAGATAAAATGCCTGACAATGAACGTAAAAGGCAAAAGAGTTTATTTTGGCTTACTTCTATAGAGGTACAGTCCATCCTAGAAAGAAAGACATGGAAATAGGAATCACAGGTAGCTCCTCTCTTTAAATCTACACTTAGGAACAAGAAAATAATAACATTTGGTGCTGAGCCTGACCTCAGGTTTTTTACCCAGTCTGATACCTCAGCTCTTCAAATGATGTTGCCCCTAGGGAATGTCTCCCGATTCAATTTAATTGATCTAGATAATCTCTCATATGCATGCCTAGAGATTTGTTTCCATGGTGGTTAAAAATCTAATCAAGTTATAATAATAATACTGAATCAGCAGTGATGAGAACATTTAAATTGAAGTGTAAATACTGGCTACTGCAAATTGAGGTGGACAAAGACTGCAACAGAAAGACTTTAAAGTTTTAACAATAATCCATATATATGATAGCAATGATTTATGGGCAGTGGTCATCAAAAGAGACCAATAACAGAAATTTTTATGTGATGTTGACTGATTATAGAATATGACACCATAATATAAACAAATTATCACTTTTCTTTCCAACCTTTTTAATGGTATTAACTCAATTGCTATACTAATCACATTTTTAAATGTGTTTTAAAAACATATTGCCTTGGTAGTGCAGAAAATTTTAAGTATTTATTTCATAAGCTTAATAAAGAGCGACATTTAATGTTTAGTTTACATGATTTTATATACTTCACTTAAATAAAGATCTAAGTTAAGAACCATTCAAGTCTTAATAAAGGAAATTTTAATACCTCTGTGCTTCTAAAAATTCTTTGACATAAATATTTACTATTGTTTTAATAAAACAGAATTTATTATCTACTTTTAATTTTTACAAGATTAGGGTTTTAGAATTCTATTTTGCTTAATATGACTAATATTCAATGGAAAATAGTCTTATCTTTATCTATACTTTGGGATTATACAACCAATGTATAAGTTTCTCTCTTCTGGTTCAAAATTTCACATCTCAACTTAATTTGAAGTGAAACAGAAAAGAAAGATTCCAGCATATCTTTATTTGTAGAGTGTATTGTTCTTAAGACCAATCAGAAAACACTTAGATCTGATGAATATTTCTAATAAAATGACAAGATACAAAATTAATATACAAAATCTAGTTGCCTTTCTTTATGCAAATAACAAACACACCAAGAAAAAAAAAAGAAAGCAATCCCATGTTTATGTGCCCTCCAAAATGCCTTAGAATAACATATCCAGAGAACTGGAAGATCTTTATAGTCAAAATTTAAAATATTCAAGCAAGAATTTGAAGATATTAAAAGACAGAAAGACTTCCTAATATCATGGAATACCAAATTTAATATTATAGAATTTGACATGATAATAAGAACAACTTTGAATATGGAGATGGCAGCAGGGGGCCTTTTTCTGTGAAAACTTATAAGGAAAAGATGATACAAGAACTGTGGGTTCAAAGCCATGAATGGGAATATGTATATGGCACCATCAGACTTGAGGCATTCCCAGGTAGAAAGGATAATATGAAAATAACAATAAACAATGGCAAGGATGTGTGAATATGAATACCCTCATTCACTGTTGGCTGAACTAAAGCTGGTGGAACCATTATGGAAGTTAATATGAAGAACTACCAAAACAGTAAATATAGATCTGTCACATGATTCAAATATACTACTACTTGGCATATGCCAGGGGAATCAATAATCTCTTATACAGTGTTGACTGTTTTCATTGCAGCTTTATTGATAATAACTAGTAAGGGGAAATAGCAAAACTGTCTTTCAAAAAATGATCTTGGTTACCTCACTCAAGATGATACTCTTCAGATTCATTCATTGGCCTGCCAATTTTATGTTGTCATTTTTGTTTTTTACTGCTAAGTAGTATTTCATTGTGTAAATGTACCATAATTTCTTAATCCATTCACCAGTTGAGGAGCATCTAGGTTGTTTCCAGGTTCTGAATATTATGAATAATGCAGCTATGAACATAGTTGAGCTGATGCACTTAGGGCAAGAATGTGCATTATATGGGTGTATGCTTAATAGTAGTATTGTTGGATCATTGGGTAGATTATAGACATAAAGTATAACCAGGTTATAGTCCACAAACCAAGAGATGCTCGATAACAGGAGGAACTTAAGAGAGTCATCAATAGATTTCCCTAGAAAAGAGAAATAAGGAAGATCTCCTGAGTAAACTGGAATCATATGGAATGGCAAGCAAGGGGAGGTGAAAGAGATCATAAGAGAAAGAGATAGTTTGGTGAGAAGAGCAAGAGAGAGGGAGAACAAAGAAATAGCTATCTTGATGGGGGAGCCATTATGGGCTTAGGGAGCAACCTGGTCCTAGGGAAACATCCAGGAACCCATAAGATGTCCCCAGATAAGAAAAAATGGAGAGGGTCTCTAAGCAGGTCTTCCCCTATTATCAAATGCTTAACTACCCTAATTGTAATTATAAAACCTTCATCTAGAAACTTATGGAGGCGGAAGCAGAGATCCATAGCTAAGCACCAAGTCAAGCTCCAGGTCCAGCTACAGAGAGGGAGGAGAGATTATATGAGCCAAGGGATCAGGATCATGAGGAGGAAACCCATAGATATGGCTGACCCAAGCTATTGGGAGCTCACTGACTCTGGAACTACAGCTGAGTATCTGCAACAACTAAAAACCAACAGACCCTTGGCACACAGCAGACTGGGCAGATGCCAGTGCAAGAATACATATAACAAGATAAAGAACAACATGGCACACCAGAGGAATCTAGTGATTCTACAAAATCAGGACCTGACCATGCCAATACAGAAGAAGCAGAAGGAAAAAAACCTTAAAAATAACTTTATGAAGATAATAGAAGACTTAGAAGAGGGTATAGAAAATTCCCTTAAAGAAATAGAATAAAATACAAACAAAACATTGGAAGAGATTAAGAAATCCCTGTAAAATAAAGAAAACTAAGAAAAAAATTAAAATAAAAGATGAAGGAAAGATATCAAGATTTAAAAACTGAAATGGAAGCAATTAAGAAAACACAAACCGAGGCAATGCTGGACATAGAAAACCTGAAGAAATGAAATGAAACTACAGACACAAGTATAACAACAGAATGCAAGAGTTAGAAGACAGAATTTCTAGAGTGGAAGATTCAATAGTGGAAATAGATATGTCAGTTAAAGACACTGCTAAATCCAAAAGTCATAACACAAAATGTCCAGAAAATATGAGACACCATGAAAAGATCAAACCTGAGATTAACGGAAATTAAAGGAGAAGAATACCAGCTCAAGACACAGAAAATATATTCAACAAAATTATAGAAGGAAACTTTCCCAACCCAAAGCAGGAAATGTCTATAAAGATGCAGGAACAAGCTTACAGAGCACTAAATAGACTAGATTTCCCTCCTCCCCCACCGCAAAAGTCTGCACACCACATAATAATCAAGCCACTAAACCTACAGAACAAAGAAAAAAAGTACTAAGAGCTGAAAAACAAAGCCAAGTTACCTATAAAGGCAGAACCATCAGAATAACAGCAGATTACTCAATGGAAACATTGAAAGTAAGATGGTCCTGGTCAGATGTCATACAGACCTGTGGATCAATGGAATCAAAGACCCAACCTTAATCCACACACCTATGAAAACCTTATTTTTGACAATTAGGCCAAAACATTTAATGGAAAATGATAGTATTTTTAACAAATGGTGCTGGCATAACAAGATAGTAGTATGTAGAAGAATGCAAATAGATACATAACTATCACCCTGCACAAAACTCAAATTCAAGTTGATCAAACGCCTCAACACAAACCCAGATACACTGAAATTGATAGTAAAGAAAGTGGGAAATAACTTTTAATGCATCAGCACAGGTGACTACTTTTTAAATATCATACCAGTAGCATGGACACTAAAAACAATAATTAATAAATGGGACCTCCTGAAACTGAGAAACTTCTGTAAGGCAAAGGTCAATAAGAAAAAATGACAGCCTACTGTGGTGGATTCAGGTGTCAGCTGATAAGGTCCAAAGACACTTATCCAGGTTCCTGGGCTCCTGAAGGGGGAATGGCCAACTCCATCCATAAAAGGCTGCTGGGATCTTGGGGCCCATTCTCTCTCTCTCTCTCTCTCTCTCTCTCTCTCTCTCTCTCTCTCTCTCTCTCTCTCTCTCTCTCTCTCTCTCTCTCTCTCTTCTCTGTTCCCTGACCTGACCTCCTGGAATTGAACCCAGGCCACAACAGTGAGAGCACAGAATCTTAACAACTAAACCAAGCCTGAAACCATGGCTGAGAATCAAACCTGGGCCGTGGTGGTGAGACCGAGCCAGCCGTCCTTGGGAACACAAGGAACACAGGGATACACAGGGAACAAAAATAGAGAGAGATAGAGAGATCGGACCACAAAATCCCAGCAGCCTTTTATGAATGGGGTTGGCCACTCCCCCTTCAGGAGCCCGGGACCCTGGATAAGTGTCTTTGGACCTTATCAGCTGACACCTGAATCCCACCACAACCTACAGAATGGGAAAAAAATTCTTCATCAACTCTGTATTTTACAGAGGACTAATCTCTAAAAACATATAGAGAACTCAAAAAACTAGAGCCTAAAAACCCAATTAACATAATTAAAAATTGGGGTTCAGAGCTAAAAAGGGAATTCTCAACAGAATTATAAATGGCTGAATGAAAAAGAATTGTTCAACATCCTTAGTCATCAGAGAAATGCAAATCAAAACAACTTTGAGATACCATCTTACATCTGTCAGAATGGCTAAGATCAAATGACAGATGACAGCCTATGCTGGAGAGGATGCAGGGCAAGGAAAACACTGCTCCATTGCTGGTGGGAGTGTAAATTCATACAGCCACTTTGGAAATCAATATCGAAGTTCCTCAGAAAACTGGGAATCAGTCTTCCCAATGATCTAGCAATACCACTACTGGTCATATACCCAAAGGATGCACATTCTTATTCTAAGGGCATTAGCTCAACTATGTTCATAGCAGCATTATTTTTAA
The DNA here is from genome assembly GCA_033318265.1 of Phyllotis vaccarum. Taxonomy (NCBI): domain Eukaryota; kingdom Metazoa; phylum Chordata; class Mammalia; order Rodentia; family Cricetidae; genus Phyllotis; species Phyllotis vaccarum. The sequence continues at coordinate 91,232,565 of JARWLC010000005.1, read as the reverse complement.
TAGTCAGAAAATGGAATCAACCTAGATCCCCCTCAACTGTGAAATGGATTAACAAATTGTGGTACATTTACAAAATGGAGTACTACTCAGCAGAAAAAAAACCCCGGCATCCTAAAATTTGCAGGCAAATTGATGGATTGCAGAGTATCATCCTGAGTGAGGTAGAACATGTTCAGAAAGATAGACATAGTATGTACTCAATCATAAGTGGGTTTTAGACAAAAACAAAGAATATCCAGAATGCAAACAACAACCCCTGAACAGCTTGGAATCAGAACGAACTTAAGAGAGACATCCTAGAGATCCTCCTGGTAAGATAAAATAGAGGATATCTCTTGAGTAAATTGGGACCATAATGAGTAGTGACCAAGGAAAGGTGAGAACAAATCATGAGGGAAGGAGATAACTGAGTAGGAGGAGCAACCAAAATGGAGAAAAAGATAGTTATCTTGATAAAGGGAGCCACTTGGAGTTGGAAAAAGACCAGGTGCTAGCAAAACCTCCAAGAATTGACAGGGTTTCCTTGGCTAGGACTCCAATTAATATTGGAGGGGGTGCCTATACATGACTTCCACTTTAATCAAACTAATAACCACACTAACTGTCACTATAGAACCTCCATCCAGCAATGAATAGAGGCAGGAGCAGAGATTCATAGCTAAGCACCAGGTTAAGCTTCTGGTCCATCTGAAGAGAGAGAGAGAGAAAGGAGGGGGGGGAGTGAGTGTAAATGAGCAAAGGGATTGGGATCATGCGGGGAAACACATAGAGATGGCTGGTACTCTGAAACAGCCACTGGGGAATCTGCAGGAAAAGGAACCAAACCTTCCAAACGTAGATTATAGTCATGATAGGGGCAGTTGTGGAGCCCCTTGCAGTAGGTAGGACCAGATTTTATTACTCGTGCATGAATGCACATCTCAGAGCCCATTGCTCACAGAGGAATATCTTACTTACCCTTGATAAGGGATGAGGGACTGAGACCTACCTAAACTGGATATGCCAGAGGCAACTGACTCATCTTGGGATCCCATGCACTCCCTGGAATGGGAAAAGACTGAGGGAGGGCATGAGAGTGGAGAGGGAAAGGGGCAATGGTGTGCATGAGAAACAAAACTTTTTAAATTAAAAAAGAAATGAATTAATTATGAAAATGTTGTAGATATACACAATGGGATTGTCCAACACTGGAAAAATTAAAATTGTAAAATTTGCCATTAAATAGAGAAAACTAGAAAATAAACAGAGTATATTAACCAGATTCAGAAAGCAAATAGAATATGTTCTATTTTATTTGTAAACCACATTTTCAACTTTTGGCTCTGACTATATAATATGGAGTAGCATAGAAATCCAAGAAAGTCAAAGAGACCGTGGTTGGGGAAGGAGAGAAGCAAAGATGTTTCTAATAAGATATAGGTGCTTTGAAGTGAAAACTGAGATAAAGAGCTAACTTGTAAGGGAGGGGAAAGCCATTGCTGAGAGTGAGGGAAGCAGTAGGGATACAAACTCTAAGGATGTTTGAAAAGCCAGGTCAAGAATATTTATTCTTACTTAAAAACATAAAGAATATATATGCTGGGTGGTCTTCATGCACACCTTTGATCTCAGTACTTGGTAGGCAGAGGCAGATGGATGATCTCTGAGTTTGAGGACATCCTGCTCTAAAAAGTGAGTTCCAGGACAGCCAGAGATAAACAGAGAAAGCTTGCTCAAAACAAGCAAACAAAAACAAAAACAAACAAAACATGCATGTATAAGTGTATATGTATTCATATCATGAATGCAAATTGGGTATATATGAATATGATACTTGGTCTGATAATGCTTCTGCAAGACCTGTGAACTGCCTAATACAAGCCCTATTTTTAGACATAGGAAACATCCCTTTGAATTGTTGAAGATGGAGCTGAAGATTTTCCTAAAATTATAAAATTATAAAATCTATTTCCGTTGCCTTTATTTGACCTCCCCAACTTGAAAGTAAGAACCTGCTGCTTAAGACAGCAGCACATAATTGGATCCCAAACACTTAGAGACTACATACTGGGACAGAAGACTTGAAAAAAATAAAGCTGGAAGTGACCTGATGAGTGAAGACTATCACTAATAATATCTGAAGACACTATGCAAACAGTCAAGGGAGAAAAGCAACCAATAGTCTTACACATCTGTAAAACCCGTTAACTATAATAATGACCCAGCCATCTGTCTGTGGCTGGTGTGGTCATGTAGCTTAAAGGGGAAACTGCTACTGCCATTTTCTTAACCCAACATAATTCCCAGTAGCACTCTATCATCAGTAAAATCACAGATAAGCAAAGTTCTTTCCTACCATCAGAAAATGTTTGTTTTTGCAGCAGGAGAACACTATAGAAATCCACAACTGGTCACAATTCAGAGAAATATCGTTCAACCCCCCCCCCCACACACACACACAATTTCTACATCTAATCCTCAGAGAATATTAATTAATAAATGTGGAAACACTGTAAGACCAACATCAGCTGTGAGATAGTAATTATAGTGAGGCCTCATCCATGAAATTGCAAAATAAGGTAGCCTAAATAAGACCTGTATATTACAATACCAGTTGGTATACAAACACAAGAAGAGTAATCTCACAAGGCCCTGGCCCTGAATGCAGATCTAGAGGCAATTAATAGCTGCTGGAAGAGGAAGAATCAGTCTTCTCTAAGACTGAATCAACCCATATGCATCTGAGTAAAAGTAAATGAATTCAGAATGCTATATTGAAGTGTGTGTGTGTGTGTGTGTGTGTGTGTGTGTGTGTGTGTGTGTGTGTGTGTGTTGAGTATGTGTGTTCATATGTGTACCAATAATTAAAGAAGAGGTCATGAGTTTGATAAGCATTTGGGAGGAAACAGAGAGTATTAAAGGAAGAATAGGGGGTAATAATGTAATTACAGTACTAAACTTTGAAACTCTCAGAAACATTCAAAAGTATCTATACATAAAAGAAAACAATCAACAGAGAACAAGGCTATGAAATGGCAATATTTTTACATTCAAAAGGTGAATAATATTTAGAATATGTTGCTTTCACATAACTAAATAACAAGAAAGAAATAGTCAAGTCATAATTGGACTAAAAAAATAAACTGAATTATGAAACAAGATCAAACGGTCACTAAGCATAGAAAATTGCTCAACTTGTTATCTCTAGCTATCAGACAACTATGTGTCAAAGCTCTGCTGAGATTCAAGGACACCCCTGTCTAAACGATAAACACTAAGAAACAATTGTTGGCAAGGAAGTCAACTAAAAGAATTTTCATACAACGGAAGTTTTATTGATGAAGAGGGGAAGATAAACTTTTTAGATGCTACGGAAATCAGTGTGGTGGGTCTCAAAATCTGAAGGTAGATCTACAACACGACCTATAAATATCCCTCCCAATTATTTAATCAAAATACTCCAAATGAAAACATTACAGTGTACTTGAAAACTAATATTTACTGTGGTAATAGTCACTATTGCTAAATGATTTAATTATACTGAATGTCTTTTAGGGGAGAAATGGCTAAAGAAAATGTAGTTTATATACACAAGGGCAATTTCATCATTTATATAAAAATGAAGTTATGTCATTTGCAATAAAATGAATACAAATGGGAATAATCATATTAGCCAAATTTAGTCAGGCTCAGAAAGACAAATGTGCCTTTCTTTCTCCAATTTGTGGGTCCTAGATTTTACATAAATACATAGAATCCAGATGCTCAAAGTACCTCATTTACTTATGTAAAATATCTTTATGAAAATAATCCTTTAAAATAGTTAATAAAATATGTGTTAAACTAAAAGCACATACGTTAATATGTGATAAATGTATAAAACACGTTTATCTTCTTTATGTATGTATAACTTCATTAAAATGTTATTGGTTAATGCAAAATTAATAATAACAAGTAGTCTAATAAAATATAGAAACATCTTAGTTCTTTCTAGAGAGAAATATCAATCAAGAAAGTGTCAAATTTTCCTTAGTTAAGTGTCCATTTTCCAAGGTTTTGCCTACTACATGGTAAGACTAATGAACTACTGAACGAATGATGCTTGTTTCCAATTCCTACACACAGATAATCTCTTTGTAATAATTTTGAACAATCATAAGCATAAACCACAGTGGCAACAATGCTGTCCAATCACATGTCCAAATGATGTAGTTCAGCATGACAGATTGTGAGGGTTTGGAAACACGTACCCTGCAAACAGTTCCTTTCTGACCTCTCTGTTTACTTTCTTACTTCCATATCTTCTATTTTCATTCAAGTGCAGTGCAACATCCATATTCATGAATGTCCAAGCTAAGCACTCAACATCAGCAGCTTCCTTTAGAACAAATAGAAATAGTCATTAAAAAATGTATACAAGTAACTTTCTGTAACAAGCAGATAGTAAATATAACATAAATTTACCTCACCTATGTTTTTATTTCTTAATAGTGGCACTTGTTTTTGAGACTCTGATATTTTTCAGCAAATAAAGCAGCAGTGATGAACTGTACATTATTTTTCTTTCCATAGTTCAATTAAAATAGTTAAGAAACTATATATCTGAGGACTCTTTTATGCATCATGAGCACTGGACACTGGCAGGCATTAGGTTATCTGTGACATGTTACAAATAAGTGTTCAGGGTAAGACATTTTTTGCCTCTGTAAGAAACACAGACTGAAGATAATAGTCAACCAATGCCACTTAGACACGAAAGAGGTCACACTGTGCACAAAGTACATTGTTTTTTCCTCACAGTTCAGACTGTCTGCTTCTCAACTAATATTTTAATTCAGAAAGGTTTAAGTATTAGCACATTTCATATTAGAATCCTGAACAACTTTTATTGAGAAAAAAGAGTCAAGTCTCTTCCTTATTACCTGATTCCCTCTAGTTAAAGTATGAGGACACATACTACTGCTTTTTTATAGAACCCAGGACCTCAGTCCCAGGGATGGCCCCATCTATAATGGACTGGTTGCTTCCACATTAATCACTAATAAGAAAGTGACCCAGAGAATTGCCTACAGCCTTGGTCCTATGAAGGCATTATTTCAAGTGAGGCTGCCTCCTCTTTGATGATCCTATCTTGTGTCAGTTGACATAAAACCAGCCAACACAGGTATTTTTCATTCATAATCAGTTCTCCCTTAACAACCATTTAGTTCAATTGATACTCAGAGATCAAATTTGTAACACTAGTAATTTATGACTAATAAAACTAAATAATAGGCGACCAAGCATTTCAAAGATTTGGATTTAAGAGAACTTGTCCAAATTTCAAAGCTGCTTTTATTTGATTTCTATTAATTGAGCCAACAAGTTACTGTCAAAGCTACTGACATGACTGTGTATGTAGCTGGATGCTTATCTTCTGTTCTTATAGAAGTTAGGAACTAATTCATGTCTAAAGAAGCTCTTGCAGTACCAACAATTGAAGAGGTCAAAGATTCTTAGAAATGTGAGGTTTATCTTGCTTTTGCTTTGGAAGTAGAGGCATGCTGTCAACCCTGAAGTGTAATCACTGATATATCAGGCATGTTCCTTTGATGATATAATTCTTTTATACATTAGATCAGGGAAAAACACAAAAATATATAACATTGTGTCAGGTTCTTAGTTATCCATTTCATACCGAGATGCTATCTTCACCAAGTTTAAGTAAAAAAAAAAAAGTATTATCTCAGAACACCACATTTGTTTTCTTGAAGAAAATATATGAAAAGAAAGTGCAAGTTCACAATAAAATATAAAGGAAAGTCCATGGGTCATGAATCAGAACAAAACTCTGGCCTTGGCCAACCATGCATCTAAGGAAAACTAACTAGACTTCGAGAAGAATTTGGATATTCTACACTAAGAATTACCCCCAAACTTGCTCTGAGTTCCTCATTGGGCTTTTGGAAAGAACATAGAAGACACTGACCTAAATGAAGCACATTGTAAAAAAAATGTCACATTTATAGTAAGTTGATTATTAGTGGCTCAGTATAAGTAAATCATTTAGTTTCAAACATATGCATTCATCCTGTACTTTGACTTTGAGATTAGAAATAATTTTGCATATATATTATATATAAATAAATATATATAAATAATTTTATATATAAATTATATATATAGCTATTTTTATCTATGTATCCCCCTGGCCCCCCACCCTTTCCTTCTCCCAATCCATCTGAGTCAGCCTTCAGCCTTGCCCCCTCCCCAGAAACTTACCTATCCCTTCCCCTAAAAGGGCAAGAAGTCCCAAGGTGGGTCAGTTCAGCATGGCACATCCACTCCAGGCGAGTCTGATTTACTCATCCCAAAGTCAATGCTGGGTTAGACGTTCCTCTGCAGGGAATGGACTCCAAGGTGCCAGCCCATGCAAACAAATATAGTCTGATTCCACCTCTCAAGGCTTCACATACTGCCCTTGCCAGTCAACAGTTGGCTACCCTTGGGAGGCCTAGCTCCTTTACCAGATGAATCTCCAGTGGCTGTTCTTGATTCAGTGAACCCTCTAGAGCTCCAGTTAGCCATCACTGTGGGAATTTTCCTCACAGTTCCTATCCGCTTGCTCCAGATTCTTCTCCCCTGCACCAGGAGCTGCTCCCAGTGCTCAGACATTGATCTCTGCCTTAACCTCTATACTTTGTTGGATGTAGGTTCTGTTATGACACTTAGGGTGGTTACTCATTTGATTATAGGGGAAGTCCTGTTCAGACACCCCTCCACTATTGTTTGGAGACTTGGCCAGAGGCATCCTGTGAGTTCTTGGAAGTTTCCCTAACACCCAGTCCTTTCCAACCCCACATTAACTTCCTCTATTGAGATATCCACACACAAGCTACAAACCACAACCCCTGAACAGCTTGGGATCAGAAGGAACTTAAGAGAGACGTTCAGAGTTTCCCCTAAGAAGAGAAAATAGAGAAGATCACCCTAGGAAATTGGAGTCATAGTGGGTTGCAACCAAGAAGAGTTGGGAACAAATCATGAGAGTAGGACATGGTCAAGTAAGAGGAGAAAAGGGAAATAGAAAAAATTTTAAGAATACAGATCTAACAGATTTTGTCCTGGTTTTCACGGCATTCTTTCTTCACCCATCCCTATCCGACTAATTTTTCCTCATGATGCAAAACCTTACAGAGATTCACAGGCAGTGTTAAGGACAATTAGCAGGATGTCTATTCCCTCCTTATTAGCTAGCAGATTGCTGTCTTTGATTACCTTTATCTGTAAGCAAATAAATAGGCAAAGATATGATGAATATTATTATCTAAACTGATTCTTCCACGTAAGATTATAGGATTCAAAACTTTTTTGTTTACTTTCCCTAGCAATGTTCCTTCACAGATATAGATACAAATTTTATACCTATATGCTTATTTCCCTTCACTTTAATGAGCTGATTTCAAAGCAGATGCACTGATGAGCACTTTCAATTTTATTTCTCTAAGAAAATGTTGATGTTTTCTTAATTGCAAGGAATTATTTTGCTATGTACAAAGACGCTAGTTTAGAGGGAGATGATTTTTTATTTTCTTTCAACACTGAAAAATTTCACACTACTTTGTCATCCACTAACTTCAGAAAAAGCAGTTTTGTTATTGTCTCTAGATCTGTAGTCCTTTGATTAAGCAATGCACTGCACAGATTCAGACATTTGAACTCTTGGTTCCCACTTGTTTGGGAGGTGAGAGGGAGACTCAGCCTTGGTGGAGGTGATAGGCCACTTCTGACATACTCTTAGAGTTCACAGCCTCATCATACATCCAATTCACTCTTTCTTCTTCCTATTGACAGTTGTAGATGTAATTTCTCAGATTTCTAATCCTACCATCATGCTTGCCAGTTACTGTCATTTGTCTACTCTCATCTGTCTGAAACCATAAGCCACATAAACATTTTCTTCCCTGAGTTGTCTGAAGTCATGATGTTTTATTATAGCAACAGAACAGTAACTAATCCAAGAGAACTCTCCTTTCTGTCTTTTTCCAGAATAGTCTCTCTTTTTTACCCCATGAATTCTGTAGTTAAGCCACAATGGGCTGATTTATAGATTCATTGTTAACTATTTACTTACAAACTTAATTAACATTGGGGTTATTAATACCGTTATAAATAGCTTTCCCAGTAACAATCACTTAGGGATGCGTATTTTTAATAATATATACTTATTTATCTTGTTTAAATATACTGGAGCAACATTTTTTTTTATCATTTTGAAAATCTCTTCTTACCTGTATAATATTTGGATTAATTTCCAAAAACTTTGCTCTTTTTCCAATTCAATAATCCATCTGAGTATTCCAATTACACTATTCCTGTCCCAATGTGTGGAGTTTTAAATTTTAAATATGACATTTTAAATTTTAGTTTCCTTAATGCATATTTAGTAGTATTTCATTTTTCCAAAATAATATTCAAGTCATTTGTTTATTGAAACAGGATTTTTTGTATTGCTGTTTTAGTCTTTTCAATGTGTCCTTGCCAGTACTATGATTACAGCTAGGAACATCATATCTACATTCATTTACATATTTAAGCAAGTAAATAATACAGTTTGAACTAACATGGGTTTTTTTGGATCTTAACACAGTTTCAAATTTTATTTTTCCTACTTACCTTAAAGGTTTCCTATATTTTTCTCATGAACAACACTATAGGCAATTTTTCTTAACTTATTGACATTATTTTCTGAAGTTCTTTTCTACAGGTGAGAAGAACATAAAATAATTCAGGCTTACATTATATTGAAAAATTACTTTCATGAAATGTTAAACCAATTCACATTTCCTTGATCACTCATTCTGTTTGACTATTTCCCCAAATTCAATATCCATGTTTTAATATATGAAATTCTTAATGTTCAAATCTTGCCACCCAATGTTTCTTTACACTGTAGTATATATATTCATAGACTTCTGTATCTGATAGTTCCACCAGTTTAAGAATACTTTTATCACAACAAAGAGAAGCCTGTCTCCTTCAGTATTCATTCCATTTTACTCCCACCACTCCAATGTCCCTAACTCTACAAAAACAAAAATAATGGACCTTATACTTCTGTAAATATTGATGTTCTTCATATTTTGTATGGATAATATTTGACAATATATGGCCTTTTATTCTATGCTTTTGCATAATATCTAATTAATATTTTTCAGTAATACAATTACTCTTAAATAATTACATTTCATAACTCTTGTGAGTGAGATGACTTTGCAGTTTCTTTAGAGACACCCTGCTAATATATACAAGTAGTGAAGTTTAAAAATGGGCAAATGATCTAAACAGATGCTTCTTAGAATTAGAAACAAAAATGACTAATAAATATAGAATCATCATTAGCCATAACAGAAATCAAACAAAAACTGTTTAAAATAATGCCTCATTTCAACTAGAATAAATATAATGAAAATAAATAATAGATATTGATGTGTATGCAGAAGCCCAGAAACTCATACATTTTTGAATCATAAATTATTGTAGTCATTATTAAAAATACAGGACATTCTAAATATAGTCTAAAAGTAGGACTACTATGTGATGTGGCTATTCCATTTCTGATTTATCCTCTAAAAAATAAAATTATGGTATTAAGTGTATTACTGCAATATTCTTCATAATAGCTGAAATATGTGATCAATCTTGGTCCTGAGGACTGATGAATAGATAAAGAAAATGTAGACAGAAAATAGAAACATTTTAACCCACATGGAAGTATGAGATTCAGTCATATCCAATATAATGTGTATAATTAGAGAATGCTCTACTAAGTCAAAAGAGCTTCTCAAACAATGGCACATATTACATACACATTCTTGTATTTGCAGTCAAGCAATGTTGACAAGCAAATACATTAGAAACTAGCTGATGTTTAGAAAGGCTATGTGAGAAAAGTGGGGGAGGGATATGATTTATGCATGCTGCCTGCATGTATGAAAATACCACACAATGCCTTAATAACAAATAAAATTAATAAATATTAAGCAAAAATAAAATAATACTCCTTAAGAATAAACCATATAAGAGGAAAAGAATAATGTCATAACATGAAAATCTAACATGGTGGACATAGTTGTTCCTATGCATGTCCAGTAGAAATCTTATGAATATAAGATTGATTTTTTAACACTTGCTTAGAAAGTTATAAAGAAGTTTAACTTAGTTTGTATGTAAAAATAGGTATCCAGGAGAATTTTTCATTTAAGAGTAATTTGTTTCTGCCAGAGAAACACGAATTTACTTTCTAGAGATATTGGTAGGAGAAAAAAGAGGAGATTAAATATAATGGGCTTTTGTAGAAGCCACCTGAAAAGCCCAGAATTGGTTAAAATTACGTACCAAGTGTATATCCTGTAAGTGATATATGCACATGTATTTGCTCAGGTGTGTATATGCACACACACACAATTTATACACACAAATGTGTTCAAGTTGTAAATTTCAAAAGAGAGCAGACCAATGACTATAGAAGCATGAGGAACAGTGCACTGATCTCAGACTCTGAGACCCTCTACAGTATGTTTTCAGATCCTCAACACTCATGTTAGTAGAACAGAGATGGAAAAGGGAGTATCCATGAATCAAAAAAAAAAAAAAAAAGGATTATTTTTTCCTTTCTACAAACAGTTCAAAAAGAAGTTCCTGCTACTAAAGAATGTAAATGGTTGCTACTTCACCTCCTAATTCTAATTCACTATTCCTGTTACATCTAACATAACTGATAACAGAATATTTTATAAAATTAAGCATATGTATAGATATGCACAAAGACTTTATTTTTAAAATCTCATTTTCTATTTGTATTATCTAGTTTTATGTTAAGTATCCGAATATTTGTAAGAGTTCATTTCTCAGAATCCACACTTAAAATTAGTTTTTCATTTTAATGGTGAAAACTTACGTTATTGAAACAAGTATGAAAAAAAGCCCTCTTGGTATCCTGCCATCTACAGTAGAAAGCTGATGGTTTTAATGTTTGTCTTTATACATTTTTATATGCATGTATACAAAAAATGTATTTAAATAGCTAGAGAAACAAACATTAAAGATAGAAATTAAAGTGGAATGCTTGTTTTTAGAGGGACCTGTTGAACAATCTTAAGGACACAAGTTTGCATCCCTATCACCAATGTAAAAAGTAAGTATTTTGGTGCTTTTTGATTACCAAACAATGGATGATACAGATATATAGTTGTATGGATCTGGCTAGATACTTACCCTGGATTAAAAAGAGCAAGTTTCAGGTTCACTGAGAGACTCTGACTCAAAAAAGAAGACAGATGTGAGACTTTACTACCCCATCTTCAGCAATGGTCTCTGAACCTTGAGGAGAAGGAATAGTAGGCATGTGCTGCTGCTGTTACTAAGGTTCCCATGGACACTGGTTCTCTGCACTTTGTCCAGTTGTGAGCATCTGAGTTACCTACAACTCAGTGCACACAGAGCAAAACAGTGTCTTTAGACTCGACAGGACTGCTGTACTCAAGAGTTCTCAGTAGCTGTGCTCGCCTGCACACAATCTGTACATTTCAGAGTGTGAGTCTTACAGTCCATTAAAAAAGCAATAGTTTGAATCATATATTTCATGTTTTAATTAATACGACCACTTGACAAATAGGAGGCTGTATGTATATTTATGATTTACAGAAAGATTTTTGGTATATGAGTTCACTGTGAAATGTTTAAGTCAAGATTATGTTACATGCTGTTTATAAGGAATGAAGATATTTAAAATCTACTCTCTCCAATAGTTTTCAATTATATTTTATACTTGAATGGGAAGTCTCAATGATGTATCCATCCTCATCCTTGTTAATACAGCTGTGATAGTGCTAAGCACCCCTAGTCAACAGGTGACAGCATGCAAATATTTTCTAAAATTTCCTAAAAGTTCTTTCAAAATATGTATTTATAACTAAAATGCAGCCAATAGTTTATAAATATTTGTATTCAAATGTCTCCTTGGGGTTGGAAGATGTTCATTCAGGGAAGTACTTGCATTGCAAATATAAAAGCCTGAATTTGATGCCCCACAGCTCTAAGATAAACTAGATATTTTGGTACGAATTTTAATTCTATTCTAGGGAAGAAAGATGTGTCCCTGGAGTTTAATGACTCAAACTAGCTAAAAAAAAGGAAGATAAAGACACTGAGACAGTCTCAAAATAAGGTAGATGGTACTTAGTAACACTATGAAAAGTTTTGATTTGACCCATATACACATGTACACTCATGCACCCATAAGAATATATACAAATGCACACACACACACACACACACACACACACACACACACACACACACACACACACACACACACACAAACAGAGTGGGGAGGGAGGAGGGAGGGAAGAAGAGAGAATGAGAGAGGGGGAGTTGGGAAGATTTATTGCATTAATTACATAACATTTCTTTTTGAAATTTTATTAAAAACTACACTAAAATGATTTTGAAATAAATCTATTGGGCTATGTAGTTCTTATTTTTATGATGTATATGTTCACAGAACAAACACTGTATTTATGAATAAAATTCCCCAAACCATATTATGTCTTTTCTGATATCTTAATAATATTAAATCACCCACTAATATTTATTTAACTAAACTTTGATCTAATCATTTAACACATTGTCTTATAATAAATTTGATTGGTTATCGCCTTTTTAAACAACTGAAAGAAAAAAAGAAAAACTGGTAAAGCACTTCGCACACTACAGAATAAAGTTAATTTCCTGAGAATAATTCTATTATACGCATATCTGAAGCAGGTGCTTCCTTCAGCTTTATTTTGTAGAAAATGTCTTTTGTCAGCAGATGGGCTTGTGTCCTGCCAAGCTCATAATGCAAAGCAGTTTATCTTCTTGTGGAAATAAGCATATTTGGTTTACCACACCTTATAGAACAATGCTATTTCCCAATGTTAATCCCCAAAGAAACAAGTTGGAGGAGATATTTTTGAATTCAATAGAAACAAGAAAAATATCATAGTAAGCATGTTTCTAAAGCAGCACACAGAACTCAAAACCGAATAAAGCTTTAAGCATGTGACTTGAAATATCTAATCTTTCCAATATGTAATTTGGACCTACTTTTTCTTTTAGTGCAAATGCTTACTAGGAATTATACATTTCAGGGTATATAAGTTCCTTCTTGGTATTATTACAAGGAATAATTAAGGTGAAACCTGGGCTTAAAGCTTCTGATTTATTAGGAACCATCTGAAAATTTGCTTTATATGCTATTTGTATGTGAAGGAGAATTCTAGAATAACATTTGCTATACTGCTCTGCATTTAGCGTGTGTGGTCTACTAGACTGTGAGATCTTTGAGGGCAAGAATCGTAGCTTTTTAATTATCTACTTCCACCATTTAGCGGGGCACTTTTCACAGCATGTGTCCCATGAATGATTATTGAATCACTGAAAGAATGATCCCTAGAGGGTAAATCCCACTGTGCAATTTATTTCACAGAAACTTCTCCTCTGAGAGTTAGAAACCATACTTACATTGAAATCTATGCAAAGTTCTGCACATTTGCCAGATTTATTCTGTCTTTAGACTGTTATATAGCTCCATTCCTTATTGCTAAGTATTTATTCTCAAATGTTATAATGTTAGAGAACTAACAATATAACTTAAAATTAATGAAATAATCATTATGTAAAATATTTAAATCAACATAGCATAATTGAGAAAGATGAATGCACTAGACAATCATGAAGAAGGGCAAAGTAGTGTGTCATGTCACTGAAAGCCAACAAGGGATATCTAAACAGCAGATTTTGTTAGTGATTCATTGTACCTCTACTGTGCATGGCAGAAAGGATACTTAATATCTAAACTTAAAAACTTAACTCTGTGATGTATAAGTTCAGACAAAGAGATAGTACATACTTTTAAAAATGTACACAAATCTAACACACTTCCAACACTAAAATCTTGCAAGGATTGAGAGCAACAGGAGTGTTCATCACACTGCTGGTTGGAATGTAAATGGTAATTTGTGTTGGAAGTCAGCTTGGTAGTTTCTTATAAAACTAAAAACAGGTTAACGTAAGAAACTTGTAACCTGCTCACTATTTTCCCAGTGGCACTGCCAAATATATGCCTACATGACAGATGTACATTTGCAGCAGCTGTACTCACAATTGCCACAATTTGTGAGTAGAAAAGATTTCCTTTGGTAGAGGAATGGATAACAAACTATGGTATATCCAGCCACCTGAGTATTATTCATGGTTAAAAAACATGGACAACATCAATCTGTGGTCAGAAATGAAAGAAACATAAATTATTAAATGAAAGAAACCATCTGACCTACTCTATTTTAAATACATAGAAATCTAGGATACATTAAACCATGGAAACCATGGGAAAAGTTTAAAAAATGTAATAGTTTCCCAAGTATGGAGAGAAGGAGCAAATTGGGTATGCAGTATTTTAAGGTATTTACTCAGTCTAAATGTATGTCACTTGACATTAGTCAAGGCTCTAAAATGCACAGAAAACAAAGGGAAAATTTATTGTAAACATGGTCTCTTCGCAGTAAATGCATGTCTTTAGGTATAACAACATGCTGAACTTCCGATTATAACAAAAAAGTGATATAAAATACTACATAGGAGTTGTTGCAGGTATGATGACATGCTGGTCAGCTACCTAAGACTAAGCTTCCAACAAAGAAAAGCAATGATTTGAAATCTGGAGAAGATAAAAATAATCAGGAAAAGAATATGTTTGCATTGGGAAAACAGAAAACCATATTTAAGGACCCAGGTTTGGTACAACTTTTTTAAAATATTTCTAGTTTCTATGGTGTGTTGCATTGGAAGGCTAGAACATAGCGTGGGATATGATAAGATGTTATTATAAAGAAGGACTACCCAAGTACCCCCATCCTATTTTTAAAAACATTAAAAAGGTATGGGCTAACCGCTTTTACCCTTATTGATTACATTCTATCTCTTGCTTCAAACTGGAGTTACCCATAAAATAAGTTGTGATCGTTCAGTCAGTAGAAATTCAGCAGAAACCTCCCCAGATTTCCTTCTAGCAAACTTTTTCATATTTTCTTAGACACTGTAACTAGTCTTTAGAAATTTTACATCGCTACTCTGTGCTCTCGTGTGCTTTTAAAACTTTACATCTCTGTTACAGTTCAATTTGTCAGGGAATATTTTTAACAAGTAATATAATAATATTTTTCTTCTTTACCAACTTTAATTTTGATTGCTGCGATTTTTTAGTTTTCCATTCTGAAACCATTCTTTGATGAGATGACACTTTTTTTTTTTTTTTTTTTTTTTTTTTTTTTTTTTTTTTTTTTTTTTTTTTTTTTTTTGGTAACACAGTTGAAAACAATATCCCTTCCCTCTGCAGAAGTCATGTAATTACTTGACCTGAAAACATATGCATTTGCCTCCCTCCCCTCACCCCCTTTTTTTAAATGGATTTGGAATACTTGAATTGCAGGAACATCTTAATATTCACCTGCAGCATCTAAAGCAATGTACACTCATTCAGTTGGGGTTATATCTAACTCTGGCACACGTATTAATAAAGCCAATAAAATTCACTTATTGGAGAAATTGATTACTTTTCACACTAAGTTAAAAAATATAACTCCAGGTTAAAAAAAATAAAAGATTATTACTTTCCTCTCTTTTACCAGCATGCTCACCACGTCTCATAACACCTGTGACAGTGAGTTTACTGTATAGATTTGCTTTTAAATGAAGGTTTTTAATAATACACCATTGATTTCAATAATGTTCTAAGATAATTAGAGGTTTTTGTTTTTATAATTTAAAAGTATCCTTATTATATTTAAAATAAAAAAGCATCTTGAGATGCTCTGACAAGTTGATCAGACCAAAGATGGTTGTCACATTACTTCCAATGTTTCAGTCACATTGCCTCCATTCTGAGTACACATCTTGAAAGCTCTGTGAATAAATTTGTTAGTGATGAGCTCCCTTGTGAATTTCCAATCCCTAAATAAATGCTATTGTGCCTTAGAGCCATGTAGCAATATTTTAAACCACTTGAATCATCTTAGATAAAAGCTCGAAAGACATATAAATGAATTAAAAATGTATGTAAGCAACATTAGGAAGCATTGATCTGTTTTTGTGGTTCAGGTTTCTTTCTAGAAGCCCAAAGTTTGGAGAGAAGCTATGAAGGGCTGAAGAGGGACTTAACGATAGACATAATGAGAAAATGAATATCTGAGTTAATTATTAAAGTGATGGCACTGATTAGCATGATGTGTTTTATAGATTCAAGATGGTCCTAATGTGTAACAAAAGAAATGCTATTTTATTCTTCATTAGTAATTTTATTAATTATGAATCTGTAATTAAATATGTAGTCTTTAGTGGCATGATGTTTCTGAGGAAGCTATCTGTAAACTGAAGTAAAGCCTATGACCTTGAGTTCAAAAGCTATTATGCATTTCATTAAAAATTCTATTAAAAATATTTATCAGTCAAAAGAAATGTTTATTTACAACAAAAGAACAGGTACAACTGAGGACATTGAATGTTGTTTAAAATGTAAATTGTTAGAAGTTCATGTTTTATTTACATTTATTAAAAGAACTTCTGGAGATAATAGCATTAAATGTATTAAGGATCTTGGTAGAGGAATTCAATAGCTTTATTGGAAGCATTCATTCTATGGATAACATATTCTCTATGGATACTGTGGGTTTTTAGTTTTGCATATTCTTGAAATTATCTTACAAATTAAGATTTCTGTCATTCAATTCATTTTATTTAACTTTGACAAATGGGGGCTTAGAACATCTACTTAGAAAATCACTGTTTCTTTACTTATATAACCCACTGTTGTTGATTCAAAAGCATATTTTGATACTGTGTCTAGTCCCAAGGAACAAGGATAATTAAGAATTTTACAATGGAAGGAACAATGTCCTTAGTCAAATCAACTTGGCCTTTTGGATGTTGATAATTTTTAATCAAAAACAACAAATGGTTTATTTTTTTTATCTCCAAGATGAGCATTTAAATTCTATGAATTCAAATAACTTTTATCTCTTCATAATATCACTAGTTGTTGTGCATCTGGACGTTAATTTTATTTTACTTGTTATATAAAAATGTCTTTTTCATCCATGTATCCCCTGCTTCCCCTCCATTCCCTCCTCTTACTTTTCACTAGTCTTTTAGACCCTTAAAGCCATTTTCAACAATATTATTTGTTATATTATACACTGAGCTTTCCAACGAAAGGGCTAAATAAAAAGCTTATTGTGTTTCTTTAGATGATGTAAGATTCATGACTATTTTGAGAGCTGTTCACAACTGGAGATATTGTACCCATTGTAAGAGTGGGAGTTGTGGGTTGTTGAACTTTCAAAGTAGTAATTTGTGCATAAGAGCTACCAATTTCATGCAAGAGACTGAGAATGGCCTGCATTTGTAATTTTGGTACTCAAAGTGATTTTACATGTACATAGGCATGTAATTGTCTCATTGTGTTTTCTAAAATAACAATGCTTAGAGTATATGTTTCAAGTGTAAAATAATGTTTCTTCCTCCTTTTCTTCTCCTGAATTACAGGTAAGGCATTATATTGACTTTTCTGAGGTAATAGAGCTGTATTGCCTGTGGGTTTCGTTTAAGAAGTCAAATTATCAAAGAGCCCGGTTTATGTCTTATAGAGTTGAAAATGAGAGGCCTATGAGATTCAAAAAAAGTTTTATTAGTCAGTTTTATTTTCTAAACTGTTGCACAGTACCCTAAGGATCTAATTTACCAAACACATTGAATTTGTTGAAAGAATTTAAACATGATTCAAGTTACATATGTACAATAAATATTCAATGAATAAAAAATGAAAGGCATGCTCAAGGTTACAGGGGTATGAATTCTGCCTTTAGAAAAAAGGTCTGTGAACACAAAAGAGTTATTAGCAGTATGAAAGTTGTAAATCTTCAAAAACTAAAGTGATGACACAGAAAATAAGTGTGAAATAATAAAGAAAGGATAACACCATGAGGGCAGGAGAACTGGGGAGGGGGAAGCACAATTTAAAAAGTATATTTGGCTATTTTTAAGTAATTAAGATATAGTCAATGTTTATGTTTATGTTACAGGACCAAACAAAACATCTTAGCAATATTGTAAGAAAAACATTGGCTTCCAGCCTATTTTTTTTATTCTTATAACACTATTCATTATTAGCGTTAGTAATATATATTATTGTTCATAAAGATTTCAGAAAACAGAACTTACTCTCAGCTTCCAAAAGTTTTATTATTTTATTGTGCATCTAGACTTCCACAAATGAATGAAAATAAAAATGATAAAATTTTATTGTATATATTGATTGGGTAGAATTTACTTACTGGAAGGAAAATTAGGAAATTAATATTTATACAAAAATGCACATAATTTTTACTTTAAAGTATTTCTGAAAACCATAGATTTTGAGAAAGAATTAAATATACTTTTGTTTTAGAGATTTAGTTGATGTTTCATAAATTTTGAAGTTTTCAGTGTGAGACATGATAATTTTTGTCTTTAAATCTGACTGATTTTATCATATAATTATTTTATATAGAACAATTTTATTAGTTTATTGTGGTTTTCACACAATATTTTGATAATATTTTGCTTTTCCCTTAAACTGTAGATGATCATATGTATATAAGTCTACCCTGAAATAAAACTGAATTATTGGGCAAAAAGTTGCAGTTAGGCAAGAAAAAAAAAAGGGAAATTAAATTAATTCCATTTCAGAAACCATATAAAAGAGAAAAGGGGGTAGGACTTTGACATTTCCCATGTCAGATTCCCATAGATTTTCATTTTAGATTGGAATGGTAAGATTTTCTTTTTTTATCTTTTCCTTTACATAAAATCAATATGACAATGAAGAATATGAAATTCAGCCTTCCATACCTGATGTTTCTCTTCCATTTCCAGAAAATATTCACTTAGTTCTGCACCAATTTGAAATACCACATTCACATATCTCTGCACAACGATTTCACTTATAGATCAGATCAAAGAAGACAGTATTATTTCCATGCCTTGATTTCTCTGTGCTCTATATAGCCCTTGCTACCCCGATATCAACCTTGTTTAGATATTGTAAAGATCACCCTTAAGAAAGTAAACAACTGGATATGTCAGGCTGAATTCACCAACCTTGGGACTCCTTGCCCTTCGAGGGGGAATGGATGGGGGATAGGGCGGATGGAGGCTGAGTAAAGACTGGGAGGGACTAGGAGGAGGGAAGGGAGTTGGAGCGGAGGTAGATATGGGAAAAAGTTAAATTATAAAAAATAAACAATTGAACAATTAAAAGAGAAAGAAAACATTAAAAAGTAGTAGTTTTCCTTCAGTGTTGAGTTTTTTGATGGAACTCATTTGAGTGAAAAAGGCAGGCTTCTCATACCATTGTCAACTTAGTAATGAGTGAAAAGGCGTTAGAGGGCATCCTAACTCAACTTTAAATACAGACAATATATCTTGGGTGGTTCGAACAAAAACAAAAGCAAAAATTCTGGATTTTCTGTTGTCTTTGATTTCAAAACAATTCTTACTCTTCAAAGGCACAAGGGGAAACACAATGAAGCTCTGAGAAAGTTCTCGGTAGAGACATAAATTATGTGTTCATTTCCATTAAGAAAGCAGCATAAGGATTTTTCATTCATGATGGTACAAGGTCCTAACCTCCCTTTTGCCCTTTCATACACATCTGCATTAACAGATCTAAAACAAATCCTCTGAAGTTATAGAATATTAACAGATGCTCTTCTGTGACTTAAATGTGTCCTTCAAAGTGACTTTTATTACTGGTCTTTACATTCCCTCCATGTAATACATGGGAAATGGTGGATGTTTGTTTATTATTGAGGTATGATGGTCTAGGAACTCATGATCCCTTTATATCTAAATGCATTTATTTAATCATTCTCCTTACTTGATTGGGTGTGTAAATGTTAAGCTTGGGTGAAGTGATGCCACTAGCAGATGGCACTGACACAGACATGTCTTGCAAACCCTGATGTACCTCATAAACTCATGAGTTATCTATAGAAAGATAGTAAATAACATATACACGATGTCTAGAATAGGCTAGACAATGACAAATGCAGATGAACTTTAACCTACTTAGGCCCCAGACATTATCTTCAGTAAGAATAACTAATTTGATCACAGTAAATAAGGGAATTTCTTTTGCAAACTTCTTGAACTATGACAATTTTATTTTATTAGATTGCTTGTTATGAGGTATGAAGAAGCATTCAGTCAGAGAAAATGAAATTCTAATAATATGCATTGCTCTGTATATTACTGGTTTGAAAATTTCAGGATCTATACTTCATTGATTTTATTTATATAATTATATATGGTACTAAGACTTAATTGATCAAATCTAAATGTGAAGGGATGATCCTGAACCAGTCCAAGAGAATGTTATTTTCAAAGTTAGTAGAATTGATATTCTACAAGGCATTTTTACTGTTACTTAAATACTTTTACATTTTGATGTACTCAGGCTTTGGCTTTAATATTAATGACATATATTTATGGGTGTGACTCAGTGGTAGAAAATTTCCCAAGAACACATGTGACTTGAGATTTATCTTCAGTAGTGGAAACCAATAACGAAATAACAAAAATATCTTCATATTGTTTATCCAAAATGGGAAATGATTGTGCCTAAAAAGTTGTTTTCTCTAGAGAAATGAGATAAAGTATAAATTTAAAAATGAGATTGTTTTCTCACTTCCACTCTAGTTATTAATGGGAAATTCTGCATATAATTGTTTCACACATCATATAGCCCATGATAATTGTTGTAGGATAATGACATCTAGTTAACATGTATTTATTTATGTTCTACATATATCTGAGACTAAATCCTCTTGAGACACCTTCAACA
The DNA here is from genome assembly GCA_033318265.1 of Phyllotis vaccarum. Taxonomy (NCBI): domain Eukaryota; kingdom Metazoa; phylum Chordata; class Mammalia; order Rodentia; family Cricetidae; genus Phyllotis; species Phyllotis vaccarum. Next base: position 91,211,627 of record JARWLC010000005.1, on the reverse strand, counting down.
TTAATAAGCAAGTTAATCTATTTTAGACCAATTACAGCCAAAAATTACTGTAGAGGAATATATGATTTAATGTTTAATGGAGTCAAAAACATTTTTGTAATATGAAGACATAGATCAGAGAGTTATGGAAGAAGTGAAACTTTGTTTTATTAGTTTTTAATATAAACAATGGGTAATCTGGTTGTTTTATTAACATAACTATTGTGAATATCTCCATGGTTTATAATATGATAACACTGATAGACTGGAAAGAATACCAGCTCAGTCAAATAGAACGGATCAAAATTCCAACACCAATCACTACTAGCTTTTGCTAAAACTGTGAATATCATTTTTGTAGAAACCATGAACAACACTAAAACTTTCATAAGTGTTTAATAATAATATTTTTACAGCATCTAGAAAAGATTTTTATTGTGTGTAGCTTGAATCTCTAGAGTGAATAATTCACAATTATCTACTATACTTAAAATGTATCTTTTTACCATAACACTATATTAAAATTACTCCCTTAATTAAAATATAGTGCTCTCATATTTGAAAAATGATGGTGATGATAAGTAGAGAAATGAATTTTAATAGCCATGTAAAGCACAATTTGTTGTAGACTATACTATCTTTTGATATAATAGTATAGAAATTTAATGTAAATATATTTTATGTTATTTATTCCATAGTCTCATACAGCATGGCACAATACTATCTACACTTAAATATATATCAATTTTAGGTTTTTGTGTGAATGTGTGTTGGTTATTTATCTTATTATAGGTATCTACCTTTGTCAATGTAAGTTTAATTAAACAAAATATGTCATTTTAACTGAATTTTATAAATGATTTATTAATAGTTTACATGTGACTAAATATTACATGAAAATGTAGAATGTCTAAATCTACCTCTTTATTACTAGGTCCTCTGTGGGAAAACACATATATTCTTCTTTAGCAGAATTATTATTCCAACATAAACTATTTTAAATAGAGTTAAAAATCAATATTAATTTGTATATAAAAATTTTTTAACAGATTATTTTAGCTGGGTGTTGGTGGCACAGGTCTTTAATCCAAGCACTCAGGGAGATAGAAGCAGGAGAATCTCTGTGAGTTCTAGGATAGTCAGAGCTACACAATGGAATCTTCTCTCAAAAAACAAACAAAGCTATCAAGATCCTGTTCTTGCTTTCTGATCAAATATTTCAAATGACTTATAAAACATTGTTACATGAGTTTCTTCTTTCTTATAAACATTTTCAGTTTTGAATGTATATGTTAAATAAACAGGCAGGATCCACTTAAAACACTCTGGCAGTTACTTGAACATAACCACAAGAGAGGCATATGACTGCTTCAACTCTCTCTTCTAGGACTTTTACATTTCAAAGGCATGTGGACATACATTAGTGAGGATATACTGAGGTGTACTTTGGGCCATCATAACCCGTACATTTCAACACTTTATCATGTATTTCATGCCTCATTTAAGTTACAGATCCTCTGGTACCAGCATTCTTTTGTGTATCTCCCACATTGTACAACTCCAGGCTAAAGAAGTTTTATTTTTTAACACTATGTTGATTTCTAAAAGGAAAGAAAGAAAAATTGAGAATTTTTATCTTGGAGTGATCTACATGAGTTCTTTAGATTTTACCTCTAAAAAAGAAGCCATGGAGTCTCTTTGATTTAACACTTACTATAAAAACTAATATGTATTGCTGAGATAGACAGAGAAAAAATAGTTTGAAATATCACAATAGTTCAAAGAAGACAGAAGTCATTTTGAAATTAAGTCCATTAGAAGAACATGCTGGAGAGTATTTTGTAGAAGCAGGATAAGGGATTGTAGGTCATTTGTAACTGGCCTTACACAAAGGAAAAACAAACTTTCTTGTCAAAAGATAATTTCCAATGTATATCACAACACCTGCCTAGGTTAAAAGTTAGGCTTTACCTCTTCAATAAAACATAAACATATGATACTAATGTAGTAGTGGTGTTTCTTTGGTCCCGGGCGGCCACAGGTCCAAGATCCACAGACTTGCCATGCCAGACTTCTTAGCCTCCCAGATTGTTGAATTTGCTTGGATCAGGAAATCAGCTATTGATCTCAAAATTCTTTGATTTTGGTTTATTGGTACAGATTTGGGGTCAATTTTGTTGTGCTGTATGTATTTTTCTATTCTTGTTTGAGGTATGATGTTCATGTAACTGATTTAAAATTGTAATGTATAATTAAGAAAGGAAGGTTAATAGTCACCTTTGATAATCAAACTTAGGTTAGTTAGGATTTTTAGGCATACAAAAATATATTTCAATTAGGTAGGTAATCTTAAAATACTTCTAAGACCTACAGAATATGGCATTTAAAATGTTTTAAGAACTTAGACTTTTCTGGACAGTGAGACAGGTCTGCTCTTGGCAGCACCAATCTTCTTCAAGAGAAAAATGGGCATCGAAGAAACTCCATATGGAGTCTACTCTCTTTGTGGCAATGGTAAACCACTGGAGAAGACCCTGTTCTTATATTGACTGCTTGACAGTATCCTGTTTAAACTGGACATGCAGGTTCCATTGGAAAGTGACCTCTGATCTTTGGCAGAACAAGCCAAGATGGTCATTCAGGTTCCTGCTTTGCAGAGAAAACTGTCAGACATTCTTCAGGACTTTAGTAGAAGCAACTGATGAACTATGCCAGAATGGGCAGAGCAGATTTCCTGCTTCACTGAAATGAAAAGAGACTCTGGGCCTGTAGGCTGAAGATGGATGCCCCAACTTTATAAAGGAACTTTGGGTGACTGTCCAGACAGATAGGTGTCATCTCTGTCAAATCTAGAATTTAGAAGTTGCTTGCACTTCTGGTTTACTTGGGTAAATATATCCTTCTGTGGTCTTTGATGTAATTGAAGATTAGATAGTTATAAGTACAGTTTTTCTTAGTCATTTAAAAGGTATATTAGATATAAAACTTTAGATTCATAAAGATAAGGGAGATGATAAGAATATTTTCTTTAACTTTGCTAAGTACAAATAGACTAGATATTATAACTGTAATTCTTGCTTGATAGCTATTTTGTTATATGTAATTTTACTATGTTAAAATTGAAACCTTCCTTTTTGATTAGACAGAAATGGGGAAGTGATGTGGGAATGCCCTTCTGTCTGCTGTGAATCTCAATCTTAAATAAAGGATCTGTTTTGGGCCATGGCAGGCACCATAGAAGAAGTAGGAGGAAGATTAAGAATAGGTAGGAAAGGAAGGGTGGAGTCAGAGGCAGACCAAGCTGAAGCTGCCCAAGGAGCAACATGTAGGAGCACAGGTGAGCCATGGGCCATGTGGCAGACAGATTAATAGAAATGGGTTGATTTAAGATGTAAGAGCAAGCTAGCAATGTGCCTGAGCCATAGGCTAAACAGCATGGACTTAATATAAGCATCTGAGTCATTTCTGGGGGCCTGAGTGGCGGGCGGCTAAGCAGTCTCAGGTGGCAGGTCTGTGGGTCTCAGACCTCTGACCGCCCAGGACCCAGAAACCTTCTATGGTGCCTGTCATGGCCCAAAACAGCTCCTTTATTTAAAGATTGAGATTCATAGCATACAGAAAGACATTCCCACATCATACTAACACCCACAAACCCCTGATAAATAGATTCTTAAGTTGTATTTACTATTTTAAATTTTTATTAATTAAATTGTTTCAGTTATTTTACATCTCAATCACAGTTTCCCCTCTTCTGTCCGTCTACCTCTTGTCCCCACCCGTACACTCATCTGCTCTTTTCAGAAAGGATAAGGCCTCCCATAGATGTCAACAAAGTGTTACATACAAAGTTGAGGTAGAACTAAGCTTTTCCCTTTTTATTAAGGCTGGTCCAGGTAGCCCAGTATGAAGAATAGGTAGCCCAAAGCCCACTCAAGCATTAGGGAAAGGCCCTTATCTTGATACTAAGAGCTCCACAAACAGGACAGCTACACACCTGTTACACATGTGGAGAGGGCCTAGGTTGGTCGCAAGCAGGCTCCTTAGCTATCAGTCCAGAGTCTGTGACTTTCTATGAGCCAAGGTAAGCTATTTCTCTAGGTTTCCTTGTGATGGCATGATCCCCCTGGTTCCCTCTCTTCAACAGGATTCCCAGACTTCAGGCCAGTACTGGGCTGTGGATATCTACATTTGCTTCCACCAGTTACTGGAAGAATGCTCTCTGATGTCAATTAGGGTAGTCACCAATCTGCTATCAGGAGATGGCCAGTTCGGCTTTCTCTTCTCTATTGCTTGAGTGAGGTTCTTAGAGTAGTTTTATTTTACAAAGTCATTAATTTTATAACGGCATTATCCTTCAAGTATAGAATGTGCTTTGACTATATTCTTCCCCAGCTAAAATTTACATCTAAAATAGGAAGAAAACCAGCTAACAATTAGAAGAGTTTGAAAATAGATATTCTAAGAAAAGAAATCAGGTGTCAAGAGGCAGAAAACGCCCATCAGGAATTTAGCCAATATGAAGAAAATATCTTAATGAGAACTGTATTTCTAATGTGGGTGTGTAGAAGATAATGACTTTCAGAAGTGATCCCCAGCCCCAAGCCTTTTCACCCTTATTTGACAACTTTACTAGCATTGGCTTGTACTGATCCTCTGAAATTCTATACTTGTCCTTATTGGAATATTGGTTTCAAAGACAATGAAAGCACTAGCAGGTAAGGAGATTTACCCATATGGATTACTAAACAACTTAATCTACCTATGGGTAGAAAGCTGCAGAGCCTTGTTCAACAGATGCCCTTTGGAGAGGATCTACCATAAACTTTGAACTAGAGTTCCTGGCTCTCTATCAATAATATTCAACTCAAAGTCTACCACTAAATGTATTACTACCTATAAAAATAATAAAAGCATATATATAGCACAGATAACATCTCACATGCCTGAAACATAGTACAGGCAGTAATCTCAACTATTCTTTGTGAGGAAATGCTGGAGAGTATTCTGTCAAATCTTGGTCCAGTGCCACCATCTTTCATGAATCATTCTTATTTAAGCCTAAGACACTGTATCTTTCTGGTGCTGGAAGATTTTGTTGGATGGTAGAGGTCACAGTCTCTTCATGGCCTGACAGCTTATCTCCATAGGTCAGCAACATGAGATTCCCTCCCTCAGGCAGAACTTTGCCTCTACCTGCCCTTATCTGGAGAATGACCCTGGGTATGGAAGACTGAACTTTATCTGAACGCTGTCTCTAAATCAGATGACTGACTGATTTTTAGCTTGAGCCCTGACATTGATTCCTACTAGAAGCCTCCATACTGCAATACTATGAACCTTATGATAGGACTTCATGCAAATTAAGATTTGTCTCAGGACTCCCCAATCCTTTATATTCCTTATACTCAAATAAAGTTGAACTGTTTCACCAAAAGCAGTCTCCCAGAGAGCTGCCTCTGTTTATGCTCATGGGCCACTTACAAAGCTTTCTATAATCATTGCTTCCTCTTTCCCTTGGCCCTGAGGACCAATAGGCTGAGAAATAAAGAGGACACCCCATACTCTGGTTAATGGTTAAAATTAGACTTGAATTTTCATTCTTTACCCCATAAATCTTAGCATGGAGGAGGGCATTTATATGCTAATAAAATCACTGAAGGCTAATTGAGAACTTGTCAACCCTGTCTTTCCTCTCCTTATGTAAATCTGTAATTGGATGATTGGGATTTATTTATTAGATAAAATATGTGGCTGTAAATCACCAAGGCTCATGGGGTCACAACAGCACAAGAATCTAACTGAACTGGTAGGATTTCTATCTTTCAGCCTCTGGAGGTTTGGTGACCTCAGTGTAAGGTTTGTTTATCCTCATTGGGTGATATACTTGTAAGGACAAATGTCATCTATTAGCTGCATTTAAAGAATCTCATATTCAAATTGTCTTGCTGGTGATTTTTGGAGTTGGATCATTATTATTTTTTATACCCCATCTAAATTAGAGAGTAGCTTAATCCTACTGGTTTCTCTTGTGATAACACTGCAAAGCATAGACACTGTCTCTGTAAGACATGTCTTAGTTGTGAAACTTCTCCAGGGACATTTTCCATGACATACATTTTCATAATGCACAGTATACACAGAAGGTTAACTTGGGGGAAAAAAAAGCCATAAAGTAGGAATTGTTCAAATGTGTGATGCTTGCCTCCATACATAGACTTAGTGCATCTGTTTCTTGAAAGCTTCAGAGAGAATTGACTTATGTTTATCAGTCAATTCATCCAAGCAATATGAAAACATGTATTGTTATTGTACAAATACTAGAGTACACAAATTGCTCTAGTCATATGAAAGTTATCCATATAGTATTTACATGAACATCATTCTGAACATCTGAATACTCAGGAGAATGGTATCTGATTAAGGAAACATGACATGTCCTCTGACTGTGAATTTAGGATTCAGCTCTTCCTGCACTGCCTACTCCCTCTGAGCCCAGAACCACTTGTGGTCCACAGTTCCACTTAAAGGTTACACCTTCACTACACCCCACATCAATTAGCTAGACAGGCTCAGAGTCCACAAAGGCCATGAGACCTTTTGACTACTCTTAACTGTTCCACTGCTGACATATACAGCACAGCAGCATTAGAATGTGCTATGAGTCATTGGTTTCTGATGCCGTTCTGAATTTTTCTTTCAATGGGATTTCAAGGAATTCATTTATAGAAATTAATTATTGATACACATATAAGACAAAACCCTTGTGCCACCATTTATGTTAAAGGAAGAGAATTATCACATAATTTTCTGAAGTAATCAGAATATCCCTAGATGAATGACAATTGCTTATCTAAGCTTTAATGGATGCCCATACTCCTAGGAATGTGCCAAGACTGCAAAGAACAAACAACCTTTTGTATGGTTCAAAGAGCACCAAAGTGTATACTCAGGCCTATCAAAACATAAGGAGTAGCCCACTGCCAGACTCTAAAATTAGATAAAAATGAGATTATTCTTTATATCTCTGGTAGGGAAGCAAGAGAGTGAGCTGTGATCATTTTTGCCTGGTAGAACTTACAATCTCTAGGCTTTTACATATTTTGCTTGGGTATTTTAATTTTATATCCTCATTTCATTGAGAAAAGCTAGAATTTTATGCAAGTATTATGTAATTTATGTACATATTTATTAATGTATCATAGCATTTCCCAAGAATTAAAAAAATATCAAGGGAATGAGAAATTCTTCACTATCTGCTGTGCTCTCAAAGTGTTCACAGTGGAGAAAGGGAAACATCATTCATTAAAAAGTGGTTTGGACAACCTAGCCCTGAGCATTTTCTGACTTCCTCTGATAGCAAGTCCTAAGAGTTTTATAAATCAATTCACACTAGAAAACATTCACATTAAATCAACCAAGACTCTTCCACAATTCATAACTCAATTTTAATCGAACTAGACTTGGAATGATTAAACTGTTTCGATAAGATGAAACATTCTTTGGAGAGAAATTGGCCTTATCTTTTAATATTCTAAAGGAAACTTCCTTTGACTCATTCCTAGAAAAAATTATAATAATTTTAATGAAGCATGTAGGCACATATACAAAAATATTTGTCACAGCTTATATTATAAAAATTGAAATTGTATGTTGTAGCTAATGCTGAAGTTTTGAAAGCCCTAACAAAACAATCTTCCATTCATTTAATACATTTACTAACTCCAGTTAAGCCACATATATCAGGATTTAGTTAAAAAATCAATCTGTGTTCTCAATTCTTTTATTTTCATCTTCCACAAGTATAAAATTATGGTGCACATTCAGGACTTCAAACAATGCTGTCTTATTAGTTGAGGAAATGATGGTTTCATAATCATTGGCTGAAAAACAACAATGAAAGAAGGAAAATAGAAAATTTGGCTTATCTTTGTACAATCACAACAAAAGAGTTTCTCCAAGTCCTTAGAGTTGGTGAAAAAGACAACAGCCTACCCAACAAGAGAAACGATATATCTATCTCAGTCTCTTTTTCTCTATCTCTGTCTCTCTGTCTATGTTTCCCCCCCACCCACCCCTCTGTGTGTGTGTGTGTTTGTGTGAGTGTGAGTTGTGACTTAGTATCTTAGGTTTTAAGCTCTAGATATTTCCTTCAAATATTTTACAGTAAGTTGTAATGGTTGATTCTCTATGTCAATTTGACTGGAACATAAAGTACATATATATTTTGATACCATTATCTAAAAAATATCCATAAGGCTGTTGTGAAATGAGTATCTCATTTTCTAAATTTATCATATCAGATTGTTCTCTGCAATTGCTGATGGGCTTCATCCAGCAGTCTTGGAAGGGCTAAAATTAAAACAAAACAAAATGTGTTGTCAGTACAAGCCTGTCATCCAGATGAGATAGTCTTTCCTGTTCTTCCCACTGGAGAACAGGCTCTCCTGGTGCTCAGGCCTTTGCACTAAATGTAAATATCCCGATGACTAACTCTTCTTATTTTTTAACTCAAAGACTGCAGGTCTTGAATCTTCTCAATCTCTATAGGAATGTACACCTATTCCTTAGTTGCATCTCTTATAAGTAAAATAATTCTTTCTCTGGAGAGCCTAGACTTAACAAACCTCTAAGCCACTGCCTTGTATATTGTAACTCAGTAATGTAGAGACTGAATCCTAGACATTAAATTTCTATCTATTTAGTGAAAATATATGCAATTGAAGAGAAGTTACTGAAATGATATAATTAGGATCACCAAAATGACAAAGATGATGCCACCATGAATTGAAGACTAGTTATTTTCAGGAAATCTAGAAAGATGGAATATATAGAAAGATTTCCTTTTCTTTTTAAAAACACTTTATTATGGGTCATGACCTAACTAAGTAATCATTAACTTCTAGTGGAATGACTCCACAAAGATAAGAGGTTGATCTCTAAGTGAAAGTCCATATTCTCTAATCTGTATCCAAGGTAATTTAATTACTATAATTAGGTGATTTAGTAGCAGTGCTTAGTTTAAATAAAAGTGTAAATGTGACTAAGTTATAATTTCAAGGCTAGACTTAGGTTAAGTTAGATTTTTTACTTAATGACTTTAACAATTTAAGAGGGTTGGTAGATTGATTTTGTCTATGTAGCAGGCTTATCACTCTCAAAAGCAATTGTAAAAATAGTTAATCAATAAAAGAACTGTTTTTTTCTCTCTTGGTTATCTGCATGTATTCTATGCTCCTTTCCTTGATCATTAAGCTTCAAAGAAGGAAGAAGCTTCAGCCTTTAATAGAGTAAAGTAAACCATTGTATATTGATGAAGGCTGGAGTCAACTGATATATATGTGATTATTTGCCCACGACTGAGAAACAAACTTTGACATGGTGACTTATGCCTTTAATTTCAACAAACGAAAATTGAAGAAAAGAGGATCAGTAGTTCAAGGCCATCCTGGAATAAATAACAAAACCCTGTCACAAAAAATGAAGCAGTCCAAGTTATTCTCAAAACAATATAGACATTCTTCTCACTTGACTCAGAGATTGCAGGTTAATTCCTACTTCTAAATATACTATATACTTTGGACACAGGACTCAGTAGATGGAAATTGACTTACTTGAAAGCTTCCTTCCTGCAGTTTAGCTTACACAGTATCAGAAGGGCTATGCAAGCTTCCAAAAGATCAAAGCAATCAACCATCTTACACAGCCATGATACCTATGAACCACAGTGACAAGAATGGTAAGATCTCCTGAAGGTGCAATAGTGGCATGTATAATGTACAGGCATCTAAGTGTCCCAGAAACCTGACTAGCCTCAGCCAGTGCAAACTGATGATAACTAGTGCCTTAAAAATGTGTTCCTAAATACTTACACATAAATTAACCTGGTGCCTGAACTCCATGGTCGGGGGTAGTTGATGATGGTTGAGTCTGGATACAACATCCCTCAACCAGAAAGAGAGTGTGCCTTCAGCCACAGATACCAGCAAATCAAATTCCTGATCTTGGGGATTTCTGCCTTAACAGCCGTATCTTCAACACAATGACTGTACCTAAAATTCAGAAAAACCAAGGAATAGGTAACAGGAAGATTTTAAGAGCCAGAAGATCAGGAAGTCTCCTGTGAGACTTTATCTGCTAGAAAAGACTGGGAAGCTATCCTCTTGGTTCCTTAACAATATGATTTCCTAAACAAGATCTGAGCAATGGTAGTGCCAATTGACAAGATAACACAGAAGAACATCTCAAAAGACCACACCATTAAACAAAGAACTGCAGGCAACTAATAGCCACTCAGAAAGGATGGATCTTTTCTGTGAAAAAGCCCCCTGATTGGTTTTCCAATAAAAGTTAGTCAGCTTTGGAATCATATAAACAAAGTAATATTAATCAGACCCACCAGGGGATAAAAGATACTTTGTTAGATGGATACATAGATAAAGAGCTAGATGGATGGATAGATAGATAAGAGAGAGACATACATATACCGATGAGAAAATGAGGCCATGAATTTGAGGAGTGAAAGAATGTGAGCAGAGTTGGAGGGAGAGATACAGGATGGTTAAAGGAAAGAAAGAGAAGGGGAGAAAAATCTAATTATATTTAATTAAAATTTTAAAAAGCAGAGAGAAAGATGATGAAAAACTACCTGTCAAACATGGAAGAGAGAATAAATGAAAAGGAGGAAGGAGAAAGAATGGAAAGGGAGAGAGAAGAGAGGAAGGGAAGAAAGGAAGTAACTTGTTAAATTAGGGAATACACAGGCTTCAAATTAAAACTCACTAGTTGAAATTTTTTCTTCTAAACTACTTAGTATGAACATTAATAGGTAAGAAAAATTTTCAAACCATCTCTTTTTATTTAAGAATTTTAAAAATTCATCTCACACACCAACCACTTGTACCCTCCTTTCTCTCTTTCTGCCCCAAGCCTCCACCTGCCTCACCCATCTCTTCCTCCAGAAGGGTAAGGTCTCCCATGGGGAGTTATCAAAGTTTGGAACACTCAGTTGAAGTGGGACCAAGCCCTGCCTTCCTGCATAAAGGTTGAGCAAGGCTTTCCACAGAAGGTAAAGTGTTCCTTAAAGCCAGCTCATTTACCAGAGATAAATCCTGATCCCAATGCTTGAGCCCCTCAAACAGTCCAACTATACAACTGTCTTTTTATGCAGAGGGCCTGGTCCAGACCTATGCAGACTCCAGAGCTGTTGGATGAAAGTTAAGGAATTTCCATAAGCTTGGTTCAGCTTTCTCTCTGTAGATTTCCTTATCACGATCTTGAGCATCCATGCTCATATAATCCTTCTTCCCTTTCTTTAACTGGACTCTTGGAGCATGGCCTGGTGCTTGGCTGTAGAACTCTGTATCTGCTTCCATAAATTACTGCATGAAGACTCTGTGATGACAGTTAGAAAAAGATATCTTGATAGAGGGAGCCATTATGGGGTTATGGAGAAACTTGGTGCTAGGGAGATTCTCAGGAATTCACAAGGATGACCTCAGCTTAGACTACAAACAATAGTGGAGAGGGCATCTGAGCTGGCCTACCCCTGTTACCAAATTGGAGAATATCAAGCAATCTCTTGGATGGACAATTATAAGATGAAAAATAAAGTTTTGTATTCCATCAATTGTTTTTTCACGTTTAATTTTAATTAAGAGTTTCCTTTTTATGTTTCTCTGTTTCTGTCTTTGTCTGTCTGTCTGTCTGTCTGCCTGTCTCTCTCTCTCTCTCTCTCTCTCTCTCTCTCTCACACACACACACACACACACACACACACACAGACACACATTTCTTAGCCTATCGGGTCCTGAGAAGAAACAATTGCCAAGGTTATAGACTCCTTCTTCCTCTTAGTGGTATCTCAGCTCTCAGCTCCCCAGTTCCTGCATGTAGCTACTTCTCCAGCATTACAGTATCACAGAAGACCATTATCTCAGTTTGCGAATGTAGTAAATTTTATTGGGTTGAAGCTTGTTCGGTTTTTTGGGCTGTGGGGCTTGACCTCTTGGAGTTTTGTTGTTGTACTGGGTTACTGTTTTTTGGTTTATTAAGAAAGAAAGTAAAGTTGGTGGGTAGAGAGAGGGAAGGGATCTGAAAGGACTTGGTGGAAGAAAAGATAATTATAAAAATATATTTCACCTAAAAGTTGTTTTAAATAATAAAATATAATAAGAAATGGAGTTGAAATTATAAAATCAATTTGCAATTGATAACTTCTGAGAGAAAAACAAAACAAAACAGTATTCTCTTCAATGAGGTGGCATTGGATGTATCTGCCACATTCCAGGCAGGCCTCATGCTCAGAAATAGTTAATCAACACAAAATAGAGTCGATGATTGTGTGTGTGTGTGTGTGTGTGTGTGTGTGTGTGTGTGTGTACGCACGCGCGCGCGCATGCACATTTATTTTTTGCTCTGTTTTGTTTGGGTTTTAAAGAGAAAGAAAAAACATAAAATTGGGTGTGAGAAATGACAGGGAGATATATATCATATGAGAAAAGTAAAGTTATTGGAAAAGAAAATAAATCTTAAAAAGAGAAAGATATGCAAGGCCTGATGTCAAAACACAATGCCAAAAACCAAGTTACTTTGTTCCTGCTAAAGGTCACTGAATATATAAAAATGGAGTCCAATGAGAATCCAGACAAATTTTTTATAATGAAGAATGAAAAAGGGAAACAAATCTATAAATGATAATTGCAATGTTTCAATTCAAATCTAATTGTTAAATAAAAACTCACAAATCAAATGCATCATGCTAAAGACAGACTTTTGGGGCTCAAGGCAAAGGTAGAAGAGTTGGATCACTTAGTGCAATTTTATTTAACTTTTACAGTGTATGACTGGAACTTATAAGATCCTTGAACAACATGAAAAACACAAGCCTTGTAATTATAGATAAGAAAGAGTTTTATGCCAAAGGCAAAGAAAATACGGTTTGGCATACAAAAGGCTTCATAAGACATACCACACCTACCCTCCTTCTAAAAGGAGCACATCTTAAAGCAAATCTACTAAAATCAGGGACAACTTAAGGCTGTTCATTTTCTTCAGTGACCCTCATTCGTATTGTTTCCTATTATTTATACCAAAAAATCTTTTACCATGGTCCCATTTAATCATTTGCAAATGTTGAAGACAATCTTATCCTGAAATTATGAATTAGGAAGCAACTTGTCCTCTACTTACTAAGTGTTTCCCCCATGTAATAGTCTTCCTTTTAATCCCTTCCACATAAAAATATTTTCTTCATGATCAGAAGATTAGCAATACAGTCTGAAGAGGAAAGGATGCATGGCTCAAAAAAAATCTTACGGTCCTTTAGAAGTCTGTACAATGATAATCTCTTAAGGCTCACAAATATTTTGAGTGGCTACTAAATTTATACATGCTGTGTGTTGTAGGAATAAGTTTCTGGCCTGTGTGGTCTGTGGTTCAGACCAACAGACTCACAGTTCCACAGAAACACAAAGACACTTATATTAATTTTATGCTAATCAGTCTATAGTTCTGGCATATAACTTGCTAACTCTTTACTCGTAAACTAACCCATGATTCTTGTTCAGCCATGTGGCTCAGTAAATTTTCTCAGAGCAGCATTTCAACTTCTTTCCTCTGCATCTGCTAGAGTCTCATCATTCTATCTCTATAGCTTCTCTCTGACTTTTCTGCTGTGCTCTTTTATTCCCAGAGTTTTCTTAGTCTGATAGCCCTGCCCACATTTTCTGTCTGTCTTTGGCAAATCAGAATTTGTATTAAACCAGTAGGCAAGACAATTACTTATATGGTCCCATTATAGTGTGATTAAGTGTCTACTAAGTGTGAGTTGTCATCAGAAAATAAGCGGCAATGAAACTCTGTGATGCTACAGTGCATGACGGAACTCTCTTTGGATAGTTCTGGATCTAGACAATTACCAAATTTACTTTACAATTATGTCCTCTCTTAGCTCTTCTCGTAGACTAGAACCAATGGATTTTGTTTATTTTTTAAATAAAAAATTATTTAATTAAATCTTTACAGCCTGATTATCTTTTCTCCTACCTTCTTTCCCCCCTCTCCCAAAACTACTCCACCCCTCTTTTCTCTTCAGAAAAGGGAAGAACTCCTTTGTACATCAGCCAGTCATGGTATATCAGATTCTTTAAAGGTAGATGAGGAACACAGTAAGAGAAGAGGGTCCCCCAAAATTAGGTGACAGTGTAAGAGATAGCCTCTGTTCCATTTTTAGGAGTCCTGTAAGAAGACCAAGCTACACAACTGAATCATATGTGCAGAGGGCCTAGATCAGTCTCATGAAAACTCTGGTTAGCAATTTAGTCTCTGTGAGGCCCTATGAACCCAAATTAGTAAATGTTGTGCATTTTCTTTTGGTGTCCATGAACCCTATGGCTTCCATAATCCTTTCTCACCCTGTTCCATAAAATTCTCTGAGGGGTGCCTAATGTCTGGCTGTGTATCACTACATCTATTTCCATCAATTGTTGTGTGAAGCCACTCTTATGACAATTGGATTAGCAGAACTGCAGAATACCATTCAGAATCATTTCATAGACTTTTTTTTTTTTTTTTTGTTAATTGCCAATCAGTATTTGGATCTATCTGAAGTCTCTGGGCTGTCCATCCTCTGGGTCTTCGCTCTCCAAGTAATGGCAGATGTGGACCTCCCTGGCTCAAAATTAAACAGTCATTGGATGGCCACTGAATGGCATAATTTTTGCACTACCCTTGTACAAGAATACTTTGTATGCAGGACAAATTGTAGGTCAAAAGCTTAGTGGCTTTGTTGGGGTTCCAATACCTTCACTGGAAGTCTTGCCTAGTTACAGGAGGTTATCCAAGCTTTATATCCCCCACTGTTTGGTAAAGGCATGTTTTGTTCTCTAGAATAAATAAGAATTTTTATGTTTTATGTTCTATCAGATGTGTTTGGAACAATATATATGCATATATATAATTTATATACATATTATATATATATAATCATGTCTCAATACATGTTAATACTGAGCAGTGATTATTACTATGAATACTAATACTATTGTCTGAGACAAGTTCTCATGTATCCCACATTGCCTCTGACTCATTTGAGGATGAGATATTATGTTAAACTAATGATCCTTCTTCCTCTGCCTCCAAGGTACTAGAATTACAGATATCAGTTGCCATACATGCTTACGTGGTACTGTCATGGAGGAACCAGGAACTAATACATTCTAGGCAAGTGTACTATAACTTAGCCCTATCACCAGTTGGGTAAAAATGCTAATAGTTCAAGATGGCTATACAGCCTTTCTAAATATGAGCACGTTAATGTTTTCTGAGCAATGTAGACATCTCATCAACAAAATGATCAGCATCTCCACGTTTTATGTGTTTGGTTGTTGCTGATGTTCTGTTTTAATCTTATACTTTGTTCGTGGTATGAAAAGGGTTGTTTCTGCAGAATTGCAATTCTTAACGTGGGATGCATACTTGTCTCGCTTACTTTAGATAATTAGAAGGAAAAAATCAATACATTTCAAACCCTAAATATAATCACTTAATGTACTTATCCTTTAATTCATTATAGCCATTAAATTTACTTAGCATGCATTATATTTCACTTATATAGAGTCACTTAATATATTTAGCTTGTAATTTATTTTGTATTTTTAAATAATTAAACACCAGAAAAACAAATAAAATGCTTTCAAAGTGTATACATCATTTTACAACCTGATTTTGTGCATAACAACAATTGTAAGTACTTTCAGAAAATACATTTCCACAGTGTACTTTTTAGTGGAAATTTTTCATTTTGTGATATGCAATATGGTTTACTTATTAAATTTCTTTCTTTAGATTATGCTAATTTATTTAAAAGCTCAGATATTTAGAAACATTCTTATAAATAGTGATTTTTCACATGTATCATGAGGATCAACCCGAAGGTAATCAATTAATAATTGTATGAGCATTATAAAGGTAAAATTTTTGATTCACATTTCCCTGACTTCTTGAGGAGTTTTTAAATATGTAACCTTCCAGTTCAATAGTTAATATATTGCAATTAGGTGAAACTGGCTAATGTTCTATTTTTATCTTTGATGACTGGTTAAGGTAAAATATTTATTAAATTCAAGTATTTTACTATTTAATGACCCTTTACATGCCCATATTTAATTTGCATTTATAGTTTTATTGTTTTTATTTTGGAGAGAGGGGAGCATTTGAGTAGCTCTTATTTCTTTAAGGCTGAATCTCATATAACCGAGAGGGTATTTAAACTTTGTATGTAGCTGAAGCTAGTATTGACTTCTTGATCCTAGTGCCTTTCCTCCCATGTGTTGGGATTACATCAGTGAGCTACTACACTGATCTTAATTTGTATCTTTTTCAGAACTATTAACTATACCTTTGCTGCTTTTTCTACTTAATAAAAATAGTTTCTTCATATGGTACTTCAAGACTTTGCCTTACATGGTGGAGATCATGTTACAATTGAGTGTTTACTTGTTATTTTACTCTCCATGATATTTTTGTATTATGTCATTGTTTTTATCTAAAGTGGTATAAATGTGATCATAAATGAGGAAACTCTTTTTAAAAGCATGATGGAAACCTCTGCCTTCAGAATGTCCACTCAACTCCTTTCTTTGCAGTACCAGCCTAAGTCTGAAGGAACACTTCATTCCTTATTTATAGATTTTAAGAGTGACTGCTCATGTCTGTTGAATAACAGTTCTAGTCACAGTTTAACTTTCCTTCAAATTTCCCTTAAAGAGTGATAGCTACATTACTGTTTATGTCTCCTTTTTACTGAACTTTGTTCTTTTAATAAATAACCTTTTCTTTTTTTTACTTCTACTTATTTTTCACCAATGTTATTCAGGAACTCTGCTCCCTTCAAGGTAAGAAGAAACTATTTGCAATGTCAAGCTTTTATCAAATTTTCACTCATATTTTTATCTTCTACCTTCTGTTCGATATTTTCTTACCTTAAAATTTATCAAAGCCATAAACATACCTCTGTCCTCTTATCTTGCACTGTACCATCATGCTCCCATAAAAGCCAATGAGCAGTGTCTGCCCTTTTTCTGTGGGAAGGCAGGCAGTACATCTATACACGTTATTTTCTCAGACTTGTGTAAGGTGTTGTTTCCTTTGCCCTGGTAACAAAGGCAGAGAGCTTTTACTATCAAGGACATAAATGCACAAGTTCAAAGGCCATCATACATTTTAGCAGGACTACTTTTGCATCGTCATTTACATATATTTTTATAATTCCCAATATTTAAAACCTTCCCCTAGTTACAATCCCCTAGATTTTAGAACATTTTGCTAATTTACCTTCTTGATAATTACATATCCCACAGGTAATCAGTTCATTCTTTTCTTTCTTTATTATTAATTAATTCTTTTCATTCATTCTATATTCTTATTATAGTTTTTCTTTTCTCTTTTTCTCCAATTCCCTCCTCTCCTTGAATCTCCCCTCCATCAGTTCCTTCCTCTTCATCAGTTCTGAAGGGAACAAGCCTCACAAGGGCATCACCAAAGCATGGTACATCAAGCTGAGGCAGGACCAAGATACTCTCCATGTACCATGGCTGGAATAGGCGAAACAACATGGAAAATAGGTTCCTAATAACCAGATAAAATACCAGAGAGAGGTCCATTTCCCACTGCTAGGAGATCCACAAACAAACCAAGCCACACAAATGACACATGCATGCAGAAGGCCTATGTAAGTCCCATGAAGGCTCCCTAGCTATTGTTAAAAGTCCTCAAGCTCCCAGGAGCTCAGGTCAATTGTCTCTGTGGGATCCCCTGCCATGACCTTGACCCTCTGGCACATACAATCTCTTCTCCCCTCTCCCCCTTTTTTAAATAGGACTCCTATAACTTGGTCCACTGCTTAGCTGTGGATCTCTGAATCTGCTTCTATCAGTAACTGGATGAAGGCTCTGATGATAATTAGGGTAGTCACCAATCTGATTTCAGGAGATGAGCAGTTCAGGCACCCCCCCCCCCATTGCTAGGAGTTTTGGCTGAGGTCATCTTTATGGATTCCTACAAGATCCTCTAGCACCAGGTTTATCTCTGACATTGAAATTCTGTCCCCATCAAGACATCTCTTTTATTACTTTCTCCTTCAGTCCCAGGGAAATCCATGTTTTCCTCTTAGGACCTTCCTTGTTACCTAGCCTCTCTGGAGCTATGGATTGTCACCTGGTTATCATTTGGTTTATATCTATTATCCATTTACGAGTGAGTGCAAACTTTGTGTTTCTGGTTCTGGCTTATCTCAATCATGATGATTTTCTAGTACCATCCATTTGCCTTCAAATATAATGATTTTTTTTAGCTGAGTAATACTTCATTGTGTAAATTACTACATATTCTCTATGCATTCTTTAGTTGAGGGGTATCTAAGTTGTATTCAGTTGCTTGCTGCTACAAATAATGCTGCTATGAATATAGTGGATCATTTGACCTTCTTATCTGACTGAGCAACCTTTGAGTATATTCCCATGAGTGATGTAATGTTAATTGGTCTTGAGACAGATTGATTCCCAATTTTCTGGGAGTAGCCATACTGATTTTTAAAGTGGCTGTACAAGTTTGCACTTCCACCAGCAATGGAGCAGTGTTCTCCTTACTCAACATCCTCTTACTAAGCTGCACTCAGTGTTTTGGGTCTTAGCCATTCTGATAAGCATTTGATGGTATCTCAGAGACATTTTGATTTGCATTTACCTGATGACTAATGATGTTGAACAATTCCTTAAATGTCTTCTTACTATTTGAGCTTCTTCTGTTTAGAATTCTCTATTTATATCTGTACTCCACTTCCTAATTGGATTACTTGATATTTTAATGGTTAGATATTCAAGTTCTTTCTGTGTTTAGAGATAAGAGAAAAACACATTTGACAATAGCCATAAATAATATAAAATATGTTGAGGTAATGCTACCCAAACAAGTGAACATCCAATATTACAAGAATGTTGAGTCTTTTATGAAATAATTGGAAAAGATATCAGAAAATATAAAGATCTTCCATGATCATGGATTGGTAAGATTAACATAGTAAAAATGATAATCTTACAAACAACAATATACTGTTTCAATCTAATTTCTATTGAAACCATCACAAATCTTCACAGACCTTGAAAGAACAATACTCAACTTCATATGGAAAAACAAAATCTCAGGACAGCTAAAACAATCCTATGCAATTAAGAAAATTCTGGAAGTATCACTATCCCTGACTTTAAGCTCTACTGTTGAACTATAGTAAAAAAAAAAAAAAAACAGCATGGTATTGCCATAAAAACAGACAGGTAAATTAAGGAAATTGAATCACAACTCTAAGGTAAATTAACACTTGTATGAACACCTGATTTTTGACAAAGAAGCCAAAATTATACAATGAAAAAAAAATCCTCAGCAAATTGTTCTGGCACGTAGAAGAATGCAAATAGATCTATAGCTAATTCCCTGCACAAAGCTCAAGTCCAAGCTTAACATAAATCCAGTTATACTGAGCCTGATAGAAGAAAAAGTGGGAAGTAACTTTGAATGATTTGGCACAGGAGACTACTTTCTGAATACAGCACTAGTCTCAAAGATACTGAGATAGACAATTAATAAATAGGACCTAAAGAAACTGAGAAGCTTCTGTAAGGCAAAGGACACAGTCAATAAGACAAAATGGCAGCCTACAGAATGAGAAAAGATCTTCACCAACCCCACATCTGATAGGAAATTAAATCACTCTTTATTTCTGTAGAATGGCCTCTCACGTTTCCTATGATTGAAACTGATTACTTCCTAAGCCTGTTCCAGCACAGTTTCATAAGAGTTTCCCTTGATTCTCTTCTCTCTGAAACCATGGCCATGCTGTCCCAAAAAATGTAACATTCCTTTTGAAAATCCTTTCCCTTCTATCTTTGTTTATTCTATCTGCTATAATTATTGCTGCTTATATAATAGTTGTAAAACACGCACTATAAAGAAAGGCTACCCTACTTGCTGATTTATGACAATAGGCAATTTTCTATGTACTTATTTATTAATGGTTTGTATAATATGAGGGTTTTACTTCCTCAGCATATCTTCATAGTATTGTAGTAGGAATTAAACACATTAACATTTGCAATTTACCTAGATATTTGAACTTAGCATTATAGTTCACATAATATTCAATTCCCAAAAAGTAAAACTTTGATTTATTTCATAACCTTCTAAATTGATAGTGACTAAGTTTTTTTTATGATATATCAATTCCTCCAGAATCATGAGATGTAAATGTGACTTTAGTGAAAATTTGTCAGCAGAAGATATGATTTAGTAGGAAAGACTACTTGCTTTGTAAACATGGGAAACTGTCTTTGAATCATTAGTACCACATAAAATAATGGGTGTAGTTTCTCATGCTTATAACCAAAGTGTTGGGAGTCAGAAATTCTAATGGTAGCTCAGGTTCAGTGAACTCTGACTTGTAGAAATAATGAGCAAAGTGAGAGAGGGAGACCTGTCACTTTTCTGAGATAGCCCACAATTACCCACACAGGCACTGATCTGCCACAGGTAACACTTATACAAGCCCAGGTAGACATATTTCCACACACATGTGCACACACAGAAATTCACAGAAGTATCCCACTACATAGAAACATAACATTCTATTTTTATAAAATAGTCTCTGCATCATGACAATTATATTAAAGAGCCAGGGAATATGCTTGGGTGTTTATGTATGAGTTTGAGGGTATATGTGCATGAGTGTCTTCATGTGCTGTGGTCTCCTCAGTTCTTATTCCTTATGAGATGTCCACCTTGCTCTTAAGACTTGTTCTCTTAAGAGTACCTGAGATTTCCAATTAGGTTAGGCTGAGTATTGAATCCCAAACATCTGCTTGTTTATGTTTCCTTAGCTCTGGAATCACAAGTGTATACTCATGCCAAGCTTATTGTGTGGGGGTTGGAGGTTGAATTCAGATTTTTATATGTAGCAAATATTTTATTAGCTAGATACATTACCAAGCCAAAAAACTTCTCTCCAATCAAATAGGCTCATGAAAACTTTACAAATATTCTTCCTATTTTCTTAAGTAAATATTTTTCTGACATAGTTAACAAATTGCTACAAATCAGCTGCAATAGTAAGTTTACTAATTATGTATGATCATGTTGAAGCATGTTGTTAGCATGTTTGTACAATATACACATTTTTCATATTTATGCAATTAAGTTTAAGTAACTATTTTAAAGGTCTATATTTATAGATTTTAATTTTAGTTATATTTTTAGTGAAAATTAGGTGGTGTATAATCTATTCAGATAAATTACCTCAAACAAAATTACCTCAAACTTACCTTCTTAAACACACATGTCTTATCTTATGTAATTTATGTAGATCTAGAATATAGATGACATTACAAGTTGATTCTGGGACAGCACCATTTACAAGTTTATTGTCAGTTCTGAAGTGGATCTTGTTTCTTCTCAGGATACTTTAAGTTGGAACAGCAGGTTACAAGGGCAAGCTATTATCTCTTATCAGTTTTCTGTGACTCCCTAGCAGGGAACCAGGGTTTTCTTTGACAAATAATAAGTCTTTCCATAGAAATTTTTAGAAGATAATAGATTACTTAACTCTGAATTATGTGTGAGAACAAGAGATAAGAAATACAAACATAGTAAGAATAGAGAGAGAGAGAGAGAGAGAGAGAGAGAGAGAGAGAGAGAGAGAGAGAAACTGAAAGATTTAAAGAGAAGGAACATTTCCCCCCAAAACTTAAGTTTTCCTTCTTCACCTAGTCTCAGGAACTGACCTCAGCACCAGTTATCACACATAAATGCCTTCAGTGCACCATGGAAAGGGACTATAAAGTTATATATGACACAACACGGCATTGTTGAAAGTGGAGGCTAGATACTCTCCTCTGTTACTATGATCTCACACCTCAAAAATCAAAAAAATAACATTTCCTTTTATACTTTCTACATACTATCTTTCCATTCTTCTTTGGCATTTATTTAAATATAATTTATACTTTTCAACATTTTAAAAACTCATTCTACGTGAATATTTTTTAGGTGTCCACCTATTCATTTTCTCTAAAGTCTAACAAACTTTTAAAATTTTCATACCACACAGAAACATTTAGATTTTCTAGAGAGCTTTGCCATTATTGAAGATGCTCATGCACTTTATTATATCCATTAGCCACATCAGTCATGCTTATGTCTCAGCAATCACTGTCAGAGAACATACTTCACTCTGCCCTTTTTCTTGATGGGATCTCCCCATTTGTATTATATACATCAATTCTTCAGTATTCAATAAAATCTATTCTACTTATTTTGTCTTATGCAGAATTTTATTTATTTACTATAAGTTTAATTTTAGTTTAATTATGATCTATATGTTTACTTTATAATGCAACATTCCATTAACATTTCCTCTCAATCTACTACAACCTTGAAATGAGGTGGGGCAATTGCACATGCACATGCCTCTAGATGAGAGGTAGAAGCTGAGTTCCCTCCTCAGTCACTTCATCATATATTGTGAAGTGGGTTCTTGCATTGAAGATGGACCTCTTAGATCTTCTAGAGTGGCAGGTCAGAAGCCCAAGAAATTATTTTCTGCATTCCCAGGGCTGAGGTCACAGTTGTACTATATGGAGTCAAGCTTGTTAATGCCCTTCTGGGTACATGAACATAGGTCCTTCTTATGTAGATAGCACTTTACCAAATGAACCATGTACCCAACTCAGTACTGTAACTTAGTGACTTTAAATGAAAGATGGACCAATTTTTACATATTTCTTTGGAAAAAAGTTTTTTTCTTAATTATTCTGTCAAATTTTAAGAACATAGTTTAAGCTGTATTTTCTGTATAATGAGTCATCAGTATAATGTCTTTTCCTATTTTTCTGGAGTTTCCATAACAGTCTCGATATAGGCTCCAAACTCAGTTTTCTTTTGTACTGTGGTAAACGATGATAGGAAAGAGATTATTTTCCCAAAGTTCTTTTTTATTTTTAATTGAAAACAGAATGCTTATCACATGCTGCCAAATCACACCTCCAAACTCATACCATTTCATCAACTGTATCTGAAAATTATCATTATTCTTTAGCTGCGGTAACTGTCCTTAATTGCATTTCAATGTCAAGCTTGTCTTTCAGTATTTCAAGCAGAATTCTGATTTGGACAGACATTTCTGTCTTCAAGAATGGCCTTCCCCAAAGATGTATATACTCCCACCTGGATATAAAATTCAGATATATGTAAAGCCTGATAAAATATAGTAGATGTAGTGGAAACTTTGTAAATTGTGATTTTAAGAAGAAACTATGGCCATATCTGATGAAGATGCCATGAAAGAAAATCAGTGTGAAATCTTAGGAAATCTTTCCTCAGTCCTGAAGCAGATAAACAAGACGCTGCCAGGTTTGTATGTGACCCTATAACTGCTGGCTCTAGCTTGCCTTGACAGGAAAAGTATACACAAACTGTTAGCACTAGGAAAAGCATAAAGAACCAGGATCTCGGCAACTGAATTCAGCTGTACAATTAGCCACCCTTAGAGCACTCCTTTTTCAGGAATTCTTGTTTTCTGATAAATACTTACTGAATTTTAATGCTATTTTTAAATATGTTGTACCATGTCCACAAAGCAAATTGTCTCATAAACCCAGAGTCCTTATCATATACTATAAATGATTCCATAATACATGGTGTCATTGTTAGAATATAAACCCAGAGTTTGGTGAATTTTATTTATTGGAGTAATTGTACTGTCCTACTGTTCTCACATATATAGTCTAAGACTATTCTTATGATTTCTTGCAGAAAATGCAAAACTGGGATAAGGAATAAAATATTTATTTAAAGACACAGGAAATTGTGTGGCTGATGGAAATGCCATTCTAGATGTGTGGTCTGAATCAGGAAGTTGTTGGCTATGCTACATACACTGTCTGTCACCACAGTTTGTTACCGGGACATATTTCTATGCAAATGTCTCACCTGAGAAATAGCCATCAATAAGATATTCCCCAAGTAGTCAGAACTAACTCTCCCTCGTAAATGGATATCTCTTTAATTGTTCTGTATATGCTGAACAGAACCACCGGGACCTCTAAGAGTTCTCGGGGAGCAAGCTAACAGATGAACAGCTGGAAGACAGTGCAACTGGGTTAGCTGAACAGCAGGCTGGAGAACAGGAGGGCCAGAGCTGCAAACCCCATTTCCCACTGCTGAGGAGAAGTAACCTTGAACAGATTCCTGTGTTGGGTCTGTCTCTGTCTCAGCAGAACGACAGGAAAACCGGTGGCTGTGCTTTGTGTGCATTTAATTTATTTATTTTATATATCTTAAAACTGTTGCCAAGGAAATTTCTTTCCTTAGGACCTTAAATATATCTTCCTATGGTAGAAGTTTTGTGACATTTTATCATAATGCAATGAATGATAACTGGGCTCTTTCATCCAAGACATCACAATGTCATTTCCAAAGCAACTAAAACTCTCAAAGTCACAACTTTATTTGTAATTTAACTTCAGAAATAGTGAACTGAGACTATGTAGGAAAATTAGTGAACCCCTAACTTAAGGCCAATTTCCCATTTAGATTGTAAAGTAAATGCTTGTAGATTAAACAAACGTCTCAGTAGAAATTAAAGTAGGACTAGCACTCAGTGGTGTGACTTGTTTTAAGACGAGTTTCAGAGAACCAAATGTGAAGAAATTGTCCTTTCTGAGGAATGGGGTATGGAGAGCTTGTCTTCCCACCTCTGGCACAGGCAGTTGGCAGTGATTGAGGTGCTTTACCAAGGAGAAAAGATAAATAAACTCCCTGCCTCTAATAAATCAGTGCTTTCATAGTGTCTTGTGGGTTTTGCTTATCTGTTTCTCTTTTTTGTGATAGATATACCAAAATATTTTCTAATTCAGAGTGGAAACTAATGAGACTGAAATTTGGAGCTTAGGCATTTACATGTGTGTAATCAACTACACATTATTCAAGTGTTCCTTGTGCTTTTCCTTGTGTCTGTGAAATGAAAGTGATGGTGAGTGCATATCTAAGGATCCAGGGAGCACAGTGGCGAAGAGGACAGTGTTTGGAGATGGTTTGTCTAGGCTAAAATTCTCTTGCTACCACTTACAAAATATGTGATTTCAAAGGGTTACTTCTGCTTTCTGTTCCTATGTGTTAGGGTCTGAATCTGTTACCCCTCATAGTTTCATGCTTGAAATCATTGTGGCAGGAGACCCTACCTTTGGGAAGTGACCAAGTCCTAATGGAGAAGTATAAAGTGTTTGGAACATTATCCTTGTTAAAGGCATTACAGACAACTACCATGATCCTGGCACCAAGTTACGTTTCTTTAGAAAATGCTGAACTTATGATTGCTGTTTTTGAATTTTCTAGGTTCAAAAATGAGAAATAAATTTCTCCTCTATATAGACAAGTTATATTATTGTAGCAGCCCAAGTAGACTAAGACAGGATAGTAAGAGTTCTTATAGCAGATAATTTTAGTTACAATTAAATAAATTAACACTAGCAAAAATTCTAATGCACCAACACATAACAAATTAAGTTAATAGTCATGATTGTCATCAGTAGTAACAATCTCATATTGTTTCCATATTAAATAAGACAATACATACAACTACATTGACCTATTTTAGCCCAATGACTATACATCCTATGCATACATAATCTATATGTCTCCACAAGTTCTGTAGTGATGTGTTTCAGAGTCCAATTTTACATTAATAATGGCTTTAAGTCTGTAAAGGCAATGGAAGTGCCTTATACAGGAAATCAATTAAGCTAGTCCCCAAAGCCTGGCCACCTAGGCTTTAGTCAGATGACGAAATGCCAAAATTTTTGAATAGTAGACATTCAAAGCTAATGAAACTGCGAGGTTGTGCTAAGTCACCCCACTTCCATAAGTGCCAAGAAACTTTCTGTGAGGGGCTCACTCTCACCCCAGCTCTAGGCAAAGAATCCAGCAAACAGGAAGAAGAAAAAAAAAAACTTGGGAAATGAAGGCAGGAGTGAATGGTTTTCAAACAATCGCAAGTATGCAATGAAAGATATACAATGAGTTACCGCTACTAAGGCACGGAGACTGCTGGGAAGGCTTTAGACAGTCTTAGCATTAAGTGGTGAAAAGCAATAAAAGACTTATTTCTTGTAACACAAACTGAAGCAGTGTCTTTCTTACTGGTGACATCGATATTTGAGTCCTAAAGTTTATATTAAGGAAAACTTAGATTTGTAATTTAGAGAAACTATTGACATTTTAAAAAAATAAGGCAAAATGAATAAGCAGAAAGGAAATTGTTATGCTTTGTATTTTTAGTAAGAAAATCAAAAATCATTATGACAGAAAGAATGGCAAGCACATTTATGCCAAGATGTAATAAAAGTGAATGCTGAATAAGATAACTATAGGAACCCCTTGTTATCTTCACACAATAAATAATTTCTATTTTGGGGGTATATTTTTGTAAATTCTGTATCTAATCAGTCATTGCCATTCATAATCCTTTTGAGGTTGCTTAATATGTTTTTCTACACTAAACATATTCTCATATAAATTTGCAACCTGGTTAAAAAATTCATAATAAAATTTTAAATATTAAACAAAAATAATTCATTAAGAATATCTGAAAGTGAGTGAGCAGAAGTGTTAATATTAAAATACTAAAACATGATATGATTTTGATGTAGAGAGAGGATGAGGACCTCAGGGACTGACTTAGATTGCTATTGCATAACATACTGTACTGACAAGTTTTATCTCAGAATTTCAGTGTTGCTGAATGTAAAAAGCATCTCAATATTCTCAGAAAATCTAACCAAAGCTAACTTTGTAAGCATGGTTTATAGCACCTGCTAAGCCCTTTCCTGGCCTTTTCCCCTTAAAATAACAGCTTCAATTCCAGTTTATCTTTTGTCATCTATTCTAATTGTTATAATGATGTCTTTAACCAATATAAAAATCACTTTGTCACGTTGATTTTTCAACATATCTCTGTTACCTAGCTAAACCATGAGTATTAACAGGGTTCTTACATGTATCTCTTATACTGGGAGGCACATTTTACTAATTTTTTGAACTATATTTACTTCTAACAGACTTTGCCATTATTTGTCTTACTGACCAGGCATTCATGGATGTAATAAAATAACAATAGGAAACAGATTAATACACAAATGCATTTGGTTCAACTGTGCATAAAAAGAAAATTTCATATGCTTAATCTGCATATGAAAGATATAGCTTTATGGTAACTTGTAGATATCTGTTAATGCAATTAGTTTTTGTTGGGAAAATATTGACAGGTGACACACAAGTGGTTTTTATCCAATTCCAGAGTTTTTTTCTGAACAGCACGTTGGGGAAGCCACAAGCTCTCCAATTTTGAGCTTTATTTCAAGTTGTTGATTGACTCTTGCTGTAGCCAGCTTGCCTGCCATGGATGGCACTGTATCAAGCTATCCTGTCACTACAAATCTAGTTCCAAGCCTATAAAAAATGATCAAAGTGTCTACTCTCTGAAGGCAATGCTGATATCATCACTTTGAAAATAATGAGAGGCTAAGATAATTGATATCATTTCATTCTTTTGCTATTCCCCAGACTATCCTAACACAGTTGTACAATGTAGACACCCTGCTAACAACCAGACTTCAAACATAGATAACTATTCCCTTTTATGTTATAATTACTCCAACCTCAAGACATAAATTAATGAAGACAGAAACAAATCAAGTCAGGGCTAATTAAATATTCAGACAAAAACAATTGCTACCTCAAAAGACAATGAAGATTAAAAGATAGGAAAGTCATCAATGAATATTTATAGAATCTCTGTTTTAAATTGCATAGTCTTACCTGGTTAATACAATGAAATATACATCTGCATATATAAAATTGTATATGATACACAGATATGCATCAATATATAATAATTGTTTAAGTGTATATAACAGATATTAATATTCAACAATATAAGTTAAGCAGAAGGTCAAAATTTAATTAAGTATGAATACTTAAAAACTCTTAGCAGGTATCTTATATTGTAAAAATAATGATTATCTTGAGCAAATAAAGGAAATTCTTGAGGTTTATAGGACAGTAGATTGTCATCTATTATATCCTCCTTGTTATCAGGAAATAAGGACTAAAAAAGGCAACCTATTAAAGCATGCACCTCCCATTTTAAGAATCTTTTAAAAATCTACTACGCTATTTATTTATTGGGAAGTCAAAATTCAGGGCTGAACACAGTGATACTAACTTTGCTGCATTATCTGAAGCACTCAGAAAGTGACATCTTTGGAAAGTAGAACTACATGTTTCCAAGAATAAAACGAAGCATTATACAATTCAGTATAATAGAATCGTCTCCCCTCAAAACAAGGTTCCTTTTCCCCATATTCCATAAAAAGGACAAGCACCCACCAGGTACATTTGATCCTCACTGCAAACACTTTCATCTCTAACCTACTTTGGCGGCGGGGGTCGGGGAGGTTTCTCCCAGAATCCATTACCAAACTAATTCCCTGGATAGTTAATTGGTAAAATTTCAGATACTTCACAATTAATGATATGTATAGTAATGAGAATAAGATGCTAAGCAAAATGTAACTAGACAATGAAAGACCTGGGTCCACAATTGTACTAAGTGGTAAATGGACATTCTGGCAACTGGTATCTAGTCACCTAAGTAAGTGTTGGGCAAGAGCAAAAGAAGCAGAACTAAGAATTTCCCCTTCTAATGCTTGCTTTTATATCCTGAAAAGAATAGATAAAATTTTAAAAAGATGGTTCAATGCTGCCTTGGTTGATTCTTCAGAGGGCAGGAAGGCTTTGAAAAGGCTGTTCCAATGTCAATAGGAATATAAGTATCACCAGAGCCATATACAATGTAATCTTAGTTACTAGGTCAATAAATTCTCTGATCTGAAATAAATGGGGTCAGCAATAAAAGCCTTAACATAAAATATAAAGTTTTCTATAGATTAGAAATGTGATTTTTGGATGAGTAGTTGCTAGGATGACTCAAACAAGGCATGTGTATCTACTGTCCCTGTTTCTTTCCTAGTTACCCACTACTGCAAGCATCCTTTAACCTCTATCTCAATATTAGCTCAAAAGATAATTGGGGTGATGTTATAATCTCTCTGTTCTTAAGAAAAGCTAGTTGCGTAGTTCATTCCCATGCAGGTTCCCCAGCTGTCATTCCAAAGTCATTGATCCCTCAGTAGCTTGGGTCAGCTGTCTTTGTGGGTTACCCCATCATGATCTTGACCCCTTTGCTTATATAATTTCTCTGTTTGTGGACTGTGAGTTTGGCCTAGTGCTTAGCTGTGGATCCATTTTCTGCTTCTATCAATTGCCAACTGAAGTTTCTACAATGATAATTAGAGGTCAGTCAATTCAGGCACCTTCTCCACTATTGATTGAAATCTTACCTGGTATTATTCTTGCAGATTACTGGGAATTTTTCTAGCATCCAGTTTCTCCCTTGTCACAAAATGACCTCTCTATCATGATATCTCTTACTTTGATTTCCCTCTCTGTCCATCATTTCTTTAAATATGGATGACAGTTGTGTGGCTTAGGAAGTTTGAGGGGCCTCTGGCAGTGTGACCAGGATTTATCCTTAGTGCATAAACTGGCTTTTTGGAGCCCATTCCCGACAGAGGGATATAATGCTCAGCCTTGATACAGAGGGAAGAACTTGGTCTTGCTACAACTTGCTATGCTAGATTTTGTTGACTCCCCATGGGAAGCCTTATTCTGAGGAATAGAGTAAGGCGGGGAGGTGGGCAAGTTGGGGGACAGGAAGGTGGGAGGTGAATGGGAGAAGATATTGGAGGGGAAACTGTTGGTATAAAATTGAAAAAAATTAAATAAATTATTAAAAAGGAGAAAAGCTAGTTTTCAATTAAACATCAATTTAGATAGACTGGGTAATTCCACAGAGGACAAGATACTAGAGTCTTTATGTCTTTGTCATACACCCTAGTCACAATCCAAATGATGAAAAAAGGAGATAACTAACTGAGAAGACACATTTTTGAAATTTTTTTCAGTGGAAAAGAGAAGATAAAATAAGCCTTTATTTATGAGTTAGTTTATTCTTTATCAAAATTTAAACAAATTATTGATTTGACTTGCATGTCTTATATTTGCACTTCCTAATGATACAAGTATTCAATGGGGGAAATCTTCTCTATTTTCAAAAGCTAAATGCAGAGAATTTCTAGTGTAACACAGTCAAAATTTTAGTTAGAGTGCTCTAAGTTAGGTAATGTGAACCTTAGTTATACGGACGGTACCAGGTTGATTGATATTTCAGAAGCATTAGCTCAACTGTCATGACTGTAGCATCACCAAAAGCCTTCCAGAGGAACTAGATGATATATTTCAACACAAAATCAGGGCCCAAAGGGCAAAAAAGAGCTTCTTAGAACCATGGAGTTAGATGCACAGCTAGATATTTACTATAGCAAAAAAGAAAACTGTTTCTGTAACCATAATTACTAAAAAGAAGACAGTATATTATTAGAATTAGCATTAGAGACATCATTTGTCTTCTCTGGCTATGTCACATTTTAATAATTAGGATAATAGTGAGTATGCAGCAGAAATATGAACCAAATATGATGTCCAGTATACCACAGTACACTTTACACTTAATGCTCAACATTTCCAGAACTACTTGTAAAATTCATCATTTGGTGACTAAATCTTCTCTATTATGAATTCAATATCCACCCATACAGAATCTTAGAGATTTGGACTTATTTGTTCCAAGACAATGCCTCCAGATAAGCTCATTTTTTAATAGAGCTATTAGCATACTGGGGAAAACCGTCATGCTGATCCAGACTATCTTGACAAGTCATGGTATGGACCAAGTTGAACTAAATGACTATTATGAGTGAACTGTTAACTGGCCAAGTAGAGTATAGCCAGTTGGTAGTACTTTGGAGTTGTACAGAAAAGAAGGATAGGGAGAGGGAGAAGGAGAGAAGGAGGATATGATAATTAGGGAGGAAAAAAGAAAGAGATAAAATAGATGAAGAAGGAGAGTAATAGGAAAAAGTGAGAATCTATTGTGAGATAACATTCTTTCCTGTTGCACTGGATTGAAGCAAAGACAGTGACTTGGTGGATTCCTTTAAATTCCTGGACCATTCTCTCAACTGAGCTTAAATATGCAGTTGAACCTATTCTAAGATATTTTTCATGGACTGTAGACACATTTATTCTGGTCAGGGTTGTCACTCAAGATGTTTCTATGATCATAGTCCAATATCACATCAGTGTATTTTTAAATGTATTTTCAAAGTCTTATTCTATTGACAATGGCTTGCCTCTTTGCTTTACCACTTAAAAATTAGTGGTTGGAAGACAAAGAGTTCTTTCAACCAAGAATAACCACATAAATCAATATTGATAGAATGGTCTTAATCTACCCATGAATGTTCACAGAATTGCTGGTTTTCTTAATGAAACATATAAGAATCAAGCTACAGAAGTCATGCCCTACATGTTGACAATATGGCTGCACAAATGACATGGAAATATATACTCCATATTGGACCTCAACACAAAGGAATGAACTCTGCTGTTATTCTACAGAGAATATTGTTAAATAGTTTGAGCTGGCACCCCTGCTAGAATATAGATTCAGATAAGAGTCTTTTCCCTTCTAACAGACTGTCTTGCATCAAATTTTATTACTAATCCTAAGGTCACATATGGTCCTTACCACTGATTGAGGTGCCCTGATTGATCTCAAGACAGGACCATACCTGCCTATGCAGGTCTTCTTCTCACACTGATTATATTGAGCCCAAATATATTCATCAAAGGAGTTTTTCATGTCAATTTTCTTAAATCCCCTGCTTTACAAACTTAGTACTGTCATTTTTATCTGCCCCTTGAGATTCAGTTTCTCATTTTTAAAAAAATTCTCACACCAGTTTTCTAACCCAGGCCTTCTTTTCAAAGACATGTGAGTCAGCCCTTCAATATGTAACAATTTAAAAAAAATAGATTTCTGCCTCTTTATCTTTTTGGAAAGTTAGAAATCTAACTTACATGAACAATTTTCTAAAGCTGTAAAAGTGCTTCCTATCATGATGTAAGACAAAAGTTCAACTTTCATTTGGCAAAGGTCAGTTTAAAAACACAAACGGCCCAGAAATTTTTCCACCCCAGCTTTTCAACATTTCTCCCTTTTCTATAGAAGAGTTGATTCAAAATGCTATTTTTCCCTTTGGCTTTAATCTCCTCTACTAAGGCATTACTAACATATTTAACTTGTTCCTTGCATTGTTTTCTTTGATATCAGAACTCTTAAAAACTATAACTGTTGTTGTAATTTTACAAGTTAAGATGTGACCAACTCAGCTTGATCAACTGATTAAATCAAACCTGTAGTATATGGAATTGTATCTGTGTTTCCATTTCACTTTTACAGAACATTTCACTCAGGCATGGTTGTTAATACACACACACAGCAATGAATCAATAATGAAGTTTTTCAATGAACTTTTCCTATTCATTCTATAGACAGACACCTGCCTTACCAGAAAAATGGAAACCTAAATTTTTCCTCAAAATATTCCAGACTCTGTCTTTATTTCTTCCTTGTGGTTTGTACATTTTAGCAAGGCAAATTGGTCAACAGATAAAGTTGTCCCCAAGGGTGTTCCCTCTACCACTTACTAGGCAGCAGTCAAGATAAAAGGTCTGATGCTTTTAGCAGAAATTTTGAAAATTTACTTCTTACATCCCAATTTCCCAGAGTCCCAGTGTGGCCTCTTTACACATATTCACAATCCCAACTGTTACAGTTATAACACTACAGATAACAGTACAACCAAAAGAGAGCCCAAAGTAAACCCGTTTCAGCCTTCAACTAACTTGCTTGAATGACATGGTCCCAGAATGTAAAGATAATGACTATTTAAATGAGCCCACACCAATATATATCATCCTGCAGTAGTGTAAGGGCCAAAGGACAAATGTAGAAGTCTCGAGTTGGCACAGTAGTGATTCATGCATCATTTGACACTCTTGCTCAGATCTTTGCTAACAGTAGTTCTACTTCAGACTAACTAACATGAGGCATTGAGAGTTGCTGGTTCCAGACTTTGCAAGTCAATTCAATTTTAATACTGGGACTATCATATCATGGGGATATTTGTCTAAAAGGAAGAACATGTTAAAAGTAAGAAGGTCTAATTTTGAGACTATTTTTCATGGGTATCTTACATTTCTCTATGACCTCTAAGCAGAACATAGATGAGCTTCTGTTCTAGACAATCTGCAGCATATTTTCACAGTAAACAAAGATATCTTTCTCTGAAGCAACACTTGGGGATGATTCCTTTCAAAGAATGGTACAGTTAATATTACTTTCAGAAGAGGAATGAAATTGGTGTGATTGGAGATTTGGGGTTCCTAGGCTCATAACTATTTCATGACACATGACACTGTGGCATTAGTATTGTCTATACCTAGCATCATCATCATACACAAGCAGGTTTGCAAAATGACTATTAGTGCTTACAAGTGATAAGCTGCCACCTCTGACCTAGGAACCCCTTGTTATGTCAGTAACCTCTAAACAATGACAGGGTAATTTAATGGCCTACAAGTACAATTAAAAGACACAGGATTCTCACTGCTTCGAGGTGAAGGTTAAACAATTCAATTAATTTAAAACTACTTAATGTTTGTATTGAAACAATCAATTCTTTAATTAGAATATTTTAAGGAAAATATTTAATACTCAACATTTATCCATTTTCTAGTATTGAAGATTGCACTTGGAGGTCTTATATATGTTAAGAAAAGTACTATTATACTGAGCTTTATTTCTAACACTCTTTTAATTTTTTTTTAAATTTTCAAACATGATTCTGTTAAATTGTCCAAGCTATACTTGAATTTGCAATCTTCCTGATTATGCTTCCCAGGTAGCCAGGATTACAGAACTGTGGTAACATGCCTGGATATTTACTATTTATCCCCTGTGTTTGTTTGTTTGAAATTAGTTCTTACTATGTATCCCTGACTGGCCTGTAACTCACAGAGACAATCTACGAACAAAATGCTGAAATTAAAGATATATGCCATCATGTCTAGCCTCTGTACCTTTTAATTGAAAATTTGTATTGCTGTATAAAGATATATTAAGGGAAATCAACTATTCAATTTTCATCAATTAATATATCATTTAAATATTGTATTATATATTATGTCTAACATCATTGTAATAAATAAGTATCAAATAATTTTATATATATTAAACTATCGCAAATTCTGATGAAATTTATATATCAACATCAAAATTTGTGTTTCATAGATACTTTAATATTACAAAATATTTTTTTAATTATTCAAACACTTAATAATATAATATATTAACATGTAAATTACATCAAATATACAATTAGTCAAATATTTACTCAATGTTTCATTTTTGTTCTCTATAATTATTTATTTTATTATTTATGTATTTACTTGTCTGTTTACTGTAGTATGAAGGACTGAACTAAGTCCCAACTTGTAAAGCATTGCTCTCCACTATGTTTTGGCACTGTTTATAAGACATATTTCTTATTTTGTTTCAGCTTTTATTATTTGTCCTTTAGAATGATTCTGCTCTGTATCTTGGTTACATAACTATTTCTTGACATGTCTCTTTTAGTCACCATTATTCTACACTACATCATAAGTCCTTACAAGTTCACGTGTACTATCTGCACAGGTTAAAGTTAACTTCCCCCATCCTTAAACTACCTTGTTCTTGTACTCTCTTAACATATAGCAGTGGGGAAAAATTATATGACAATAGGAAGACATATTTATCTGCACCCCCCCACACGCAACACACACAATTTGGTGATACCATTTTGATTGTTTCTGTTTAACAGGGTCAGGACTCACCACTTTGCATTTGACAGCCAGACTGAAAGGATTCATCCTTGATAGTTTTTCTCTGAAAGTCAATAGTTGTCTGCAGTTGTTTGCATAGAGAGCAACTCTACAAGTTTTTACTGATGATGTCATCTCAAATGGAAACATCTTTTTAAAGAAAGAATGATATATTTCAGCACAGTGCTTTAAACATCATTTCATTTTATTTTACTGTGGGTGTTAGCAAAGTAACATCTGGACAATGAATACTCAAACCCATCTAAGTTGTTTGGTGTAACTAACATGTTAACTCTGTACCATACAATAGACAAGGTACAAAAAATAATGATTGTAAAAGGAGAAAGTTACTGGCTTAATCAATATTTAAATTCTCACTTAGTTTATGTGTTTTAGCTAATGTTGTTTCTATGAAAGTTAAAATCACAGTAAGGACAGATTCAGTGGAATTTGAAGTGAGTCTCCCAACTTCTGGTTTTCTGCCTTTCTACTCTAGCTTAAAGCACTTTGTGCACTGGGGCATTCATCAGACAGCAACGACACACTAATGAGCATGTCTTAAGGAAAATGTGAAATGGGGCTGAAAAATATATCTTTTCACAAGAATCAGCCCCATGCAACCAACACTGTTACATGTCTGTGTGTGCTTGTTTGTGTGTATGCAAATGGCCATATGCACATTTTCATCTTATATTTCATACTTTCATCTACAAATAGAAACTGCATCAATTTTTCCAAAGTGTCTTATTACAAACATCCCATCAGTTATAAGAGCTTTAATTCTTTCACCAGTTGGGAAGACTGGTGTGTACCTGCCCTCCATCTCACTGTATATGGTCTTCCTGTAAAAGCTTTTCTAAACACAGAAATACAACATGCTCATATATGCAATAGTATATGTATTTGTATGTTCTCAGGAATGTCGACTTGGTAGTTTATAATAATCTAGTATTTGATAATGGAGTCTTCTCTAGGGAAGACTATTTCATGTAGGAACACATGTGCACGTGTGTGTGTGTGTGTGTATGTAGCAAGAATTGATAAAATGTACAATTTTATGCTGATTTCAAAATAAAAAAGAGATAATTTTTAATTTTAAAAATATTTCTTAAATGCCCTTTCATATTAGAGATACCTGTTGCCACAGCACTAGCTTCTGTGTGTATCTGGTATAGTTACTGCCAGGTAACAGGGTAACTGTTAACTGTCTTTGCCTTCTCAGTTTTCTTATCTGTCTTGACTAACACAAGGAACATAAGGACAGTTTTGCCACAGGTAAAGTCAGAGTGTATGTACAACAAATCACTGAAATGATTTCTTATAATGTACATAACAAAACAATTTACTTTATTAATAGCCACAATTAGACTAATTTTAAAATGTAAAGGACATTGAAAAACACAAATACAACATTGCACTTCTTTTTAGATCAACATTTTTTAAATTGAAAAGAAACACAATCTTTCCATGCAAATTATCTTCTTTCTCTTCTCTCTCAATCTTACTCGTGTAAACCAACAGTTTCAGGTTCATTGCCCCTGGAGGAGAAACGGCATGCTTAAATCACTAGTATTTCTAAAAGAAGATAAAAAACAATTGCTGTCGAGTATAGACCCGTTGTAACTTGCTTAAGTGGTTGTCTTTTGTGGCCTATCAAAAAGTGAATAAAAGTGTTTAAATGGGATATTTTTCCTGTATAATTGTAAACTTTTCTGAAGCAGAACATTGCCTTCTCTCATTGGGTGTAATATTCTATTGCTGATAAAAATCATAGACCACTGAAGAAAGAAATTAAACACTCCACAAGAAAAGATAGAAAGACTCTAATATTCATGGATCAGCAGAGTTAGTAATGTGAACAAGGCTCTGACTTAAAGAAAAATGCGGATTCAATAAACTATCATTATAACTTCAGTTACATTATCCTCATATGTAGAAAACAAGACAAAACAGAATTCATATGAAAGTCCAAAGGACTCTGGAAAAACGCAAGCACCATATAGAAAAGAGCAACACTGGATATATCACAATATCAGACTTCACATTATATAACAGAAACACAATACTATAAACCACATTGTATTGGCACAAATATCAATATATTGGAAACACAGTAAAATAGGACACCCAAAAAATCATCTCATACAGCTACAGCCATATGATACTTAGCAAGGTGCTAAAAACAAACACCAGAAAATGATAGTATTCAATAAGTATAACATCTTGGGAAACAGAGGATCCATTTACAAAGGTCTACTGAGAAATGCTTCTGTTTTATATATTTGCATAATAATTTATATCTTGTATCCACTGTTATGATTACTGAGACATTTAGATGTTTTGTTTTCATCAGTTTAGCTATACTTAACTTGGAGTGTTCTCTGTGTAAATTCTAATAAGATTGTTTGAGTCTGACTTGAGAAAAAGTCTATAAATAGCCCCAGACCATAATTAATGCATTTCCCAACATATGTAATTGATAATGCAATCAACTTTTCCTTCCCAAAATCTCTTCCATGGTGTTTCAGATTAGAGGGCTCACAATCACAATTCATATCTGTTTTGTAGGCCACTCAGTGAATCCCTGATAATCTCCCTTGAATATATCTTCATGCATGTGGGTATAACACCTACTATTTTCCTATGACTTTACTCCCATCTAAAACTTATTCTAGAAAGTGAAGGTTTAAAGGGAAGCAATTAATTATACCATAAAAATAATCAAATATATAGACATCAGGTCATCAATAAATATAACAGCTTCTGGTACCACCAAGCAGCTTATGTATGATATTTTGTCTTCACCTATTTTTTCCCCTAACAAAATGTCAGTACAAATTAATTTCTTCAAGGAATAATTAATATGGATGTATTCTTTTCAAATGGCTTTTCATTGAAGAGAGTTTTTATTTTTTATTTTAAAATAATTTGATTTTTAGAGAATTTGGTTTGCTTTTTTAGAATTTCATTTTGTCCGTAAACAGTTAGTTCTATTGTGAAGTAGCATAGGCAGTACATGCATAAAACACTTGCTGGCTCAACTAAGCCACTTGTGCTTTCCAAACTAAAGACAAAGCAATAAGATAATGTGATTGGAATTTGACACTCAGAAATACAATATGATCCTAATTAAATCTCAAATGTCATTTTCTCAATAATGCATTATGCCAAATGAGAATTACAGATGTTCTCTCATGTAGAAAATGAGGAAGCAAAAATCTCTATCTCCTCCTTTAGGAAATGGCAAAGAAATAATAATGCTAGATATTTTTAGCACAGTTAGATCAAACAGTTTCATATTTCCAATATAATGTTATGTAGATTATAAAACTGTTTTCTTATATAACTACAATTGAGGTAACAAACCCTTTAGCAAACAGTGACCATGTCCATTTTCTATTGTCCTAATGCAATCCTCATTTGACCATATGAAAACTGTCAGTTTCCATAGCTTCACAATAGTTTCACAAATCTATTTGCCTGTGATTGTTGGTTTATGTAAAGAATTAAAATTATACATTATCTGCAGCTATTGCTTGTCATTATATGGCAATGTTTTAAACTGCTAAGAATATGTTGGAAAGGCTAGTTTTACAAAGTACAGCATCTAACTTGTCTCTCAAGGCTTATGCTAACTCCCTTCTTCTATGGTATAATTTGTCAGGTAGAAAGAGATAATGTCAAATGTATTCTGAACTGAGTTAAATGCCTTGATGCTTGTGCTGTCCACAAAGATTATGTATTAAAACTGTTACCTTGAGTTATGTTAACAAAAAATAATTCTGTCTTTGAGAAAGACTAGTCTATGGGAACAGAACCCTCCTGGCTGCTTTTACTACCTCATTATTTAAAAAAAGAAGAAGAAAAACTCCTGATTTTTAACTCTTCCTACTGCCCCTGTCACATGAGAATAGAGTGAAGTGGTATAAAATGTCCTCCTCATTAGCCATAGATTGGAAATCTCTTTTATACACATTTAAGGTTCTGGGGCCGTGACAGGGATTAGAAGACTGTAAGTACCAGAAATTGAAGGAGATCAGCCTGAAATAAAGGAAATGGGTTGAGTTAAGATGAAAGAGCTAGCTAGCAATGTGCCTGAGCCACAGGCCAAACAGCATGAACTTAATATGTTAATATTTGGGGGGCCTAAGAGTAGTGGGCAGCTAAGGGGTCTAGGGCAGCAAGTCTGTGGGTTTGGACCTTTGGTGCCCGGGGCCAAGAAACCCAATTGTAACAGATGGCACCCAACTTGGGGCATTTCCCAAGGACAAAATGTTACCTTGTCTGTCCCTTGTTGATCTGCACTCATTAGTCTAATGTCTTCCTTTTCCACACCTTCTTCATACTCTATAAGGGAAGAACATTCTTTTGGGATTATTCCTAAAAAAGGCACTGTTTCTGGGAATGCCTTGTTAACAGTCTCTTTTTATGTGACCTTGCATTCCACAATTGTAATATTTCATATTTTGACTTTTTCTTATACCTCTAGAAATAAGCTCTCCTACCCAGTTATCATCACTGTCATAAAACTCTAGATTAATCGTCTCATGAATCAAATCCTCCATGGGTGCTTTCCTTGCTTTTAATGGTCTAAGTATTTTTCTACATTGTGTATTAGCACTCTCAAAAGCCAGTGATTCAATTATTATATGCCTGGCTTCTGAGTCTGATACCATTCTGTTTACTGCTGCAGTTAATATGTGCAAAAAGTCTGTAAAAGTTTTTTTGGGGGGAGGGGTTTGAATTACTTTTGTGGATGATTCAGTTTTCTTTTTGATTTATTCAATCTGGTCCCAGGCATTTAAAGCTGCCATGCAACATAAATCCAGAATATGTTCATTGTATAAAGACTGCCTTTCAATATCAGCATAATCTCCCTCCCCAAGAAGTTGAAATTGGGAGACTTTTATGTCACTGGCTCTGCTTTTTTTGTTCTATTGTTTTAGCCTCCCCCCTCCACCATGATTTCCACTGTATAAGCAAGTGGCTCTGCCTCTAACACAGCTGTAACCAGTCTTTAGTGGTGACCCGGTTACAGCATGACCATGAGTTCAATATTTGTTTTACAAATGGTAAATGTATCCCATATGTTACAATACTTCTTTTACTCTTCATAATTCTAGCATTTTTACTGGAGCCCAACTAGCTTCTGTATCATCTTTATCATTCTTTGGTTTTTTTTAAAGGTTACTGGGTTATGGTCTAATTTTAGATGACCTTGCCAAAATTAGTTCTTTATATTCCTCTGTTTGAATTTGAACATCCTTGTGTTTTCTCTCAACAGGCTTTTTAAAGGCTTCTTCTTTGCATTTATACTAATTCACCTTCTAAGAGACAAAATAGAAATCAAACAAAAAATATTCATAATAAACAGTATGATAATCATTATGATAGTCCCATCTACTTTATTTATCTTTTCCTTCACTGATTGTAATACCAAATCATCTAGTGACAGATCACAGAAGGACCAAGTACCCTCCGTTGCTTTAAACAAATTCCTCCTTTAAAAAAAAAAACTTGATTTACTCACTGATTTGTTGTATGTTGATGATTCAATTGATTGTGAAGTGGGGCAGCTACCTAGCGCGATAGCAAGGCAAGGAGGGGTCCAAAAAGAAAAAAAGAAACAACCCACCAGGAGAAAGAGGCCACTATCTGAAAAACTTACCCAGATGAGAGTGAAACAGGAACACAGGAGGGCAGTCTGCCTAAGGCTGGAGGCTAACTCAGAACAGAAAGTCTAGCCAGTTGGTAACTACTCCTCTGGCCACAAGTTGCTCTGGCCAGCAAGCGCTGTTTTTTGGATAAGGATGGGAGGATTTAATGCCCCAAAGTTGGATGCCAAGTGTTGCGTAAATAAAGGAAACTCAGGGCCAAATCTCTGGGAAAGGCAGAGATATCAGAGAAGAAACACCACAGTCAGATCTCATCCAGCTGTCTTTCAGCTTCCTCAGCCTGGCTCCTCCTGGCTTCTTCTGCCTGCTCTGTCTTTCTATGCCTGCCTTAAACACTTTCTTTGCTCAGTTAAGGTGTGACAATACCACTGCCTGCCTGGGAGCCTTGAACTTCTTCTGTAAATTAAGATGAACTCAAACTCAGATTGGATTAAGGACATAGGCGACCACTCCCAATCTGGTAGCCCCATCCATACTCCCTGTCTCCCTTCAGCAATTCAGCATTTTTGTTAAACCAGTAAACGGGACAATTATTTACAATATAACAACATAATTGCACTACATTTCCACTTTTATCTTTTTAAACAAGAACTCCAAATATAATTTCCTTTGTATAATTTTTTCACTATTATCTATAACAATTTGTAACCAACACTGTAAACAAAGACATTATCCATAATGCAAGTTTTGGGAATATGGGCATTGTTCTCAAGGCTACTTCCTGCTGAATGAGGGTGCTGGAAATCCCATGGGGACCCAAAGAAAAATTTAAGACTATGGACAAGTCCTTAGTGAAATATTCTCTAAGGCTGAATATTCTCAGTCTCCTTGAAGTAGTTTTGAACACAGAGCTCAGAGGAAATTTCATTAGAAGTGCTCTGAAATGCTGAATCATCTGGGTCATCTTTTTCCACTGGAGACTTTTCAGGGAGTCTTACTCTATCAAACTTTGTTTTCTTTATCTAGGAATAAATGCATAGCTTCTCATTTTCTGTAGAAATAAAAAGAAAACCTCTTCTCCAAAGTAGCATAAGGTTTTGATGTCAGATAATAAATTTTGATACATTTTAGTGGTATCATTTTAGAATACATTTCTAACTATGTATATTATCTCAAAAAAGTAGATATTTTAAACACATGTCACTATTTGTAGCACAGTGTGTGAGTGAGCATCAATACTTAACTGAGTAGCTATTTTGTTATTAGTGGAATGAAGAATAGCTTTGCTGTGATCTTCAATGAAGGGTTGTTATTTTATAATGCAGACCTTCTACCTCAGAAACTATTTTCCTACAGAGTTCAACAAATACCTTATTTTCCAAGAAAAAACCAGATAAACTGCAGAAACAAACACTCTTTAATAATCACCAGTGAAAAGTTTCATTGAAGACATTGCTGTTAAAATAAGTTTTATTTGAAATAGATTAGTTACTGATTTCCTAGGTATTTCTACAACTCTAAAATGTTGAGGAGGATAGAGGAGGGGAATAGCTAAGGACAAAATATAATGACATATATGTAACAAAAATTCTTAAAGTTAATTATTTCATAGGCCAGTACAAAATAATTAATTATAGATGGGTAATGAGAGGAGCTGGAAGTATGAAAGGGATGGGAAGAAAATATATATTTGTATTTAATTAAAATTAAAATCTCTACATCTGGACTACTGAATATTTGTACATACATGGGCAGAGCACTCCTGCTCCCAAGTTCATAGCAAAAACACATTACGGCTGGCTTCTTATAAAAAATACTCCTAAAACATGCTTTGAACTGACACCTTGATTCCCTTCATTGGAATCCTAGCAGCCTGTAGTGGATTTATGATGCTACATTGTATATAAGTGTCCCGCCTATGAGTTTAATAAAAAGCACTAATTGGCCAAAGGCAGACAGATGAAAAGAGGGAGGAGTGACTAGAGGAACAACTTGATGTCAAGAGCACCATGGAGAAAATCACAGGGACAGCTGACCCATGCTAATGGGAGCTCAGGACTTGGACTGACATGAGAGCCTATATGGGAATGAACTAGCCTCTCTGAATGAGGGTGACAGCTGCATAGATCACGTTGTTAATGTGCACGTTGGCTATGAGACTCAGAGCTATCCTGGTTACATGAACCAGATTTTTAGAACCTACTGCCTATGGTGTGATGTCTTGCTCAGCCTTAATACAGGGTGGAAGGGATGAATCCTGCCTCAAAATGGTATGTTAGCCTGTGTTGACTACTCAACTGAGTCCTTGACCCCTCTGAAGAGTAGATGTGAGGGGGCACCAGAGGGAGAAGGGAGGGAGAACAGTGGAGGGTTTGAAAAGGAAAAAAAAAAAAACTCCTTAAAATAAAAATTATAAAAGAGAAAAGAAATGAATGATTATTTCTTAGGATTTATGGAGATTTAATTAGAATCAGTTTTGTAAATTACTACATTAAATACATTTCCATTTGTATATTTCAAAATAAACTACTTTGACAGCATAAACATCATCCTGAAAGGTACATTAAATCCAAAATGAATAATTACTATGCAAATGCATAATTAAGTGTAAATATCTCTACTGTTAGGTATATGGCTAATTTCTCTAGGTGTTTAAACAAATCACGTGTGGAAACATATAAAAATGTATTATCTACCTTTTTAATGCTGAAGTCAACAGATGTTAAAATATAAGCCATTTTTAGAAATTGCTTAACACATTACAATTTACACTTTTCAAAACAATGCACAAGCATTTCAAATGGAGTTGAAATTGTGTTCTAATATAAAAATAATAGTACCATTAATTTTTGAACTTAAAAAAATAATAAATACAGTGTTTTCATACCCATATGTACTTTGGGATATATATAATTAAAAAATATGGTATAGAACTACTATTAAGTCTCTTCCAGAAGAGGGAGGGAGATAATTTTACAGCAAAATTTCCTAGGGTAGAGAGGGTGTTACTTCATTCTGTAAGAACTACTTTGGCAACAGTACAGGAAAATTTACTCTTATTGACAGAGAGAAACAAAGCAATTTTATAACTAGTAGGGAAAATTTGAGTGTAATCTCCTCTGATGATAGTTTCAAAGTACAGCTTATTCATAACTAGGTTTAAATAGATCAAAGGAAAGATAAATACACCTTATAATATCTTATACATTTACTACAAGAAAGACCTCTTTTTATACTGCCTCATTAAAGATGATACAATGTTCTAAGCCACATTGCTAAGATTGTAAAGTATTATTATTTTTGCAAGTTGTGCATGTATAACATGTTATGTGTAGTAGCATTGAAATTAGACCCCATTTCAGTGAATATATTGACAAATAGCCACA
Organism: Phyllotis vaccarum; assembly: GCA_033318265.1. Classification (NCBI taxonomy): domain Eukaryota; kingdom Metazoa; phylum Chordata; class Mammalia; order Rodentia; family Cricetidae; genus Phyllotis; species Phyllotis vaccarum. The sequence continues at coordinate 91,167,661 of JARWLC010000005.1, read as the reverse complement.
AAGCATATGCAAGGTGAATCTCTAAAGCCAAATTTCCAGCATCAAATTGGAGCTTTTTCAGCCCACAACTTGAACTTCATGTTATCTTGTTAGTTAATAATTACACAAAAATACTACTTTAAAAATCAAGATTCACTATGTAGTTAGCATTAATATGTTTAAACATATCCTTGGCTTGCAAACTTTTTATGCAGTTGTAAAATATTTTTCCTAACTATAAATAACTAATCAAATTAAAAAAAAAAAAACACCCAACAGAAACAGCATAAGATTTTACATGTTAAGAATTTGTTACCTAAGAAAATATAAACATTTCAATGAATATAAATAAAGAGAATTTCTCTGATATCATTTTATCTGTTCTAAGTTTTAACACTCAGAGAATGAAGTCAATGTCTTGAACACACATTTATATGTACACATATACATACATATACATGTGTCTCTATGAATACAATAGAGAATTTAAAAATTTTATATAAGTTTAACTAAAATATTTCTCATGAGAGAGCATCATATCTTAGAGAAATACTGCTTTTGAAGAAAATAATCATAAATTTAAGTTTCAAATCTTTTCTAATTAATTTTGTCATCATGTTTTGGTTGACAAGAATGACATCCACTCTAGAGGTAACACAAGAGTAAGATCATTGTTCAGTGGAATGGTTTTCATTTGTGTAAACTAGAAAGCATTATAGGAGCATGGTTATTAGTAGCTATTAAGTTAAAGGTGTAAGAGTTAAAGAAATAAACATTTTTAGCAATTACATAGTGCTAAGATACATACATTGCTTCATGCATTTCCAAACAATTGGTAATGTCACAAGGACAGAATTCTCTGAGTATGGCAAGTCTAGTAATTGGAGGTAAGCAGTCTGTCTGAATGAAAATTCATTCTATTTTAACTTACATTCAGGACATTCAAAGATATCATTTCTAGAGCGTCACAAGCCTCATGAAGCAAAATCTCTTAAAATGATATAAAATATACCAAATGAGCTGGTCATGATGATTCTTATTTATATATACATAACACTCTGAAAGCATAAGCTTCAGATTGTGAGTTAGAGGCCATTATAGAATTTATACAGAAAGAAATTGTTATAAAAATTGCATTCGATGACTTTGATGTTACTCTGAAACATTTTGGCTTCCCATCTTCTTTAATTCCACATATGTCAGTCAAGGCTGAAAAATAAGCATTTGGTATTGAGTATGGAAAATTTTTTTCTTGTTTTTTTAAAAAACAATTACTTAGAGAGGTTTTTCCCTTGTGCTCCCTTCCCTCCTTTCAGTTCCACCCAGTCCTCCCTCAGCCTCCCCTTCCAAACCCACCCATCCAATTCCCAAGAAGAGCAAGGAGTCCCAAAGTGGGTCAGTACAGTCTAGCATATCCATTTGAGATAGGTCCAATTCCCTTATCTCAGTATTAAGGCTGGGTTAGGTGTCCTCTGTAAGGAATGGGCTCCATGTTGCCAATACATTCAGAGGAACATAACTAAAGAATGGATTATCAAATTCTGGTACACCTACACAATAAAGTACTACTCAGCAGAAAAAAAAAAAACTTACATCCTAAAATTTACAGGAAAATGGATGTATTGGGAGAGTATCATCCTAAGTGAGGTATCACAATAGCCATGGTATGTACTCATTCATAAGTGGATTTTAGACAAAAAGCAAAGAATATTCAGGGTGCAAACCACAACCCCTGAACAGCTTGGGAACAGAATGAATTTAAGGGAGACATTCAGGGATTCTCCTGGGAAAAGAAAATAGAGATCTCTTGAGTAAATTGTGATCTTAAAGGTAGTAACAAAGGAGATGTGAGAACAAATCATGAGAGATGAGAATGGTTAAGTGAGAAAAGCAAAAGAGAGAGAAAAAAGAAATATATATTTTGACAGAGGGAGCCACTGTGGGGTTAGAAAGAAACAGGTGCTAAGGAAACCTCCAAAAACCCACAAGATGTCCCTGGCTAGTTCTCCAAGCAATAGTGGAGAGGATGCCTGAACAGAATTTCCTCTATAATCAAATGAATGACCACTCTAATTGTCATTATAGAGCCTTCATCCAGCAATGAACAGAGGCAGAAGCAGGGATCCATAGCTAAGCACCAGGTTGAGCTCCCCATCCAGCTGAAGGCAGAGAGAAAAGAGCATATATGAGCAAAGATATCAGGACCATGAACAGGAGACCACAGAGACAGCTGACTGGAGCTATTGGGAGCTCAGTGAATTAAGGAACCCTCAGGGAAAAGAACCAATCCTGTCAAAGGTAGATGACTGTCAAAGAGCATAGGAAACTTTTATTCTTTTATCCAAGGGTGGGAGAAGCCATTTCCCAGTGGGATACTCTTTAGTAAGTCAGTAATAACCAAATCAAATAATGCCTTTACCTTTCAGTTCCCGGAGGGGCACCTGTGACCTACATTTTAAGGAACTTCAGAAGGTACCGTAGGGTAGAGCACTGGTCACCTATAGTAGTGATCAATGTAACAAAATTCTGATTTTTGTCTTTTCCCTAGTTAAATGTCTGTGATTATTTCTCAGATCAACCCTGCATTAAATATCTTGTCTTGATCTCTGTTTTTTGTGAGAATCTAGGTTAAGGCTTGTTTGAACTGTTACAGTTTCTGTACTTAAATGGAGTTCTTTTATTACTTCAAGATTTCATGTAAATTTTGCAGAAATACTCTCTCTAACTGTATTAGTATAAGTTTCATAATATTCTAATCTATTTTATCAAATAAATGGATACTTCTTCAAATTTACTGAAGACCACCTGGAACTGCTAACATTAATATAGATATAGAAAATATTAAGCTTTATTGTAACATATCATATAAACTAAAAATAAAAAGGGGGAAAATAGGAGAGAGAAGGAAGGTTTAAAACAGAAAAAGAACTGAAAATGAGCCTCCTGCCTCCACACTTGGTAACCACCATTCTAGTTGGTGTTTATAGGACTTTGATGATATTTGATTTTATGTAAATAATATCATGAAGTATTTTGTCTGTGTGTGTTGAGCTTATGTCACTTGACCTAATGTATTATCAGTTCATCTCTGATTTCACAACTGACAGAGTTTTAAGCTGAAACAATATTCCATCATCTAAATACTCCTCATTTACTTTATCCATTCATGCTTTCATGGACATTTGAACTGATCCTATGCTTGGCAATTTGAAAATCCTTCAGTGCTAATAAAAAAATTGAATAAATCGAGTAAATAATAGACACTATATTATGTTGTATGTTATTATTATAATGGTTTATATTTTATGCAATTATTGATAAATATTTATATTTATATGTATTTAGTGTTATAAATTTCCATCTCTGGGTGTTGTACCTGTGTCCTATAGATTTTAGTTGTTGTATTGCCATTTTGATTCAAATTCAATGTGCACTTCTTGCTGTGGTGATATATATTTCATATTTAATAAAATTAGCCTGGAATATCATAGAAGAGAATCATCCACTGTCCAGCCATGAAAATCAGAGAGTGGTAACTCATATATTTACTCATCGCTCCAGATGATGAAGTGGTGACTTGGGCCTTTATTCACATCATAGGGAATTACTAAATGGTGACCCATGCCTTTATTCCCATCACTCAGGAGACAGAGATCTTTCTGTATTTCTGTGAGCTAAAGGATCAACAACCAAAGAGTAGTAGCTCACACCTTTAATCCCAACTCTAGGATTATGATACAGAGTTGAAGTCAGAAGTGAAACAACTGAGCAAAGAAGATATTTAAGGCAGGCAGGTACATGCAGACATTCAGGAATTCTGTAGGAGCCAAGCATCAGGTGGAGGATTCTTGAAGATAGCATTTACCCTGTTCAGCCTGAGAAGTTGGCTGGGTGAGAATTGACTGTGGTCTGTCCTCTCTCTGATATTTCAGCTTTTCTCTAATATCTAGCTCTGGATTTTCATTATATACTAATTGGAATTTATGCAGTATCTCTTAGTATCTCTCTTTTTAGACTCCAAAGTATCAGAAGTGTATTATTTCAAATATAACTGTCTGGAAATGTTTTATCTTGAATTATTTTTTTCTAAATTAATTTCATTGAGATTCAAAAGTAAACCCTACATTATCTCAATTTTTTTATTTATTTTTAGTGGATATGGTTTATTTTCATATATATATTTCATCAATGTTTGATAAAGGTGTGCATTTTGTGCTATTGAGTGCAGAACCCAATAACTAGAGTTGAGACTGTCATTTGGTTAGTGTTGAAGTCTATATTATACTGTGTATATTCTTTTGCATATGCTGTCAACTTTTAATGTGGAAGCATGAAGAACCCCAGCAGTGTTTGTGGATTTGTCCAATTTTCTTTTTGGTTTTATAGTATTTTTTGTCTCACATGTTTTCTAGGTCTGTGAATTTAGGGTTGCTAACTGTCCATGATGGATCAGCATTGCTATCATTATGATATGATCTACCACATTGCCTATATTTTTGTTTCTCTACTTTATTTCTTCTTTTTCATATTAGCACAACACTTCTAGAAAATGTAGTAACTTCGTCTTGAAAATTGTTTTTTTCAACTAATTTCCACTGACACAGTCTTGTTACTATATTCAAAATAAAGTCCTAAGTCCCTAATCCACTCCACTTTTTGTAAATATTTATGTGAATGAGTACGTATGATTTTTTTGCAATTTTTTTAGTCAACCAGTAATAACTTAGGATGAATTTGTAGCACATTCCTGTTGCTGCATAACTAACAATTTACATCTTTTGATGATATCACACGTTTTTAATATAATTAATATATTCTCCACCAGCTTCTAATAGGCATCATCCTAATATACAACCTTGTTAAATCAACTATTTCACGTTCTGCAAGTGACTGAGACCATGAAGGAAAAAATTTTGCTTTCTATTTCTGAATTATTTAATTTTCCTCAGAGTTCCTTTATTCACAACGTGATTGCAATGAAAAATTACTTACATTTAAGTGGAATTGTATCCTGAGATATATATGTATCTCATTTCGTTTTCTCATCAATGTGGCCACTAATTTTCCATGAAATGACTGTGGCTTCCCTATGTTGGTTATTGAAAAGAGTTATGTAATGTAATAAATAAGTTAACATTAGCATTCACTTACCATGCTGACTTCAGTTCTTGCATGTGTGTGTGTGTGTGTGTGTGTGTGTGTGTGTGTGTGTGTGTGTGTGTATGTGGAGAGATAGAGAGAGAAAGAGAGAGAGAGAGAGACAAAGAATAAACTAAGATGACTTAATAATACATCAATTGTTTCAATTTTCTGAGAAACTCCCAAACTTTTTATGTAAAGTATTATTCCTTCGCATTCTCTGAGGCTAAGTTTTCTTTACATCCCAGTAACATTCATCCAGTGTTCTTGTTAGTAGCCACTGTTCTAGACCATCGGGCCAGATTCCGGAGCCTAACCCCAACCTATAAAGAATAGAAGACTTGGTTTCCATTCTGGCTTTTCTGGCAAAGGAGATGGGGCAGTATTTTGGGGTTTTGCTTTTGTTTGCTTGTTTGTTTTGTTTTTCCTTTTAGTATGTGTTTGACGTTATAAAATTATTATCTAAAAATTCTTTTTTATTCATCACTTTTACTGCTACCTGCAGCCAGGGGAAGCAGCAATAGATTCCTGTCTGCAACCATTGGCAAGTCTGGGTTTTTATATTTTCTCAGCAATACATTTAGAATACTGATGATATAGAGAAGGGGTGGTGAACTGGAAAAATTAACAGCAGAAAAACAGAAAGAAAGAAAAAAAAGAAAATGCATAATTTGTTTATCAGGCTGTGAGGCATCTAAAAAGTCTATATTTTTTTTAATTCTTGTGTCTAATCCCAGCCTTTAGTAAGATAATTTTAAGGTTTCAAGTTTAATCAGAAGAAAAAAAATGAAATTTTTCCTTTTATTTTATATTATTGGATGCAAACGCCTCGGGAATATTATGTACATTTTTATCTTCATTTTATTATTTTTATATAAAAATGTCATTCTTTATCCATGTATCCCCCTGCTTCCCCTCCCTTCCAGTCAGCCTTCAGCCTCCCCCTTTACCATCCCCCTTTGCCTCCCACAAAAGAGCAAGAAGTCACAAAGTGGGTCAACTCAGAATGGCACATCCACTCCAGGCAAGTCTGATTTCCTCATTCCAAAGCCAAGACTGGGTTAGGTGTTCCTCTGCAGGGAATGGGCTCCAAGGTGCCAGCCCACACACAGGAACACAGTCTGATCCCACCCTTCGAGACTCTATATACTGCCCATGCCAATCGACAGTCTATCCCTGAAGGGCCTAGCTCCTTTCCCCGATGCAACTCCAGTGGCTATCCTTGATTCAGTGAGCTCCCCAGAGCTCCAACTAGCCATCACTGGCCAGGGACTATCCAAGACTGTGTAATCTGGCACAGTGCACTGTTTCAAAAACCCTTCTGTTCAGTTAAGTAAGGAGCTATTCCAAGCTCTTCTGTCTTCCACTTTGAGGGTGAGTGTATTTGTGGAAGCCCAGATTTATAACTTGAAAGTTAACCCAGTGGGGCCACTCTGCATGATATTTACATAGGGGCACACCTTTCAGTCAGCACTGTGTTCAGAAATAATTTTCATGCCATACTTATTGCATGAATCTCTCAATTTTGAAATTTTTTTCAGAAAAAAAATACACTTTCCCTACTATTATTTCACCTTGTAACTCAGCTGTGTAATTTAGTTGCCTGTGAATTCTCTCTCTCTCTCTCTCTCTCTCTCTCTCTCTCTCTCTCTCTCTCTCTCTCTCTCTGTGTGTGTGTGTGTGTGTGTGTGTGTGTGTGTGTGTGTGTGTGTGTGTGTACACGCACACATGCCCAAGCATGTGCAAGTGTATGGGAAGTGAGGGAAAACAGATTAATATTTAATAGCATATAGATAGTATCACAGAAAACATATAAGTGCACACTGATTTACAGGTACAATATCATCTACATATAGCAAAGAAAATTGACCTGCTCACATAAAGGAATTACGATTAAAGACTTTATGAGATTCATCTTCTATTTACAAGATATTACCATGTGCACATGCTTTATCAGCATCATTATGTATGCCAGATTAATTTTTTAAACCCTATTTAATTTCAACACTAAATTTCATTTATGTATTCTCTATTACTATGGTCAACTGCTTTTATTTTTGAAAGAAATCCAGAGTGTCAAAAAGTTTTGTAACCTGTTTTATGTTAATTATGATAACAGCCATTATTTTAAAATATTTCAGGGTGAAAGACATATATTAAATTAACTTAAAACTTTAATGGTTATTGGTAAAAATAAAATGTGCTATAACTTACAAATAATTAAACTAAACCATTTTGTCCACAGAATGTTTTATTCATATATTCTGTGAGTTTTGGTGAACAAATACAGAGATATACTCATATCATGGCTAGATTAATGAATTCCAGCACTGCTTCAAACTTCTCTCTCCCTGTATTCCATTAACCAATTGTTCACTGCACATCCTGGCATAACCCTCCATCCAAGTGGAGATTTTCTCTCATGAAGTAAAATGCAAATTAAAACTGATTCAGAGATCAAGGAGTTTATTTGTTCCCCAAACTCAGGCCTTTCTGTGGTTTCTTATTAAGGTCTATATACATGCCTTTCTCTCTATCTTTTCTGGCCCTGAGATTCAGGGAGCCTGATATTAGATACAAACTTATTGTGTCTGCAAATCTGAGGACTCCAGACCAGTAGTTTTCAACCTTTAGGTTATGAACCTTTAGGACTCAACCAGTTTTTACATTATAATCAGTAACAATAACACAATCACAGTTATGAAGTAGCAACAAATATAATTTTGTGGTTGGGGGACTGCATTAAAGGGTCATAGTATTAGGAAGGTTGAGAAGCACTGATCTAGACTGACAGGTACTTCTATTGCCCCTTAGTAATTCAGTCCAGTACCGATGGATAGCAGAAACCAGAGGACTCTAGACTAATGACACACTGCAAAAGGCACAAGTAAGGAGGTTTGTACTAAAGGGTAATGTGGGACCCACTGAGCCACAATATATCTTACATGTCAAGATTTTTTAAATTTCGGTTTTGTTGTTTTATTGTTAAATTGTGTTTGTTTTTTGGGGGGGGGGGCGGGGGAGGTTGCAAGGGCAGAGGTAGAAGCTTGGGGATGAGAAGATGAGTGGGATTGCGATGCATATTGTGAGATCTACACAGAATCAATAAAACGTTGAAAAACCAGGAAGAGATGAAAGTTGCCTTATTATTCTTATCAGTTCTTTGAGATTTTTATTCTTTAACCACCATCAAAGAAGATTTTATTTGCAGTACTTGAAAGTGATTTATTTTCATTTAAAATTCAAAACTAAGATATTGTAGTACGATGTGGGCTTTGAGAGTAAGAAACAACTTTGTTATCTTCCATAAGCCACAATTCTTATGATCTAAGGAAATCAGTGTAATAATCACTGAGTTTTGTTCTGTTCAACAATAGTTAAACTTTAAGGTGGCAATGACTCTCATTCAGTTATATATCTCTTATTTTTCTTTTTTATTTCTGAAGAAAGTATTTTGTTTTGGTTTTAACTGTTTATTATAGACTCAACTCTGCAGTATTGGACACTGAACATCTTACATACAATTTACTTTACTAGATATTCAATTGTAATATTATTTGTGTTATTCACTGTTTCACAAGTAATAATCTTATCATGACATTCTTAAAAATAAACATGTTAACTCTCCACTTGTAACATACTGGCATGGACATATCTCACTGCCATATACAAAAGCATAGACATCTGAAAAGTAATTTGCTCATGCTTTTTGACGTTAAATTTGATTTACTTTAGTTTGTCATCACATATTTAAGGCTTTTGCAAATGGGATGAGTATTCCATTTGTGAATAAACCATTGAAGACTATAACAGAATTTAAAATTGAGAATTTGATTCCACAAACTCTCAAGTGTTGGCATTGAATGCCATCTTCCACCAAACATCTTTCGTGGCAACTATGACAGACTGAGTTATCAAAAAAGTATTTTTTAATCAATATTATTTTCCCATGTCATTTTTCAAATCATGATAAACAAGTAATTATAATTTGAGTGAAATCCTGATCAATATTCAATGAATTAAAGATGCATGTAGTCTAAATTTTCTGGCCCATGGCCCAAGGTCCAGACCTGCAGTTCCACAGCCACTTAACCCCAAATAATCATTCAAAGACTTACATTAATTATAAACTGTTTGTCTTATGACTTAGGCTCATTACTAACTAGCTCTTGCATCTTAACTCATTTATAGTAATCTATGCATTGCCACATGGCTCCATGACATTACCTGAGTTCCATTTCATCTTGCTCTCTGGGCAACATTTAGCACTGTCTGTTACTCAGCCTATTCCCCTTTATCTATTCTCAAATTTTGCTGCCTGCATCTAAGATGCCTCGCCACAGGCCAAAACAGTTCCTTTATCATCCAATGGTAATTCACAGTGTAAAGAAAGACATCTTACCTCAGATGCATAAGTCATAAAACCCGAGGATTGATATGTGTACCTGTAACACAAGTTCTGAAAGATTGAGGGAAGTAGTTCCCAAGAGCTTTCTAGAAATCTAGACTCATCTAAAAGGTGAATTTCCAGTTTAGGAGGAGACTTTGCATCAAAGCAGTGGTGAAAACGGTAGAGGAATTCCTGGACACTCGTGTTCATGTAGCACAAAAGCACACATGTAGAACAAATAGCACATGAAACATGAAGGAAAAAAATAGAGACATATTTGTTTATGATATTGAGAGGAAATAATATTACTGTATTAGAATTAAACATCTGGATACTTGTAAAACTATCCTGAGGGCTGCTATGTTACAACTTTAAGCTATACGCATCAAGCTACTTTTCAAAGTAATTTTATTTCTTTCTCTATTGCTTCTGCTATTTGCCATGGTAGAGTAGCCATGTTTATTTAATGCTTAATAGCATGTGCCATACAATGCACACAATTATATTGAGCATTCAAGAGTAAAGTTTCCAAATTAACTTATAATTAATTCTTCTGTACATTCTTCCCCTCATTATTCTCTCTCCTTTGACTTGTCTCTAGATATTTGTCTTTCAAAACACTATTTCATTGTTTGCTTCAGAGTATAGAGTTGTTCATCAGTAGTAATTCTGTTCATAATTCTAATTTACAGTTGAATTTTACTATATTATTCAAAAACTCTGAGAGACTATTTACTCTAGTTACATACATACATATAGACATATACACAAATACACATAGTCTCATATATATGGTTCAAGCATTTTTTCCATAAATAATTTTATTAAATAATTTTTATTGGACTAACATTTTAGCATAAATTTTATTTATCCAATGATAAATGAATTCTTAAAAATTTCAGAAAAAGAGAGGAATTTGATGACAGAATAGGAAGGAAGGAAGCATATGAATTCTTCTGTTAATAATTTTAAATTTTAAAGAAAAATAGTCACAAACCATATTAAAAACTAATTTCAGGCTCTCAGAGCTGAAAAACTCTGATTAAAGTCAAAAGTCAAATCATTAATTGGTGTCTTAGGGTTTCCACAGTTCTGAAGAAACACTGTGACCACAGCAACTCTCACAAGAGAAACATTAAATTAGGGTGTCTCATTTACAGTTTCAGAGATTCAGTTTATTATCATCATTATTCTGAGCATGGCAGCATGCAGGCAGATGTGGTAATGGTGGCTATATCTTGATCAGAAGGCAAAAGGAAGTTGACTGAGACACTGGCCGGTATCCTGAGGATAGGAAACCTCAAACTCTACTCCAACAGTGACACACTTTCTCCAAAAAGGCCATACCTACTCCAACACAGATACACTTCCTAAAAGTGCTACTCTTTTGAGATTAGTAGGGAAATTACATTCAGACTACCATATTTGATAATATAATTTTTTGAGATATAATGTGATAGTAACTGAAGAATTGTGCTAGAGTAGCAGAACATGTTGGGGCAATTCCAACTTATGTAAGTTACCTTGTCTTTATTTGACCATCCAGGATAAAAGGCATGAACTAAAAGTAAAATATACTTAATATCCCTTCTAATTCTTCTAAGGATTTTTTTTAAAAAATACATGTCATATTCTTGAATGGTAACTATATGAAGGCTTAACTTTAGATTGAAAAAATTAAAAATGCTTAATGGTCACCATATATTTTATAGAAATGAAATTATAGGGAAATTTTTGTATGAAAGTTACAAACATAAAAGAATGTAATGGAGAAACAGAAATCATGTTTTATATCTGTATTTTATTTAAAGTGCAGAGTTCAATATGTGACAGTCCCAGAAAGATCTATGAGGGAACTCACTTAGGAATGAGGAAATTATATACATTCTGAGACCAGTAAATGTATAAAAATAAATTAATGAAGTATTAGTAGACCAGCACTACTTCTAACAGTGTACAGAAAAATGGGCTCACAGAAACCTTTACATTTCATCCTGCTGTACCAATCAAGAATAAATGCCATTATGTCTGTGCAAAACAGATCATAACAAATCCATCCACCTCCATGAATACTATTTGCACCATGTTAGCATAACTCAGCTAACTGAATTTTAAGAACAATTTGTCATAATTTTCTTAAAGTCATCAAGATACCAACTTTATCGTTGGTTCTATTCTCTTTATTAATTATAAGATTTGTGTTTTCTCTGAATCATCTTATATCATATTTAATTATTAAACAAAAAAAACTATGTCAGCATATAAGATATTCAGATGGCTATGAGGGATAATGACCTAGACTTAGATCCATTTCTGAATCTATTTATTCCCATTTTTTTTTCAAAATGTAAATTTTTTTCTGAAAATATATTTAATTAACTGAGTTAGATTTCAGAGAAGACACTCAAAGAGCCTTTATAATTTCTGAATGGTGAGTTCACACAGGGAGAGTTGCATTCTTACATTATCATTTTGTTCTTCTTGTTAGTAAATGTTTCCTGATTAAAACTAATTCTTAGGATTCAGTGTATGCTACAGGAAACAATATCCTACTAACTTTCATTTAAATAATGTGAAATACAGTTGACTTTTATAAGGTAAAACATTTCATGATTATATTATGACTCAATGTAAGTGTAAACTGGTAAAGCTTTCTCAGTAACAATAAATTTAAATGTGTAAAGTTTACTTCATAAGCTATTTGAGATGAATTAATGAGTACAAAAATTAACTATAAAGGTAATGTTTGCACCAGGATACTTGTACTTGCATTTATAATCACAATAATTATTATTATACTTAATTTTTATTTAAGATTTTTTTTCAGATATTCATCATAGTAAATAGCAAAATTTCTTCCTATTTTTCCACAGCTTAAAGAGTTATTTGATATGTTCTAATCGTAACAGTACATGAATCCAGCTGAAAGTTTCCTATTATTATTAATTTATTAAAATATCAGGAGTTCATTACTCTTGCCTAAGAACATGTATAAAACTATCAGGAGGCCAAATTTAACAATTTACTTTATCATGAAGAAAAAGTGTTCAATGCTCAATTTCAATGTTGTCCTGATGATCGTGGAGCTGAGCACTTAATCTGTGGAATTCAACTCTATTCTTGGTAGGTAGGTTCAGAATTAAGTTTTAGGACATCTAACTGATGTCTGCTGGAGAGATGGTTAATGTGTAAAGAAAATCATCAGAAGTGTTCTGTGTTTTGTCAGATACATGAGAATAAGGAAAAAAAATGTGTTCTTTCCTGTCTCTTACATTATGCAAGCCAATCTGTGATGGTTTTTGTTAGGGAAGTCTTAGAAGAATAACACAGTTAGAATATAGTAAAAATTGAAAGTCTGTCAGGTCTTCATTATCCATCATATTCCGAGCCACAGTGGTTTCTTATCTCTCCTGTTAGACTCTCCAGATGAAAAGGCTGCTATATCCTTTATATTTAGAACCATACATACCATTGCTTTTCATAGTTTCCTGTTTTGCGAAGATACATTCAATTTCTTTCTTTTCATTTTATATGGTCAATCTAGTGTTCTTAAATCTGCATTTGCTAATTCACTGTCTAATGTTTCCAAGAGTCTGATTTTTGCTCATGGAAACTAATTTATGGGAGTAACTGAGTGTCTGTTTACTAGCCTTTTAAAAGAAAATGCATTAAAGCAGCTTCTCAATTCATAATATAATTATGTCCCCCCTAAGTCTCCCATACATTGAAAGCATCACAAGCTAAAATGCCTGTAACTTATCAAATGGTTTGACTCTAAAGTTACTCTCCACACACAAGTGTGGTGATAGATTTTACATTCACCACACAGAAGGGCTTCTTTGTTTAATTGAAGGAAAGCTTGCTTTCTAGCTGACTGATTCAGCCATTAAGAGTGGATTGTACCATGACAACGTTGACATCATCAGTAGGTTACTGCATCTGAGGTTGAAAGTACCAGACCACTCAGAATGTATTGGTAGAAGCTATATAGCTTCCTGGGCCTCTCTTTTGTTGTCTCTGCTTTCTTATTGCCCTAAGGCCTGTGTTCTGCCACATCCATGATGTTCTGCCTTACAATAGGCCTAGAAACACTAGAGCTAGCAAACTGTGGCCCTGCAACCCCCAAAGCTGTAAACTCTACAATTCCTCTGTTTATTTATTTGAAATAGAATTTTACTACATAGTCTAAGCTGGCCTGTTTTTGTTTTGTTTGTTTGTTTGTTTGTTTTTGGTTTTGTTTGTTTGGTTTTGATCATCCTGCCTCAGCCTCTCAAGTACTAGGGTTGTAATTATGCATCACTAGCATGATCAGCACTTTTCTCACTTTTAAGTTTCTCTCTCACACATATTTATCACAGCAAAGAGATACTTTCTGGGGATCTCCAGCTCAGGCCCCATTACAAAAGCCTACCATCAGCTCACCCAGCAGCAATTCCTCTCTTGAAGCTACTCAGAGCCCATGCCTACAGGATATTTAAGACACTGCCCATGGACCTGCCACATGATTTCCCCTTGTTCCCTGAGACCACCCAGGAATGTTTTGCTCAGATTGCGCTGGTGGAGAAGCCCAATACTGGGGTACAGAAACTCTCCAATACTGACTGCCACATATATTACTTGGCTCCCCAGTGCACAATAGAACAACTGTCTAGCTGAAATTTTATAGAGTATCTCAGAAAGAGCATTATTTAATATCTGTCAATAATCATCGTTCATAGAAGTACTGGTTGTTTGATAAATATTTTTCAAATTATATTACATATAAGAGAAGAAACTACAAAGAACAAGAGAAAGAAATCATAGAACGAAGCCATCACATCACAAAGAATACCGGGTGACACTCAGCTAGATACGTGCGTTAAATAGATAAGTATCAAAAAGTGAATTTATAATTTATAAATATTTGTTCTTGATATAACATAAAAATTAGGAATACCTTTAATGGACACAACAAAGAAAACACTGACTCCTGTACATTTTATTCTTGGTGCTTAGCAGGGAGAGAAATCATCACCAACAAAAAATTATTTTCTCCTGGGAACACCCTGAATTGAAATCCTACTTATTAGTGTTACTAATTTTTTGAGAAAAAATTATTGTAACATTTTTGTGGTTTATTTCATATGAAATAATGAATTCAAAACTTTTCCAGGCCCAGATAATATGGAGTGCCTGTTACATGAATACTCTCATTGATAATAGAATTTTACTTTGAGCCTTTCATGGTCTTGTCTTAAGAAACTGCAGCAATATTTATGTGGAATATATGTGCAACAATATATGACATAGAGTGATATGTAATAAAATGGGATTTATGACTAAGTAATTAGAACTGAATTATAATCTCCTCATTTGTCAGAAAATGCACATATGTTAGGTGGGAAATAGTGTCATCATCTCCAAATGGGAGGTAAGGGTATGTGTAATGTAAATAAAGTAGACCTTAATACATACCAAGAACTCAGTAATTACCTGAGTTTTACTATTTCAAAATGTGGATTCCATTTATATCTCAACATTAGCTCTTAGTTTGTAAGCGCTAACTCTGATGAAATTAATGGAACAAAAGTTGATTAATTCTGTTAGTGCAGAAATCCATTAAATCAATTACCCATCTAATTGCCCAGATAGTAGCTTATCCTTAAAGAATGAAATGTCTAATGGTCAGTGCACACTATAAGCATCCAATAATATTAAAAGTATGAAGATAATAAGAATATAATTAAGAATAGATTTAGTTTATAAGAACAAGTAAAAGTTAAATGATAAATTTATCTAATGTTCTGATAAAATAATTTCATTTATTTCAAAACTGTAATTCATATTTGGGTTAAAACTACATAAAAAGAACA
The DNA here is from genome assembly GCA_033318265.1 of Phyllotis vaccarum. Taxonomy (NCBI): domain Eukaryota; kingdom Metazoa; phylum Chordata; class Mammalia; order Rodentia; family Cricetidae; genus Phyllotis; species Phyllotis vaccarum. The sequence continues at coordinate 91,152,301 of JARWLC010000005.1, read as the reverse complement.
TTGAGATCATTCTGTTAAATAAAACATAAAAATTATAATTGTATAGCTACATAAAAAACATGTATTAATAAATTCTCAACTTAACCAAAGAGACAAAAATATTTATATTTTTTTGAAAATCAATACAGAAAAACTATATTTATATTATTACTCTCTAACTCTCCAACTCATCCCTAGTCCCCTACCCCTCTCAATATTACTGAATACACTTAGTGTTGCTTTAATGTGTATGTGTTTAAGGCTGACCACTTGAGACTGTACGCATGAAATATTACACTACACGTTTCTGTAGAGAACTGACTCTTCCCTTTCTCAGATTCCATCACCTACCTATTTCTTCATCTAGAAGTGTGACCTTGTGAAATTTCCCATTTCATGTTGGCGTATCAACTGGTGGTGTCAGTATAAGGGTCTTATTAGACAACTACATAATGGAAATTTTATGTGTGTAGTTCCCTTGCCATGTTTAGTAGACACTATCTAGTTACCATCAGTTGTCACAGTCCTTTGATTTTTATAATATTTCCAATTGCTTCATGATTTTTACATGAGTCATAAATCAGGGGTTGCAAAGAAAAGTCAGTTAGGATTGAGCAACCTATGGCCATTTTTTGTCCACTTTGACCAGCTGTGGATCTCTGTGATGGTCACCATATGTACATGAGTAACTCCTTCGATTAGAGAGGAGAGATACACTTATCTGTATGTTTAGAGATCAATGTTTAAAATTCAGTAAGTATCAAACTGATTCATAAAACTTAAAGTAGTATGTTCCTCTTTAAGTTCCATGACTTGACCACCCATGTGTGATTACCTAAACTCATGGTAGCATACTTCAATTCCTTCCTTAGTAACAGACCTAAACTAATGAGATAGCTGTTTGTTACTCCAAAGATAAAAGTGTCATTACTGAGTCATTGAGACTACCATGCTGTGCTGTTTCAGGGTATGCCTTACAATTACAGCCACTGTTCTAATTAACAATAATATTTTCTATAAACTAAGGAAATATTTACTAGCCTTCTTACATAACTAACCAGATTTAAGAAACCTGTAAATTATCATCAAAAGAGCTAAAAAATGAAATCAAACTTCAAGAGGACAATTGATATGAACATCCGTTAATATGTAGAAGTAAGTGTGGGAAAATCTAACAAGATACTAGAGAAAGCAAACGAGTTTGATATGAAGAAATGAACATGAAGAATATGAAGAAATGTTATCCCGAATTAGATGTTGCTACTATTTAGGATGCGGAATAAATTCACATACCTTGGTCATTGGAACATCTCTTGACCATTGAACTTATAGAAAGCACAAAGCCTAAAAGTACAAGTACTATCAATTATTTTACTCTTCTTTTTCCCAGGAAAAATGGAGTAGACTGAAGTCACATCAGTAGCAGTGCACTTCATAGAGTAGAGGAATGAATTGTTTTCCCAATTATCTTAACAGACCCACAAATGAAAAAAAAAAAAAAAAAACAAAAAAAAACAAAAAAAACAAAGCCAAGTTCTATCAGTTTCATACTATTAGAAATTATTTTTGACTTATGTTTTTTGTTTTTATTTCATTTTATCAGACTTAGGGATAAAATAACACTGAAATAATTGTTTAAAATGTTTGGTCTTAGGTACTTCAGAAAATTTGAAAGGAACAGTTTGGGGTCATTTTTCTTGTCTGGAAAAATGTAAAGTAAGCATACTGTACAGACAGATGGAGAGATTTCACAGATTGTTATTTACACAAAAATATATTAAATTGTCAAAAGGTTGTATTAATCCCCAAAGTACATTTTCTGCACCAGTAAATTCAATTACAATATTGTTCTGGGTCACCGAATATGATTTTATTTTTATTCTTATTTTTTAAATGATATTCTAATAGATGTTTTAACTCCCATGGTGTGTTTGTCCTCTGTACTTTGACTATATATTAAGGAGAGTGTGATGGGGAAGAAGCATGTTGAAAAATATTAAAAAATCGATTGCTTTTCTTTGTAAAAGGACATGTTTCTAACATACCTCTAAAATGTTTCACTTTTTTGAGTGTTAATTGCAATCCTTGTTGGGACGTTCCTGAAGAGACCAAGCATGAAATTTGTTTATTTAAACAAAAGTCAGCCTTGCTTTCTGTGCTAGCATTGAGCACTTGTATGAAGGGGGTTTCATACAATATACAATATACCAGGCCACACCGTGACAATCATCAAATGGCTTTTGAGCCCCTTCTAACCAGCCTTAGTTTTGTGTGAAAACAAATACAGGCCCATCAAGTACGTGACCTGTCCTATTTGATTAGCAGTTATTTGTTTTTGTAATATAAAATATTGGTCAAATATTGATTTTTTGAAAGCAACTATACTTAACTATAATTTTCTGATTCAAACAAAGCCTCTTTTCTTTATGTATACTTACACATATGAATACACGAGCCTGTATGAGCAGTTGCTATTCTAACAGCTAAATATGGATTTTTTCAACTACAGCTTAAATTGTATATATGCACCCTCCCCTCCTCTCAGTTTTTTTTTTGTTTTTTTGTTTTGTTTTGTTTTTGTTTGTTTGTTTGTTTGTTTTGCCCAGCATCCCCAACTCATGCCCCTTGTAGGAAGAATCAGGCATTATTCACCTTTACCTAGAGCTGTGGTCTTTAGGTCTTGAGGACCCATGTAAAGGGAGTGACCAGGCCAGTCTAAGACACAATGCATGCCATCTTTTCTTCCCAGAACTTACCCTATGGTTCAATCTCTGTATCACTGTTTCATATAAACCCCTTAATAAATATTAATCTTCTATATAACCAGTTGTCAATGATTAATTCCTACATTAGCTCCTCCATTTACCTTCAGAAAGAGCAAGGTTTCAAGTAATATCAAACAAACACAGCAACAAGATGCAATAAAGTTATGCATAGACTCTAATAATAAGGCTAGCTAAGGCATCCCAGGAGGAAAAAATGGACCCATGAGTAAACAAAAGAGTCACCCTCACTGCCACTGTTAGGAGTCACGCAAAAATGCCAAGCTAGATAACTATAGCATGTATGCAGATGACCTAGCACAGACGCATGCAGGCTCCATGATTGTCACTTCAGTCTCTGTGAGCCCCTATGAGACCTGCTTAGTTGATTCTGTTGGTTGTATTCATCTGGTGTCCTTGATCCTTTTGGTTCCTACAACTCTTCCTCCACATCTTCTGCAGGGTCCCCCAAACTCCACCTACTGTTCAGCTGTTGATGTCTGCAACTGCTCTCATCAGTTGCTGCATGAAACCTCTCTGATAACAACAGGGCTAGTCACAGGACATCAGGACATGATTTCTGCCTGCAACCCTTAACATTTACAGACATTTTACAGTATCCAGGCTATGCTCCTTGTACAGACACATGAAGATAATCATTGATTTCATATTTGTATTAAAACTTTGTTGTCTTTGTGTATTGGATCCTGGTGTTTCATAAAGCCACCCGTGACTTTAAAGACTAACATAAAAAGAGAGACTTTTAGACATTGTCTACATAAAGAAGGCCCCATTGCTTGGGGAAGAAAACTCAGGAAGTGGCATAGAAACAACAATTTTGAGAAATGAAGTTTCTAATATTTTATTTATCTCTGATATTAAATGAGAATTAGCAACAGTGTCATAAAACTAAGAATTTATGAGCTATAAATCTGAACTGGTTTGGAAACCAGTACTAAAATGCTTCCAGCTTAATCCAAGACTTCAACCAATGCTGAGCAATGAAAAGACACAAACAGGATACTGTGCTTCAACCATACAGATAGGAAAGGAACGTGTATCATTAAAGGGCTCAAGAGACAAACACTGAAAACAAGGAGGCTGGTGGTGATCATGAAAGCAAGTAAAGGAACACTTGCAAATTAACTAGAATCAAATGCAGACGATGCCGAGCAAAGCTGTGCTTTCTCAATAAGAGAAGTTATAGAGGTTGTGTTAGCAGGGAAAACAAAACTAAATAAGGTTGTAGGAAGGTGAGGTAAGATAGTATGCTGGATAAAATAAAGATAAAAGAAAACAAAATTAGAGATATAGGAGATAAATGTCAAATTAATCAAAATGGCAACAGGAAAGAATCAAACCAGTGAGACTAAATAACATTGAAAACGATGTATTTCACTATTCCTCTGGGGTTGTTATTATGTTGGAGTTAAGATTTCTTTTCTAATTTTCTATCTAAAGAGAGAGATTATTACTCATCTAAAGAGAGTTCTGAGACTTGTTTTTCAAATCTATGTCTTCTTAGAAAGCTAATGCATCACACAAGTACACACACGCAGACACATACACACATGCACACACACACACACACACACACACACACACACACACACACAGAGAGAGAGAGAGAGAGAGAGAGAGAGAGAGAGAGAGAGAGACTAATTCCTTTTAAGGTTACAGTTTTCTTGGGTTATTTTTCTTTTCTTATAACCAGTGAATAGTTATTTTAAAAGCTGCCCAAAGAATATTACTAACTCTTACATATCTCTGATTAGGTAAAAGCTCATAGACTGCCATCCCTGCCTTTCTTTTGTAGATTCTTAATTCAAGAAAGAGTTCTTGAGTGAGATAGTAAGTTATACTTTAAAAGATTTAAATGTAGAGTAATTCAGAAGACAGGAAATCAGCTATTAGTGAAGGCTAAAATACATATACTCGAATGAAAATCAAAAAATTTGTTATGTCTGAACTTGGGTCTTCATTATCCTTCTTTGAAAGATTATACATTATTGAATTTTATCACAGCCTTCTTAAAACTCCATATGAGCACATTTTAAACTCTACAAATTCAAAACTTGCATATTTTTAAACTATAATCTTTCCTGTTTCCTCTGTTTCTGGAAGATCCTCTACAGGCAACTCTCTGTTCTTCCTCCTGAAGTCATGCAGAGTCTTTGTTTGACACATTACAGGCTCCTTAGATGAGTACATCAGCATTCAAGACTTTGAATATCTGTTCCCTGATTATTGTAACTTGCATTTTCCTTTCGCACTTTCTTCATGGTGAATATTATTTCTAACTAACTTCTTCATACATATTTGAGATCCAACATGTAAAAGATTAACCTGTTTCTTGGAAGATTTGTTTTTCTTTGATACCTTCTAATTAAATTATTTAAACATCAATCAATAAAATGCCTAAAATTGGAAATATTAAACTAATCTCCATTTTGTGAAAATCCACATTCAACTTGACCTGAAATCACTTAACAATATTTAATCCTATATGCCTAACTTATTTTAATTAATAGGGGTTTCAAGGAGATCAGTGTAGTAGCATGTGTCAGAATCTCTTTCTGTTTTAGGTAACTTAAATATACTCTAAGATCAATGGTGCCACTCATGTATTTGCATACTTTAGTCGGTAATAATGAGACTTAGTGTGTTTGGAACTTTGAAAGCATAAATAGTAAGAAGAAAATAATGAAAACAAAAAAACAACAACAAATGAGCAACAGCAGTACAAAACTTTTCAGAAATGCCCATGCTGAGTAAAGACCTGACTCAGTGGATAAGTGACTCAGCATCAGAGTCAGGTGCACGAGTTCAATCCTGACCCACGCATTGGAAGGAGAAAATGAACTATACACACTTTGTAAATGTCTTACATGTGCCATGATACAGTTGCCTACTCACAAACACACACTCCAATAAATAAATCAACAAAGAAATAAAGAAGAAAAAGCAAGAAAACATTTGTCAGAAATATCTTTGTGGTAGAATCAGTATATTCAAGATGAGTCATTTTCTAAAAAGTAGAAATTGATATCTTGATATGACAGCTACAATGTCCCTATAGAAGACTTTATTTTCAGATGGACTTTGTCCGTAACACATGGGGGGAAATTTATGCTCAGCTCTAATATTATAGTCTTATACATACCTGATAAAGAACATGTTTTTCAGAAACATCTGATGATTCCTAAAGGAATAATATTGTCACAAGCTTATAAGAATGCTATGAAACTTTTGTTTTTGACTTTATCATGACAATTCATTATAAGATCAAAGCAGAAGTATTATCTAGGTATTTGAAAATTATTTGAATACAATATATTTCTGATAGTCCCGTCTGAACACACTGACAATGCGTGTTCAGCCTCTTCCTAAGCAATAGTAGCGCAGGCTCCTCAGAGTCATAGCTACTGGAGAAGTGGTTCTAACATATAGTCCCAGCAAAACTGGCTCAGAGTAACTGAGTCAAAGAGTAAAGTCCCCTCTATTATGCTTTGATTTCTAATAACTCTCTCTAAATATTCCATGTCCGTAATGTTTATTATATTGTCATTTGTATTTTTATTATTTTTTTTTCTGAGGAGGGTTTTAAAATCTCTTCATAAAAAGTTGTAACTTTGGTGTTTCTTAGGAAACATTTGCCCAGGCTTCAAAAAAAATGTCTTTTACTTAAGTGTAGTAAATTATAGGATGGTATTAGAAAAGATATATCCAATTACACTATATTTTCTGAGCTCACATTTTAGGTTAGATGAGTGAAGACTACTCGGTAGCTCACAGCCTTCACTGGGGACTCTTGCATAATTATTTCCATCCCCATGGCTATCACACAATCATCTTCTCCAGAATATTGTGCTATCATTTTAACTCTGATGTTGTTAAAGTATTAAAGATAGAGCAGGGAAATAATTTATCTTTGTGTCATTCATTACCCTGAAAAGCCATTCCTGAGCAAAGATCATACTGTATTTGTAATATCACTACTTCCAGATCCAGAGGAATGGCTATAGAATTTTTAGCAAATAAAATCTGAAAACATTCATATTTACTCTCTCTCTCTCTCTCTCTCTCTCTCTCTCTCTCTCTCTCTCTCTCTCTCTCTCTCTCTCTCTCTCAGACATATACACAGAGAGAGAGAGAGAACCTGTGTTTCTTTCTCCTTCCTTATATATCCTTTTTATCAGTATGTTGTCTGTGTATTTCTGGATTAACCTTCCTTCCATTTCTCCTGTTAGAGTCATTGTACCTGCCTTGACCCACTATGCCTAGGCCTGAGATCAATATCTTAATTTCCATTCCAGGTTGATGAGACGATACAGGAAAATCAAGAAGTTAATTTATCTGCCCCAAGTTATTTTTAGGATCAAATGTAGGAAAATAACTGATACCTACACTATAACAATCTGTGAGAAATGCTTTCCATTCAGCAAGTTTGGTTCATTTTCTTCCTTTTCTTATAATTATTTCCTCATCTGCTAAATATAGTAAGTTTAAGTAAATACCAGAAGAAAAGCATATTTGGCCTATCAATACTGAGATGAGCAAGCAATTATATCCAGGTACCTCACTAATTTTGACTTAGGGATAAATTGGGGCTTCAAAAGTCCTATTTAAGGTAAAGGTAACACTGTATTTATTTAATTTATTATATGTGTATCTAGGAAATTGGGGGTTTTTTGTTATATTTTTAATTTAACCAGTTGCAGGAGTGTCTAGTTTTTCCACAGTTTGACATAATACTATAATCTGCAAAGTACACTCTTTGCAACACATGATCAAGTTGCAGGAAAAATCAGAAATGTAAAATAAAGTTTTTAGTATGTTTAGAATGTAATGTGTGAAGTATCTATAACTACCACATGCTCCATGTGACACATGAACCCTGGAATGGTCATATGTGACAACAAAACAGCCAAACATCCTACTTTTCCCTTTCAGTGTAAATAAATTATAAAACCAGCTGCATTCATGAAACATATTTGGACACATTCAATCAAAAAGGTGAGTTAAATTTGAAAAGTAATATTTTATGCTTGTTAAAATTTAACTCAAAATGCTTATTACAACTGAAATATAATTTGAAGCTGAAAGTTTTTCTGTAGTTGAGAAATTCACACAGGAAAACATTCCCCTTGCCATGTTTGGGATGTTTCCACAAAAGACAAATCAATATTTATAATCCAAAATTTCCATTTCATTGTATTTCCTATTGAAATAAAAAGTTTTTTAAAAATTAATTTTGGGTATAATAGTTTGTAAGACTCTTTATAAGTAAAGATTTATGAGCATTTAATGACAGCAGGCACACACACCTGGCAGAGAGCTGGCAGCTTTTAATTCCCACCACAGTTGAAATGTGGTTACAAGTGTTACAAGTGCAAGCTTCTAGGAATTTACTGAAAATACTCCATGTTGCAGAGACACCTGAATATCAATGTTTCCTGCAGGTCTATTGACAGTTAGTAAGCTATGGAACCAATTTTGGTATACAACAACAGGTTAAAAATGAAAATAAGATTTACATATGAATATCAAAGGAAGCTAAAATTACATGGTTATCAATACAATGTACATGACAAAAGATTAGAATATTAGCCAAACTGTCAGTCCCAGAAAGGTAAACATCACATTTTCTCCCATTTATGGGTCTTATTCTTTATACACACAAAGAAACTATTTGTTTATGTATATGTACAACATGAAATTGAAGCTAAATTGAAAAGCTAAGATGACTAATGGTGGAAGGGGCAAAGGGGAAACAAGGAAATAGAAACATGGGGAAATATCGTAAAGGTATATTATTTAACTGCATCTAACAGAAATATGATAAAACAAGGGAAGATAATCACATCAGTGTACAAATGTTCAGACATCTCTCTCTAGTTTATGTTAGTCTCTGTCTGCGGCATTTACTAGTTGAGTGTCTGGAAAAAATGTGCATATCAGTCTGTGGTTGCCTCATCTAAAGTACAGTCCCACAATGAACAACCTCCTCGAAGTCACTGTGAATTTTAATGGAAGGAACACCGCTGTAAAAGTTCTTAGTTTGGCTTGTCATTATCATGACTTTAAATGTTTCCCAGACACACAACAGTCTTAGAATGTCATCGATTTTATTTCTATCCTCAGAAATGTTGCAAGGTTTTTTTTTTTTTCTGTCCTCCTTGTTTTTAATGTTTCTATTTACTATAAGAAAACATTATGAGATAAGGCACTTTCTTAGCAAATACAATATAATTCTATGTCTCAACTTTCTTTGTAAGTGGCCTGAAGACTTTATAGCGTACTTATAAGATGATTCAGTCCATATATAGGTCAGTGATTAGCATAGGGGATATACCTCACAATACAGTTTCTAAAATTACTCCACAAACCACAGATTATTCTTACTCTGTAGTAATTGATTTATGTAACACATTCTCATTGGGTTAATAGATACTTGATAATAAGCTTTAAATATTTAGAATGCTCTAAGTCCATTAAAAGGCCAATATTCCTCTCCACTGAATCATTTATAAGAGATGAACTCATATTACTGCATATGCCACAGGAGTCTGAACAGATTTCCAACATTTCAGATTGGAAAACATGTATCAGAAATGCCATAACTATTAAAGACTTATTCATTTGGAGTAGATAGCCATAGCTTTAAGAAGTTTGACTTAAAAATAAGATGCTATCAAACAAGAGGTAGAAAGCACAGAAATAAGACATCTGTCTGAAAAACAGAAAAAGAGGGAAGCTAGCCACAGTGACCAGGAACTGAGAATTGTGTTTGTTACCAATCCAGTTTCTTTTTAAAGATGAAGTGCTCCTGGTAGTAAGGACATGTGCATGTGCTAATCTCTGGCTGTGGGTTTTAGGCAGTTTTAAACATGTTACCTCGTTGCTGCCAAGCATGATGTTATGGGTTGTTTATATCTCTTATCTCCCCACCTTCAAGTGGAACTTTATCAGAACCATTAAGAGAACCATCATTGTTTAGTGGTGATACTTGCTGAGAAGACAACAGAAAAATTTTATGTGTGCATTAGTTATCATTCTCTTTATCATGACCAATCCCTGATAAGAGGCAACCTAAAAGTGCAATGTGTCACTTAGTCCTATATTTTGAAGAGACACAGCCCACCATAGTAGGGAAGGCATGGCAGCAGAAGATTGATGCAGCAAGCAACATTACATCTTCAAACTTTGTAACAGAGAAAAAATATTTTCTTTATTTTTTCTTTAGTTCAGACACCAAAATGATGAGTCATTGTCACCCACATATGAAGAGGTCTTCCATTTTCAGTTAAATATCTCTGGAAACACATGTGTCCAGATGTGTAATTCCAGGTTGATTATAAATGCCATCAAGAAGAATCATCACAAGAATGGACAGGAAGATCATTGTGTATAGGGAACAATAATCTTTACTGATAAGGAAACTGTATATTATGAGAAATTGTTAGATCTCTATCTAGTTGAAATTTGTGTGAAATTTAAGATTGTCCCTAGAGGCACTAGAATGTAATAATAAAGCCTTATCAAATGAGAATGTAAGGCAAATGAGGTTAATCTAAATAATTACTGTTATTGCTAAACAAAGTTCTCAGGGGAGGCTGATTTTGATTGACACATAATTTATCTTCCCCTCAATAACTGTTTGTGTAAAAATTACTGGTTGTGGAGATAATTTTTAGCTCATACTATGAAAATAAGTATGCTTTTAATGTACCATAATTTCCTATAATTTAACCACCTATAATCATGGTTTTATTTTATGCTCAAAATTAATTTCATACATATACTTCCAATTAGAATTGAAAAGTTAAGAGTGGAACTTCCTTCATCAGTTAAAGAATTCAAATATATAGAAATGTCCTATAATTATCATATTTTTAACCTGAGACATTTTGGAATCATTTTAAGGATACTTTAATATGAGACAGTTTTACATAAGATATAATAAATTCAGATTTGACCACAGTATCTTCTGTTATTATAAATTATTATTATTATTAATTTTGCCTATCATATTTGATGGGCTAATAATGTTACATTATTATTAATTAACATCTACACTCACAGTTTCAATTCTAGTATCTAAACCACATTTTATATTAAGTTGATTTATCCTGTCTCTTTAGTCAAGATCTAGATGAGATGATCTGAATTTTTTTGCTATTATTAAATTGGTAACATGAGTTTTCATGACATTGGTCAAGATTTTTGTTGCTTGTTTTTCTAGTACTGTCTTTCATTGGTATGTGTCTTTTTTCATGGTTAGGTTGAGTTTATGAATGTAGGTGAAGAAAATTAGAAAAACACATAAGTGAAAGACATTCCATTACATGAAGCATAAGGCATAGGGTGTCACTGTAACTCCTTGAACACTTTAGTTACCGGTGATGTGGACCTACTGAGGCAGTCACTGTCTGTGAAGCATCTCCACTGTCCTTTCCCACCTCATAGCCCATAACACATGGTTTGGAAGGTAATCACTTCTTAAAAATCTACATGTAAAGATTGGGAATCTCATATCTTCTTAAGAAAAATAACTTACATAAGTTACAAAAAAAACATTTACAAGAGATGTTCATTTACTATTTTATTTAGTTATACAATATTAATATAAATGCATTTATAAATATTTATTTTCTATTGTGACTTATATACTCTTATACTTAATTTTTCTACTTAAATTGTAGATTTATTTTGTTTTTAGAATTTATTTGGTCATTTTCTTTTTTTTCTTTTTTTTTTTGTACTCACATGAAGGGAGGTTGTTAAACAAAAATGTAGAGGGAGAGAAAAGAGAGAGAAAGAATGAAGAGATGGAGAGACAGAGAGCCACAACCTCAGATAAGGAGGCAGTAAAGGGTAAGAGCCGCGATGGCCTTTCTGTCATTGGTTTCATTATTGATTTTGCTAGTTTAACCTCGGTGTCACTCTGTGAATCTTAGTTTCCTTTGCTAATATTGTGATAAAATAAATGACAAGGTTAGGTGTTCCTCCACAGGGCATGGGCTCAAAGATGCCAGCCCACGCACAGGAACACAGTCTGATCCCTCCGCATGAGGCTCCACGTACTGCCTTTGCCAACTGACAGTGGAAATCATTGTTCCTGGAGTGGATGTGCCACACTGAGCCGACCCACCTTAGGACTTCTTTGCCATTTGGGGGAGGGGAAGAGGAGGAGAGGAAGGGAGGAGACTAAAGGCTCACCGGGAGGGATTGGGTGGAGGAAAGGGAAGGAGAGCAGGAGGGATACATGTATATAAAGGCATTTTTTATTAAAAAATAATAAAATGAACATACAAAAATAATTTGACAAAAACAACTTGTGAAAAGTATTTTTTCCTTCATATAGTTCAAACATACAGCCCCTCACTCTCGGGAAACCACAGTTGTACCTTTAGTTGTACCTTTAGGCATCTCATCTATTGCATTGACCTAACCTTTAGGAAGCAGAAATGGACAAAAATCTGCTGCTTAGTTCCCATTCTCTATTTATATAGACCAGGATTCTACTCAGGGAATAGTTCTGCCCTCTGTGAGTGAATTTTCCTACTTTAACATATTCAGTAAAGTCTTTCATAAGCTTGACCAAAGGTCTCATGTAATTCTAAATTCTGTCAAGTTGACAATAAATACTAACCACATATTCTAATATCTAAGTGTTAAGTGTCTCAGAAATCCATTTCATCACCTGTCATCTGTTTCCTTAACAGGTCAGGTTTAGTACAGATATATAGCAGTCAAAGAATTATAAACCCTTAGCCCTATGGAAAAAGTTACATATAGCTACTTACACACTAAGTCCTACAAGATTCACTGTTTCCAAAATGCCTGAAGCCAGTACATCTCTACAATTAATTTGTTTTGTTACAATATGACTGGAATATTCTTACACATTCTGCATTACATATTTTGACACCCCAATATTTACTTCTAATTTAAATACATTGAATTATTCTCAATGTGTATAAGGTTTTATGAAGCCCAACAAATGTAACAAATTTATTAAAATCTTAATTTAAATTATGCCCTTTTTAGAGAAGGACAGTTCCTATCGCTTTGTACCTGATCCACCAAATACTTTCATCACCTGTGTTTTCATTCCAACCTGTCCTTATTGACATGGAGTTATATCTAATTTTTATTTCATACTTCAATTCTCTAATAATGATGTTAAAGACTTTAGTGCTGTTACGTCTATCTTATTTTGATGATATTTTGTAAAATCTTTTACATAATTTGTAAGATTTATCTTATTATTAAGATTTTAAATTAAAATATAATTAGTTTACTCCACTTGCTATCCCTATATACACTAACCTTTATTCCTTTCCTTCATCTCTTCCCATCATTCTACACTTTATCTCAATTTGATGGTCTCTTTTCTTGTATTATTATTGTGAAATTGTCTCTCTGTGTGTATAAATATATAAATACAACCTGCTGAATCCGTTAGTGTGGCTGATGTATATGATTTTGATGCTTAACTAATTAGAGAATCAAATGGGGGAGTCCTCCTTGAGAGAGAGAGTAATTCTACTTCTCTCAACAGTCATTAATTGTCTCTGGCTCTTTGTTTAGCGAAGGGATCCAGTGTGATTTTCACCTTTGATGTTGTCTTTGTTCAGATATTGTTTAGGCAGCCATATTATTGAAGTATCATGAATAATATTTCTTTTATTTCTAAAAGATGCTATTTTACAACAGATTTCCTTGTCCCCTGGCCCAAAGCATGTAGTTAGTATACATATAAACATGTAAAGAAACCCACTCAAACAAAACATGTAAAAATAATTATCTTAGGTTTTATTATGACTGCACGATCCTCTAGATTTTCTTCTATTTATTACTACTAAGATGACATGAGACAGGCATAATGGATTTTATTTATAATCCTGTCACTTGGGAAGCTTGGAGGGAGATTACAAAGAGTCTGAGACCAGTCTTAAGCTAGCTAGAGACAGAGAATGAGACTTTGTCTCACAGTTCAAAAAATCATTGTCATATAAAATTAAGTCTGTGATCCATTGTGACTTAATTTTAATAAAAGATGTGAGTTTATTTGTAATTATTTACTTTTAAATTTTCAGATGGACATGTTATTGTTCCAATATTATTTGGAGAAAAAAACTCTTGTTTCAATAAATTACTTTTATCCTTCTATATAAATCCGCTGATGACATTCATATAAGTTAGTTTCCAATCTTTCCATTCCATTTCATTGATTGATATTTCTATGCTCAGGTTAATAACATGTCATTATAATTACCAAAGATTTACAGAAAGTTCTATAAAATGAGTTTAGCAAATTAAAGATAGTATCCTAGACCCTGAAAAAAGGAGAAGTTAACAGAGATGGTCAGTAAAGGAGGGCTAAGGGAGCAGATATAGAAAGGTACATCAAAAGTACCATTTGAGACTCCAGAGGAAAACTTACAATAGTAGAAGCTTCTTAGAATAATACACATATGAAAGAAATCTAAATTCATTCACCAAAAATGGTTAGACAAAGCCCCAACTAGACATCTTTTACCACCAAATAAAACCTCTAGTATTAGGAATGAATTATATTTAAATGAGATATTGGCCAAAGGGGACCCATAGAAACACCCTAAACAATCCAAGCTACTGGCAAGGCTATTGGTTGGTCTTCACCCCTAATGATAAAGCCCAAATGCTGAAAGCAACATCTTCATAACTCTTTAAATACAAAGAAGTCAAGCTCCATTCACCCTTACTGAATAATGTTTGTGATACAGAGAGTAATTCTGTATATCACCAAAGAAAGGTAAATACCAACCTTCTACAAAGCCTTCC